>CM070823.1:46806095-47313595 GCA_036326025.1 Chrosomus eos
GTCACGTAATACGCAATTACGTTGAAACTGTCACAAACGAACGTCACGAACGCGTAAAACTTAAACTGTTTTATTTATTTTTGAAATGAGCGATGGTTTGGCTAGATAAGACCCTTATTCATCGTCTGGTGTCGTTTAAAGCCCTTTGAAGCTGCACTGAAACTGTCTTTTGGACCTTTTTGAATCTGTTTCTTCTTAATGATGTGTGCTAGCAGTTGTGAAGTGAAGATGTTTGCGATGTAAAGTGTAATTGATGAAGGTGTGATGGTTGATCTAACGCTGCTCCATGTCTTCTTCTGTGGTGTAGCGGCTAAACCCGCGGAGAAGGAGGAGGTGCCAACCGTCACGGGGAAGCTGGACGCAGAGAAGAAGGAGAAGAAGAAGGACGGGAAGAAGGAAGGCAAGGGTGCGAAAGAGGGCAAAGAAGCGAAGGCAGAGGAGGAGGAGGCCCCGAAGAAGAAAGGGGAGAAGGGAGAGAAAGGCACATCGAAGAAAGAGGCGTCCGACGGAGGAGGGAAAGGGAAGAAGGGAGGAGAAGAGAAAGCAGAGAAAGGAGGGAAAGGAGGAGGAGCCAAAGGCAGTGACGCCAAGAAGCCCGTGAAGAAGTGAACATCGCCGTGTGCTAAACTTTAGACATTTTATAAATGCTTTTTCTAAGACACTTTATAAATGTACATTTACAGTTTGTTTATTTTATTGTAAATTGTAAATATGGACAATAAATGCTTCTCTGTTAATTATACATTTATTTCTTATTCACATGATACACACATGATCAGCACTAAATAATATAACATTGGTGCTTAGAAAAGTTATTTTGCAGTTATGTAACATATAAACAACAACAAAATCATGACAAATGTTCATTTTTAAAACACTGTAAAAAAAGAAATGTTCTCCACAAACGGAAACGGTCCTCATTTACTCTCCTGTGCTGGGTCGAGCGTGATGAACTGGGTTATCCACTGTTAGAGACAGAAAGTAAATGATGCCAGAATGATCAGATTTATATTAAATATTCCCTGTTGTAATGTGTGTGTGTGTGTGTGTGTGTGTGTGTGTGTGTCAGATTCACTCTTCTAATGAAGACATGAATACACATGTAGGACACCCACACACACACACACACACACACACACACACACACACACACACACACACACACACACACACACACACACACACACACACACACACACACACACACACACACACACACACACACACACACACACACACACACACACACACACACACACACACACTATGGCATTTCAGAAATAACACTGAATTTAATGGTTAAAAAATCCTCAAATTCCAGTTTAAACGTGTGTTATATAGAGAAAAGCAGAATGCATATGTGTGTATGTTTCTGTAAATACAGGAATGGTTTGAATGGATCAACTCCCGATCTGAATTTTAATCGCTAATTGTTTGGATTTTTAGAATTTTTTAAATGAAAAAAAAAAAAAACAACAACAACATCTGAATGTAAACTTTTGGTTACAGTATTTTAAGGTGACGTATCTACATGATTGCACTTAAATAAGTTCTGAGTAATTAATCAACTACATAGAGTTACAATTAGTGTTAGTGTTAGCTTTAGTTACTTGTAATTATGCATAACTTACTATAGTAAGCAGTTGTAACACTTTCTTTTACAGTGTCAGTTACACATGTAGTTACTATAGTAATAACTATTAATTATGCATATTTACATGCAACTAACCCTAAACCAAACCCTAATCATAACCTTGTATAATTACAGTGTAACGAAGATATCCTATTAAACTACATCACCTTAAAATAAAGTGTTACAAAACGTATTTTTGAGGATCTTAATCTCAGCAAGTATATCAGCATATGAATTACTGTCTTTTCATATTAATTATTACATTCCAGAATATATGCAGAGAAACACACTGAGCTCATAACTGGATGTAAACACAATATGAAGAATATACACGAGTAAAAAAGCAGCATTATATATTACACATAACAGACCATGAGCCTCTACAACTATAATACTGACCAACACATGACGGCTACACAACAACTGTTTGTTCTTCCTTATGGCTGTAAAACAAAAGATATTTGGCATCTGATGATTTTCATCTTCCCCTATACATTATGATGAAGCGTTGACTGTAATATGAGTGAAGCATAATGAAACACTTTCCAGGATGAAATCTAAATGTGAAAAATATGACTCATTCATCGCACGATAATGATGAAAGTGAAGAAGGGGGGATTTTAATTAACAGCTCTAATGATGCGTTTCATGCTGAGCATTAATAACTCCCAGTGCAGATCATAATGCTGCAAATACATTTACAACACGGTGTCTGCTTTTATATTCATAAATATATGTATTCATGGCCTGACACCTGAAATATAGTCTTAGCAGAAGAAAACACACAATGAAAGGTATTCTGGGTGCTGACAAAGGCATTATAATAACGGTCATTAATTATAGACTTTCTAAGATGCTTCAGATCTGTATTTCACTGTAAAAAAAGTTGTTTATTCAACTTAAAAAAATGCTTGTTCTGCCTTAAATTTTAAGTTTAGTCAACTTGAAATGTGACCACTTGGATATTTGAGTTGACTAAACTTAAAATTAAGGCAGCACAAACACTTACAATTTAATTTAAAAAATTGTTTTACAGTGTATCAGTAAAATTTATAAGTAAAAAACTACCTTATAGTATATTAAATACCTGTTCATAATTCATCATCTCTTGAAATGAACAAAACCTCATATCATTTGGCGTGTTAAAGGTACAATATGCAGGATTTTTCGCCACCAGGGGGCTCTTACAATAACAAAGGCGTATATTGATGACGTATATTCCGCATTAAGCGTAATTATGGATCTATGCACGGCGGTATTTCCGGTGAAGGATTAAGGATGCTCATAACTTCCGCCGATCGTAGAGTCCAATGCAATACCAAGAATTTATATTGAATTTTATAATCCATGGTTATACTAAAGAAACGTTAGTCACAAAAACAGACAAAACAGACACCCCTCGTTGTGTTTATGCTTCTTTTTAAAATTATATTAAATAAACATAACTATATATAAAATTACATCTAAACATATGAAAGTTTCGTTTCAAAGACGGGAGGACAGTACATGTTGAAGACTCTGCCATAATCCCGTTTTCCTCAGTTTCCTCCACTTTAATCTCCCCAACCGGAAACGGAAAGAGCGTCCTTGCGTCAAATGCGGAACTTACGCGTGCATATAGCCTATTAAGGATCTTGTTGTCAAGCTGATGGATGTTTTATGGATGAGTTAATACACTGATGTTTTTAACATGACAGGAGTGAGTGCTAGACGTACACCAGCGCCACACGCAACGCCAGTCCGCGGATATAAAGGAATAAGGACATTTCATTCTACCCAACTACACACAAGTGCTGAATTAATACTCACACAGGTCAGTTTATTAGAGGAATGAAGCTTGAGGTAACCAGCGCTGTTTCACTCGCTCTAACAGTTACACTATCACATTGAGTGTGTTGAATGTTGTTAGTTGGGTTGTTTGTTGGGTTGTTTGAAGCTTGAGTACCCAGCGCTGTTTCACTCGCTCTAACAGTTACACTATCACATGAGTGTGTTGAATGTTGTTAGTTGGGTTGTTGTTGGCTGTATGAGACTAAGTAAGCTAGATCACATTAGAATAACATACAGATCATATTCTAACATTTCATCATGTTGAACTAAATAACATTGATTAGTTTTATGTGCATTTGCTCCCTGTCTAATAAAGTACATGAACACTCGCGTCTCTGTCGAGTGGAAGTTAGTCGCTGATGTGGAGCTCTCGCATCTCGAAACATGTTGATCTTCGTTTTAGTCTCTTTCTGTCTCAAAGTCTGCTTACCTGGTCCATAATGTTTGAACAAAACAACAACAGTGTGAGCGTCCTGCTAGGCGTAACGGGCATAACCCAGTTATCCACGTCTATCGCCATGGTTACTATGGCAGTACGAGCGGAAACAATGGTGGAAACCGAGGCTAACGCGGATATGACATCATTGACTGGCGACTCCTCACCGCTGCTCACACGCCCCGTTTCTTTGCTTAAAATCACAATATTCTCATGATTTACAAATAGTTGGAAACATTTGGGATATTGTAAGTCAGGTGTGCCCAACCCTGCTCCTGGCGATCGACTGTCCTGCACAGTTTATCTCTAACCCTGATCAAACACACCTGCCTTTAATTTTCAAGTACTCCTGAAGACCTTAATTGTGTTAAGACCTTAATTGAAGACCTTCAGTGTGTTTGATTAGGTTGGAGATGACTGTGCAGACAGTCGATCGCCAGGAGCAGGTTGGGCACACCTGTTGTAAGTAATCAACTAAACAAAATATATAACATTGGCCTAGTGGTTTTTTGATATTTTAAATATGCAAAAATCCTGCATATTGTCCCTTTAATAAGAGCTGTTTTATTGCTTATATACGTGATCTGACCATTTGAAAAGCTTTTGTAAAAGGTTTTGTATCGGGCTGTTAATCAACACCCTATCAAACACCTCAGCGACCACTCGGAACATTAAATCCAGTTTTTATGAATATTATTAATGACAGCATTATGAATTGTTGGGATAAATTTGCTAGATTTCAATGGTAAAGCTAGTCAAAAATGACTGTGATAAAGAAACATTCAGAATCTCTCTTTTAAGCTTATGTGTCTGTCCTAATAACACAATGCTTTGACATTTTACACATGTAATAATCACGTGACGATCACTGGCAGTAATGCAAGCTTGTGCTGTATGAATCTGCACAGAGAATAAAGACCGTTTGGCAAGACTTGGCGAATCGACACCGCAGAAATAAAAGATGTTCTTCCTCAGTATTTCTGGATTGTTTCCTTTACAATAACATCTAAACATTCTTGAATCAAGGCATTTATTTGAGAAGCAGATATGAAGTCTTGTTTTTGTGAGATTGTGATTAAAACAAGAACAAACGGGGTCAGAAAAATAAACTCAATTCAAAGGGAAAGCAAGAGTATTTTTATGAACACATCGGCAGATATTTGATACATCTTTCAGAAAACAAGACCTAATATCATGCTTCTCCAGTAAATGTATCTTGATTTAAAAATGTTTTGTGCTGGAAAACAAGACAGAAACACTGAGGAAGAATATACTTTGCAGTGTATTAATAAAACTCTCAAGGCTTAGAGAAATATAAATATCACATTCTACGAACAAAAACCTGCTATTATAATACAAAGATCGCAGATCTGGCATCATTCGGAGCTAGTGTAAATAAAAGGACACTAGTGCTGATCAGTCCAATGTAAAATCTCACGGCTGTCTTATGTACAATCCACGTCCCAGAGAGCGGGACTCTTCATCAGAAGCAGACTCGCGTTCTTCATCGGGCCTGAGGAACACTCGTGGGATATATCCGGTGTTCACCGTAGCCCAAACCTGTCCTGATCCTCCAAACACTGGCGGTAGCAGACTCACGTCCGGCTCCATTATGGTCTCGGGAGTCTCCAACACATCTGAGATGCTCCCACAAGTCAAGCTGTGAGGAAATCCTGAGGAAACAAAAGACCCGCTAGCCCTTTCTGCTGAACACTAGTCCTGCTGCTGAAGTCACATGACGGTCTCTCGCTCCTCCTCCACCAGCGGGACGCTCTTCTCCGCCGGCAGGGTCTCGAGGCCCGAGGACGGCAGGGAGTTCTCGGAGACGGAGCCGTTCTTGACGTAGCCCGGGAGGTTGCGGTGTCCGTTGACGGGCCCGGGCCCCAGGCGGGTGGTGAGGTGCAGGGCCAGGGGCCCGCGGGCCGTCACGTTGGTCACGCTGGTGTGGGACACCATGGGCCCGTAGCTGTACGTGTTGCTGCCGCTCCGGGCTTTCCTCTTGAAGTCCAGAGCCAGTGTCCTCCGACTCCACGACTTCTTGATTTCTGCCTGGACCTGGAGAGAGGGATCGGCACGGATGAGGACTACACCAGTCATACATATATATACTCTACCAGAGATAACTGCTACAGTCAAAACCTTGCTCAGTCCCTCCAGAAAAGCGTGATTATTCGATCGCATGATTTAATGCATAATCAGCCAAAGTCTGCATATTTATGCAGGGGCATTTTTTCAAATACGCCGCACTTTCGCCACATAGATTGCGATTTATGCGAAAAATATGCGGGTCTTGCATGATTTCATAATCCCCGCATTTCCGTTGCAAAAAAAGTCACATATATCTTAGCAGAAAGTTTGAACAATTTTGCCCTGTTGCCATGGGAACGTTATGAAGTGACGTAATTACGCGACGTGAACATCATCAATGTTGTCAAATACATTTGTTTAAATATTTGATTCATTCATTTTTACAGAAGTTGTGGCATATATTTTTGTAAAGCTCCAGAACTTGTTTGACTCATCAATGTTTTGTAAGTTTGATGTGTTTATTAAGATCTGAAATAAAACAAGATGAACTGAAATATTCCAGCACTTTCTGTGATGTAGTGTGCTTGCTTATCAGAGGAAGTAATAAGAAATGACTCTTTACATTAAGGTAGTAGCCTAGTGATGTCACGTTTTGGTCTCGTCTTTGTTTTGGGTTTGTCCATGTCATGTGATCCTGCCATGTGTCTTGTCATTGGATAATCGTCTGTTCATTGTTCTCAGGTGTCCCTTGTCTTGTCATTAGTCTGTGTATTTAAGCCCTCATGTTTGCCATGTGTCTTTGTCAAGTATTGTTTCCTGTAAGTATTGTTGTGTAAGTTCATGTTGATGCCTTGGTTTTTGTTTTCATGCCACGTCAAGCATTTGTTTCTTGTTTTATTTGTAATAAACTGCACTTGGGTTCTATCTACACTTGCCTTCAGTGAATCCCTTACTAGTGAGAACAGGGAACAGGGGAATCACTTTCTCTTTTTCATCAAACCGCAGTTTTTGCAAGTTAACGCAATTTCATCGCATAAAATTGCATAAATATCCCACATATTCCATCGCATTTATTAAGAAAATGTGTCGCATAATCGAGGATTCTTGCCCACAACAATCACAAAAAACTGTTGTTCTGGAAGGACTGGTTGCTGCCTAACATTTTTAAATACAATCAACTTGGATGTTTGAGTCATTTCAACTTAAATTACATTAAACTGGCTTAAAAAATGTGTTGAATCTTGTGTAACGTAGAACAATTTTTAAAAAAAGTGCGCAACTTATTTTGAAGAGTTAAAGCAATATAAAAACACATGTTGTCATAACTTATTGAGCATAATTGTGTTGTAGTGTAGTAATAATAAAGAGTGTTATACACTGATCGGCCAAAGAAAGTGGATTTAAATAGGCAAAGAGTTTATGATTGGGTCATTATTGCATTGATGTTTAGTAACAGTTCTTCTGAACATAACTGATGGTGTGTGTATGAATGATGACATGCTATTCCCATCAAGAGTGCATCAGTTTTTGGTCCAGTTATCTATTTCCACTTTTCAATTAATTGCAGTTTTATTTTAATTAAACACCTATCCGAGCTGAAAGAGAGAATAATGAGTTCAGTTACTGCACTTCTTCTAGTTATTTAACAATAGTAGATAATAAAACAAAAGATAGCTCACTTCAGCGTTGGAAAATAAGGTCTTTCTTTCCAAGAAATATACATTTTAAAGCAGAATACAGGGGCTAGTTTAATTAAACTATTCAAGAGGGTCACCAACAGTTAGGAGAATTCGTCAATTAAACTGAAATAATTAAAACTATGAAATGAATAATTCAAATTCAGAACTGAAAAGCAAGCTCTATAAAATAGTATAAAGTGCAAGTACATACAAAAAAATAAAAAAATTAAAATAAAAGGATCTAGCGGTCCTGACACTGGCGGATCATTCCCTGCAGGATCTGCTATATAAAACCCCCATCACTGAAACACAGACTGAGCTAGTCAGCATGGACACGGACCATTATCAGACAAAGATGTGGGATACAGAAGCTACAGAAATTCGTTCTTACCTCTCCATTGCAGAAGCAATATATAATTGCAACAAAGAATCCCTGGAAAACAGAGCATGAAATATAAAGATACAACTTAATTAAAGAAGCAAAATATACAGTCTTAATCTACATCTCAAGAGGTTTGAAGTTGGACCTGGAATGAGTTAATGAGCATTTCGTAATGCATCTGTATTTGCCAGGGGACCCCGGACACCTCTGTGTAGGGCATCGCCATGAAGACGATGTAGTGAACGCCGAACAGCGGCATGAGCACCAGCGTGGACTTCAGCAGCTTTCTGTGGAGATGCACAACCACACGCTAGTCAAATATATACCTAAACCAGATGCAGAACCACACGCTAGTCAAATATACCTAAACCAGATGCACAACCACACGCGTCATAGTCCCCATCATATACGTAACCAGAGAGATAAATACACACGACCTTCAGAAGTCTGGAGTCAGTATGTTTGGGGATTTTCTTTGAAAGACACTTTTATTGAGCAAGGATTCATTAAATTGATCAAAAATAACAATAAATGCATATATAAGATGCTCGGGGTAAAAAAATCAGCACTTTTCAAGATGCGCGTGACATTTGTCATGATCCTTGCAGAAACACAAAGTGCTATTTTTATCTAATATTTGATGTTTTTCAAAATTACGTAGCAAATGAGAATCGCTAAGATTATTGAATATATTTTGAGACAAAGGTCTTCTTAATAACGTTTTAGTTTTGTTCAAGCTAATTAATGCAAGTTTTCATTAACAGAAGAATATGTAAAAGTATGATATTTGGGGTAAAAGACACAATAATTCACATGATAATGAATACCTGTCTGACTTCTACATTACTGACATGACATGGTTATTCAGATGGTAAATATCTTTATTTAACCACCATATTTAAATGAAACCATCATATTTAAAAATATGTTATTAATCATATAATAGAATAAAATATAATATTTATTTGTTCCTACTGTAAAGCTTTATGAAATTATTATTGGATATCATTAAATTCTTTCAGAATCTTTATTTTTTTAATGATTTTGTTTCAGTATTTTTTAAAATGAACACATTTATACTGACAGTATATTTATTGAACAAAGATGAATTCTTTTATTTATCAAAATTAACAGAAAATAGCAAAAACTTTGCTAAAGTGATTTCTTTGAACAAATATTAACTTAGACATTATTAAAAACATTATTTTAGCTGAAGTATTTGTATCAGTACTATGTCAGGTAAAAGACCCATTTCACCACACAAATATCTATATGTCTATATCTATACTTTAGTTAGTTCTTTAGTATATAAATATATACTAGTAATTAGGAGTTTATTGAGGCAAAACACAGTTTATAGTGAGAATTGGACCCTAATCTAAAGTGTGAGCCATTATTGATATTGATTGTATTATAGATATTATACATTCAGTCATGGAGAATCTTCTTAAAATGTTTAAATCCCCATCACAGAGCTCAAACAGTAGTGTATGCTTCAGATGTGTGTATTCGTACCTGTACTGCTGTCTGGTGTCACATCTCCCTGCGTTTGTTTCTCTAAGTTTTGTTGCCAAGACTCTGATTATATTCAGGAACAACAAAAAATTGACCTAGTGGGTAAAAAAACAACAACACTAATTAATGCATCATAATTGAGACTAAAAATAAAATAAATGATGCATGAAATAACTCCTGCATTAATTGAGGATTCTTACACTGTTTACACAAAGCAGACGGCAGACAAATATATCAAATATTACTGAATTTACTGAAGACACATGTATGAATAATGCAAAGATCTACAGAACTTAAACTACTAGTCAAAATCTTGTAAACACTTGACTGAATTTATTTCTTTGATTGATTTAAAGATATACAACTTTGTCTGCCTAAAAAGCACCAACTTTTTGAATGAATTTTTACTGATGTAAACGTACAACGATTGCTGTCAGAATCGGGATCTGCACAATCCACTTCAGGTTCCCTGCGCTTAAATCCCAGCACCTGTTGATCATAAACCAGATCAGTCACTTTTACAAAGATCAATCCCAGACATCTCTTTCATATTTAACATTAGGGGTGTAGCGGTACATGTATTCATGGGTCAGTACGGTTCGGTGCAGACAGTCAGATAACCAGTACAGTCGGTCACAGGCATACACACTCCAATCCAGCAGGGGGCGCGTGTGGTAATGCAACAGTGTTTGCTAAGGCCTCAACAGAAGAGCAGAAGAAGAAGAGATCGATCTACACACCAACCCAAAGCAACAGTTCAGATGGCATACAAAAGCATGCTAGTAGCCTTTACACTGAAGCCCCATTCACACAGCCGTTGATCCCGGGAAATTGCCAGAACTCCTTCTGTGTGAACACAAACACAACCCGGGATTGATACCGGCATCGATGCCGGGTTGAGGACCTAGTAACATTGCCGTATTCAGTCCTGGAACGCACACGGTGTGAACAAAAGCCGAATGCTAAGGGGTGTGTCATAGTGAACGCATGTGCCATCGCGCTGACTCTGTTGCTCTTTAAAAAGAAAGTTTGTGTTCGTCATCAACAAAGAAAGGACGAAAAAATGTCTGCAAACTGGAATGAAGCAGAACAGGAGCTCCTCACAATCCGCGCTGAAGCTGAGATCGTTCGCCAGCTCTGTGGAAAGGTGCGCGCGTGCACATGTTTTCGACGCGGACGTTACACGTCTCATCCTGACGTCACGCGGCTTTCCGGGACATTAACGGGTTGTGTGTGAACGCACTCACAGATCCCGGCAAATCACTGGCAGTGTGAATGAACCGAAATCAAACAATCCCGGGACAAATGCTGGGTCACAATATCCGTGTATTTTCCCGAATCTCTGTGTGAAAGGGGCTTGAGTTGTCATTCATTTTTGTGACGAGCTCCACAAACTTCACAGAAAGGAAAGCGGGGTGGATCTTTATTTTACATTGTTTTGTTTTTATTGTGAGTGTACACAAATAAAAAATAGACCCTTTTGAATGATGTCTTTCTCTTATCTGTATGACGATAAAGTATTTTAAGTTGTTTCTGGTGTTAAAATGAGACAAACTCACTGGATTGTGCTGATCTGTGCAGTGGATGTCTCACTACAGTCCAGTGATGAAATATGCATGTCCTGGAAATGGGAAAACTCACTTCACTCGCTGTCTCCTCATGCAAAGGTGAAGTAGACTGCCATTGTCACCGCATGTTAACTCTCTAAGTTGCATTTTTCAATACTCTATTTTCTACTTTTATAACACAAGAGGTGCTTTTCAGGTTTGTAGCTGATTGTGACCAAACGCTCTTTTAGATGAATGCATTGTTCACTGTTTAGTGCTTAATACACTGAAGTAGGCTGTGCTGTCACAGCTTCAGGGGGAGACAAACTGTAATTTGTTGCTTTTTAATGTTGTACCAAACTCGTATCGAACCATGACCCTAAAACCGAGGTACGTACTGAACCGTGACATGTGCCGTTACACCCCTAATACAATACACAGATAGCATGCTTTTCAAAACGTCCTGCATGTGGCATATATTATTTACCCATGCCCAGAACATGTTCTGTTCAACAAGCTGAATTAATAGTGTATTCCTGTATAAATGTTAATATTTCGGGCACAAACACTTACTCGGTGTCAGCAAGAGTGGCTCTCACGCTGGCCCAGATGGTGACGAACATCGCAGGAACACCTGTGTAGTGAAACCTTCAGTGACCGTCACTAAGATCAACATACATGGCTTTATTATCACACAACACTCAAGGATAATAGCATTGGCCTGGATTTTTGATAGTCTCGGATCAAATTTTTTAAGAAAAAAAAAAACTGTATACCATGATTTTTTATGAATGTTTGCATTTGTATATTATTTAAATATTTTGGGGTAAAATAGGTCTATATTCCAGCTATCACTGCAAATTAATAAATGAACAAATTGTTTTAAATTATATAATTCTTTTTTTTTTATGGTAACATTTTGGTGGGACCAATGGAAACGATGGGTAACCTTTTAGATCAGGGAACACATATTCACTATTAACTAGGTGCATATTCCAAGCATACTGGTTGTTTATTAGTACTTATAAAGCACATATTAATGCCTTATTCTGCATGGCTATTCTATATGACTTCTAGATCCCTTACACCTTCCCCATACCTAAACATAACCACTACAACAACTAGCTACTGGCTATCAATAAACAGTGATTAGCAGTTTATTGAGGGAAAACTCCTAGTTTATTGTGAATATGTGTCCCCTAAATCTAGTGTTACCTCAGAGAGTAAAGCTGAAGCCCTGGCTCTTCAACCCTGGTTTACGCAACACAGAAGTGTCTCAGCTCCACAACATCCACATTGTATGCGCTGTGCATGTCCAACTTTTCCGCACAGTGTGTACAATGCAGGAGCCGTGAAGCCCAAACTATATCCACACATGTGTCTGCTGACATACAGCACATGGAAACACACAGCAATACCTCACAGCAACTGTTATCATTACAATAATTGAATCTTCTGGACATGATGTGGTGTCTGTAGCCAGAAGCTGAATAATCATGTGCTAGTGTTATAGTGGAGATAAGTGTAGTGAACACATTTACTCACCCCATCCAATCAGAGTAAAGCCCCAGAGGTACTTCCTGTCTGAGAAGAAGGTCATGAAGATAAGGCTGTGCAGGTACAGGCCTTCCACCAGGATCCAGTAATAATTAGTCGCCAAGAAGTACAAGAAGAGAGTCACAGCCACCTTACAGCCAATCTTGAAGTGTAAAGGAGAATCGATTCAGCACATATCGATTAGAAGCATGTGCTCTTCATGGTCACCTTCATTTGCCTTTGAGATGTAGACTACATGTAACTTGACTATCCCCCCAATATCAGAGTTCATTCTTTAGAGAGAAGGGCCATTTAAAACAAGTGTCGAGAGATACGTTGAGTGCTTGTCGAGGTGTTCTGGATTACTAAGGTAATCATCTCTAGGGACTCTCGTAACATCTGTCCCCTGTGATGAGGGAATGAGACGTTTTCTCAGTGTGGAAACACATTTGACCACCTCTGAAAATACTGAAGCCTTATTGAACCATGCCAGTGTCTCACACTGGCCAATGGAGTATCAGCACGCCAAATGGAGGCGGTTCGCAGCACATGTAAAGAGCGTGCCAAACGGCAAATCCTTTGAATCTTTTGACTAAGGAATAACTGGCGAGCTTGGCTAATAGTTAGTGCACTAACACGCTCAGCGTACAGCACACAATGCCCTCCTTATCTCAGGAAACTCAGCTTCCCAACATTTTAAACTGAGATAAAAACAAAATGTAAACAACAATAAACACACACATGTGAAAGCGAAGTGTGCTGACTGAAGTGTGTGTAGAAGCAGCCAGTGATGTGCAACAGGGCGTGTAAACCGTCTGTGTTTGGAGCCGCTTCCATCTGGAACGATTAAGCACTATTGGCCAGCGTGAAACACTGGTGTGATTCAATAAGGCTTTTTGGAGAAAGATGTTTCCTCAGTGTCAGCTACTGAACTGAGATTGAAAGGGAATTGGTGGTTGCTGGGTGACTGCTTACTGGACCAAGTCAAAATAACCCATCCTCAACTCTCTATTATATATATCCATATTCATGCCAAAAGAGAATATCCATAATCCTTTCATGTACCAGTAACTACCATAGTTACTATAATAGTCTTAATTATAATGTGTAATTAAAAATGAACTATATTACATAATTGAATTCCCATAAAGCTTAATTGAAAACCCTGTTTCCTGGTTACGCATTTATGTGGAAATTTCTACAGTGGCACGACAACAACAAATGCTTTCAGATGATAATGACGCTCCCGCCTACTATGGCAACAGCACACTGTGAGATCCCTCTGCAGTGAACTTTACTGTGAGATATGATTGTGTGTGTGCTGCACTCACAAACTGTGTTTTGTTGGCAGGAGGGGCTTGGGTGATGGATTTGAGATCCTCCACAGTGATTCGTTCCATTTCCTGCAATGCAGCACCGGAGTACAACACCACATCTTTCACAAATATACTAATGGCCCTCAGCATGAACGACACAAACAGGTGCATGTGGATGTAGTTTCGGGTGCAGTGCAGCCGCCTAGAAGAATACAACAGAAAGAGAGAGAATTGAGGTCAAGCAGGTGATATTTTGTAATTAGGTGTAAAAGTTTGAGGTATCAAGGTGCATGAAAATCCCAGACCAGAATATTGCGGATCAGTATGCAATAGCAGATACTTGGAGCTGTGTATTTGTTTGGTTGCTCTCCAATGCCCTTTCAGAGGCTAGAAGAACAATACTAATCTTAATTAGGGCCAGATGAGTCTGCCGCTGACTGTAACACATTCTTTGGATTTAAAGGGTTCAGAAAGCACAAATGTTGAAAATCCAGGGCTCAAAAAGTAAGCTATAAAAACAAAATTGCAAGCATGTGTTACCCAAATTCCCTTCAGTTTGTCTACACTCTCTCAGTTTGACCGGAGCAAGTCTATTAAGGAAAAGCTCCTCCAGTGAGAACTCATAAGTATTATTTAAGTAGTGTTTCAAAATACAGCTGTCAATATGTATAAAAGTATAAAAATCCATTATATTATAAATATATTAGTGTAGTTATATTTGACACATTATATAGATATGTTTGAGCCCTTAACTCACCTTAAACTATTAACCAATAATATAAAAACATAATAGGCAGATATGACCGTTGCACAGTGACAAATACCGTAGTTACAGTATACTATATAGTATACAGTATACAGTATACCGACGGAGGCACTGATGGAGGGATGAGCCATGGTGGGATGGGCCAGGTGAGGACCGACGGAGGCTCTGATGGAGGGAGGAACCATGGTGGGATGGGCCAGGTGAGGACCGACGGAGGCTCTGATGGAGGGAGGAGCCATGGTGGGATGGGCCAGGTGAGGACCGACGGAGGCACTGATGGAGGGATGAGCCATGGTGGGATGGGCCAGGTGAGGACCGACGGAGGCTCTGATGGAGGGAGGAGCCATGGTGGGATGGGCCAGGTGAGGACCGACGGAGGCACTGATGGAGGGAGGAGCCATGGTGGGATGGGCCAGGTGAGGACCGACGGAGGCACTGATGGAGGGATGAGCCATGGTGGGATGGGCCAGGTGAGGACCGACGGAGGCTCTGATGGAGGGAGGAGCCATGGTGGGATGGGCCAGGTGAGGACCGATGGAGGCACTGATGGAGGGAGGAGCCATGGTGGATGGGCCAGGTGAGGACCGACGGAGGCCTGATGGAGGGAGGAGCCATGGTGGGATGGGCCAGGTGAGGACCGACGGAGGCTCTGATGGAGGGAGGAGCCATGGTGGGATGGGCCAGGTGAGGACCGACGGAGGCACTGATGGAGGGAGGAGCCATGGTGGGATGGGCCAGGTGAGGACCGACGGAGGCTCTGATGGAGGGAGGAGCCATGGTGGGATGGGCCAGGTGAGGACCGACGAGGCACTGATGGAGGGATGGCCATGTGGGATGGCCAGTGGGACCGACGGAGGCTCTGATGGAGGGAGGGCCATGGTGGGATGGGCCAGTGAGGACCGACGGAGGCACTGATGGAGGGATGAGCCATGGTGGGATGGGCCAGGTGAGGACCGACGGAGGCACTGATGGAGGGAGGAGCCATGGTGGGATGGCCAGGTGAGGACCGACGGAGCACGATGGGGGAGGAGAGCCATGGTGGATGGCCAGGTGAGGACCGACGGAGGCACTGATGGAGGGATGAGCCATGGTGGGATGGGCCAGGTGAGGACCGACGGAGGCACTGATGGAGGGAGGAGCCATGGTGGGATGGGCCAGGTGAGGACCGACGGAGGCACTGATGGAGGGAGGAGCCATGGTGGGATGGGCCAGGTGAGGACCGACGGAGGCACTGATGGAGGGAGGAGCCATGGTGGGATGGGCCAGGTGAGGACCGACGGAGGCACTGATGGAGGGAGGAGCCATGGTGGGATGGGCCAGGTGAGGACCGACGGAGGCTACTGATGGAGGGAGGAGCCATGGTGGGATGGGCCAGGTGAGGACCGACGGAGGCACTGATGGAGGGAGGAGCCATGGTGGGATGGGCCAGGTGAGGACCGACGGAGGCTCTGATGGAGGGAGGAGCCATGGTGGGATGGGCCAGGTGAGGACCGACGGAGGCACTGATGGAGGGAGGAGCCATGGTGGGATGGGCCAGGTGAGGACCGACGGAGGCACTGATGGAGGGAGGAGCCATGGTGGGATGGGCCAGGTGAGGACCGACGGAGGCTCTGATGGAGGGAGGAGCCATGGTGGGATGGGCCAGGTGAGGACTGACGGAGGAACTGATGGAGGGAGGAGCCATGGTGGGATGGGCCAGGTGAGGACCGACGGAGGCTCTGATGGAGGGAGGAGCCATGGTGGGATGGGCCAGGTGAGGACCGACGGATGCACTGATGGAGGGAGGAGCCATGGTGGGATGGGCCAGGTGAGGACCGACGGAGGCTCTGATGGAGGGAGGAGCCATGGTGGGATGGGCCAGGTGAGGACCGACGGAGGCACTGATGGAGGGATGAGCCATGGTGGGATGGGCCAGGTGAGGACCGACGGAGGCACTGATGGAGGGATGAGCCATGGTGGGATGGGCCAGGTGAGGACCGGCGGAGGCACTGATGGAGGGAGGAGCCATGGTGGGATGGGCCAGTGAGGACCGACGGAGGCACTGATGGAGGGATGAGCCATGGTGGGATGGGCCAAGTGAGGACCGGCGGAGGCACTGATGGAGGGATGAGCCATGGTGGGATGGGCCAGGTGAGGACCGACGGAGGCTCTGATGGAGGGAGGAGCCATGGTGGGATGGGCCAGGTGAGGACCGACGGAGGAACTGATGGAGGGAGGAGCCATGGTGGGATGGGCCAGGTGAGGACCGACGGAGGCACTGATGGAGGGATGAGCCATGGTGGGATGGGCCAGGTGAGGACCGGCGGAGGCACTGATGGAGGGATGAGCCATGGTGGAGTCAGTAACCCGACAGACAGCGGTGGAGCCAGGAGAGCTGGAGACCCAGGCGCTACACGGTTTGGAGCACAGTCTCTTCTGTCTTGCATGCGCGCTCTTGCTCACTCACTCTAGATTCCAGAGATTTTAACAAATTTGCGGGCATCAGGGAGCCGCTATCAATATGCGGGAGACTCCGTGAACTTCCGGGAGACTTGGAATGTCTGCTGATAGCGAGGGGATTAATGAAGAAAAAACGCTCCAAGGTTTGGCTGCATTTCACGTGTAAAATGACGCGTCAGAACACCCTCTGGGTGTGCCGATTGTCTGAAGCCCATATAGAATCACGTCAATACACTGGCTGATGGCGCGGGTGCCGCCTCGACTCTCTTACGTCGTCATATTATATTAGCGTGCGCGCATGATCTACTCCTCAGATTTCTCTCCCGGAAAAGGAAGCTTGTCGGCAGCGCAAGGAGTTTGGCAGCGAACGCAGCGTCTCGTTCCCTATTCAGAGAACATGGGTTACACCAGTAACCAGAGACGTTCTCTTTCATAGGTTCACTCAACGCTGCATAGCTAAGACGCAGTGGGAACGAAATACCAAACTCGCCAAGCTAAGCGCTGCCGTAACTAGTACAACGACCAGATAACTTAAATGACTGGTTCAAGCTGACAAAACATGGGAACCTGGAGCCATGTCGAGATTAGATTACCCTGCTAGTCTCTATTAATCTCCAGTATTATTACATTGTTTGATACAATATTGTTTTATTTGATATTATGTAAATGTGAATTTTATTTTATATTGGTTTATTTATTATTACCATATGTTACTTGTATTTGTATTGTTTAAAGGTTTAAGTTAATATTGTGTCCAGTTTGGCCCTGTAAATGGCCCATGGTGAAGGAGGAGCCACTTCTCAGGAGCATCAACTCGACAAAATCTATAAACTTCACTATAGAACAATTAACTGGCAGAGGAACGACAGGAGCTGTCTGTGGTGATCACTGAGACCAACCCCCCTTAGGGTAAACAGAACAGAACCAACATGAACGATTGCAGATATCATTAGTGTCATTAATGTACAACATAATTCGAGAATTTAGTCTGATTCAAGGGGAATCAGAATGTCAAATCGTGACTGACGAGAGGAGGAGCTGGGGAGGGAGGAGGGTAATCAGCTCCTGAGAAACACGACAGCTGCTAATAATACTGAAGGAGCTTATATATCAATGCTGTGACAGGCGTCGTAATCCTATTGGTAGACGTGGATCAGTTGAGTCACTGATTGACTAGCGTGACCTGCCAGAACTAATGCTACGCTTGGTTTTTACAGCTTCAAAAGTCTTGCAAAAATCCATTCATGGTGCGTTTCAGTGTTTATGCAAATGAGCAAAAACATACATGTGACATCAGCTAAAGAGTACAGGAATGTCTGCACCACAATACCCCTTTATTCAACACAGACAGCAATCAATAGCAAACAAGAGCAACTCAAGAGAATGACTGCTCAATTTGTACTATAAGAGCACAATTTCACAATTTGTTTCAGAACCACCATTGGTCAGTAATGATTGCGGGTGTTTGTTGCTTTGTTCCAACACCAGGCATTCACCGCAAATTGTGCACAAAGTTCAGTGATATTTTAAAGCTAAGATTACTGTTATGATTTCTGGAATGATATACTGAGTGTTTTGAGATGTCACTACTCAGCTATTCTGAAGGCTCTCTAGCAGGGCTACAACATTGAATTCTTATGATTTCTCCTTGACTCTATAGGGGTGTCGCAATATACCAGCATAGATGAAATATTAATATCATGTTAACACATATGATAATATTGTAAACAGGAAGTGCAGATAAACAGTACACAGATTAATGCTGTAAACACTACATGATTTCCACAGTCCTCGAACTGATGATCTTTTCACAGTAATACACTGTCTGTCTTTGCCGATGTCAGTCTCAGTCAGAACACTTTTTACACTACAGATCTCGGATCACAGACAGGACTAGATATTCAATCTGCTAAGCATTAACTCTTCTCTCAGACTGCATCTTTGATAATCATAACACAGCGATCATCGTAACAATTTGCCTCTGATTTTGGGCTTTTGTCTGTGATCTCAGTTAACTGTAGTTGAGTGGAAAATCAGGGCAGTTAGTTTGCTAAAGCCTTACATGGGAAATGTTGTGTTGATCAAGATTAGTTATCATGGTGTTGGATTTTTTCCACAAAAAAATTCTATAGATACTGTGAAAATATTATTATTTTGGCCAAAATAATTGTGTAGTGAAAGTATGATATTGTGATAGCTTTAGATGATTGTATATGGGTTTTATTTTATGTCTAATTTTAGTAGACATCACGCACATAAAAAGTTTTTCTTAGCCAAAGAAACACTAGAAACATTTATACTGACTATAAATGGACATTCCCATGCTCTTTATTTCTCTATTTCATTTTATTTTAAGTTTTATTAATTTTCATGATTTTTGGCATGATTTTTTGGTGATTGGTAACTTGAAAGTTCTAAAAATCTTAATTTCAAATTGGTTTAAAAAAATAGCTAGACAAAAATTAAAGTTACTAAAATGGTCATAGCTACATCCAAAATGTAAATTAATAATAACTACAAAAAATTAAATAATAATGCTAAAATCGCCTATATTTTTGTTTGGAAATTTGGATAAACCAAATTTTTATCATTACTATCATGTGAACTTGACAAAGATTTGGCCATAAATCCATTGCAAAAGCCATATAATTGATTATTATCATTTCTTGTGTGATCAGGATCCATTCCTATTGTTGTTCCTTCAGAGAATGTCTTTTCTTCCTAAAAAACACATTAGTCCCTCCTGCAGAAAGACCTGCTGTAATGTGAAGATGTTGTTTTTGTTATTGCTCTGTCCTCTAGAGAGGTTTGGGAACGGCTTCTCTCCTCATCATTACACTAACTGCTGTTAACCAGCGCCCCGTGGGGAAGCACTGATCGGGGCTGGTGTGGAGCGTGTCTCAGACACAGGAGGTAATGTTGGAGGAGAGTCACCGCGCCGCATGGCTGATGTCCTAGAGCCCGTGCACCGGAGACCGTGGAAAGACTGGCAGTGTTTCAGCAGGAGCCCAAACGAGCCCTTATTAAAGTCATTTTCCTGACCTGCATTTCCGGGTGCACAGGCCTCTTAAAAGCACGAGCACTGGAGCCGAGTCAAGCTAATCTGTGCCTGTCAGCGGCCCGTTCCACACACCAACCGGCCCTGTATTTGAATAAGCCCGCTGGATAAATAACGAGAGGAACCTCTTTGCATTAATTAGTAATGAAAATGGAACGATTGAACGCTAAAGTCATAAATGCACTCATATGTCTTCATATTGAAAGAGGGCCAGCACACACACTAGGTGAACTATTAGATAAACATTCATTTGATGCAGTTCATTTGGAAAACCGATCGCTTTAGTCAAGTCAAACTGTTATAAAAGTTATTAAAGTAAAATAGTCACTTTCTCCACACACTCAAAAACATTAACCCCTCAAAACCACATTCTTGAACAACAAACAGAACATATTTCTGTGTAAATCATTTGTAAAGCCATTCATACACAAACGTGACAGTTTCCGTAATTAATGATTTACACAAAAATTTGTTCTGCTCATGTCTCATGACAATAAAATCATTCAAATATGCTCTTTTACAAAGTCTTGTTGTTTTCAGGCTCTACTAGAACAGGTTTCCCTGCTTGAATGTTGATTATTTTCCTCATATTCTCCATTGTTGCGGCTCCTCTCTTCCCAGTCTGTCAGTAACGCTCTGTTTACTTCCTGTCTCTATGAAGCCCCTCCTCCTGAAAGCACACTGTGCTCTGATTGGTCAGCTGGATCAGTGTGTTGTGATTGGTCGAGCACTTCGAGTGTGTTTGGGAAATGTCCCGCCCCTTTCCATAACCACCAGTTTAACACACTACTAACTAACTCAACCAGGCCCCGCCCCTTTATTCTGCGTATGAATTATTATAATGAGGAATATTGTGACGTGTTCGTTCCCGGAAGAAACTCAAGATACAATGGAGGCGTTTCAGGAGTTCAGAAACACTGACACTGATATAGAGAAGAACTTTTTCACTCTCAAACATTACACACTAAAGAGAGATGATGATGGAGAAACTTTAACTTATTAAAAATATTTTGTCTTTCGAACCAGTATGCAAACATTGCCAGCTAGCAGACATTCAGCATTGATGAAAGTGTCTAAACAAACAATATCTATAAAACTTGCATCGAGTAAATAAATATAATGTCAACTAAATGGGGCATATATTAGGTTGTAGTCTAAGAACACCTGCAGCTTGTAGAGTTATTTATCACCTAATGTTCACAAATCAGGACAAAATGTATAATTTATGGCCGTAAATCTCTTGATTTGTATAGACCATAGAAACGTTTGCAGTGTTACATCTCACAGATATGAGGACATATTGCAAGCAAGAACTGTATGGATCAAAGAGAAAGGTAAAAAAAAGGATATTCATGTCAGGTTATTTCATAAATGTGACCCTGGATCACAAAACCAGTCTCGAGTCGCACAGGTATATCTGTGGGAATAGCCAACAATACATTGTATGGGTCAAAATTATAATTTTTTCTTTTATGCCAAAAATCATTAGGATATTAAGTAAAGATCATGTTCCATGAAGATATTTTGTACATTTCATACCGTAATATAAAACATTTATTTTTGTGAGTGAATGCAGCACAATCGCCAATATAAATGCACAAATTTAAAGGCGATTTTCTCAATGTTTCGATTTTTTTGCTCCCTCAGATTCCAGATTTTCAATAGTTGTATCTCAGCCAAATATTGTCCTATCCTAACGAACCATACATCAATGGCTTATTTATTCAGCTTCCATGTGATGTATAAATCTCAATTTCCAAAAAATGACCAATGTGACTGGTTTTGTCATCCAGGGTCACATATACAGATCTTGCTTGATATGACATTTTTGTTCAGACAATATCATACGAGAATCACACACACACTTGTTTCTGCACAGTCCCCAGATTGAGGAAAAGCCTCTTAATATTGCTTTTGAAGATTGATGATTTGTTCAGGGTTTTGTGGATCTCAGGAGGGTTTTCTCACCGGAAGTATCCGAGGATGACGGTCGCCACCATCAGTGACCCAAGAGAGATGGAGTATCCCACCGTGTAGATCAGGTACAGCCGGTCGAACACCTCCTGAGGACAGCAGAGAGATTATGAGTGTATCATCAACACTGAATTGAACATCTATAAGGAAGAATGAAACAAATACCAGTGCATTATAAACCTCATCCTCTTCAGTACTGGGTATTTTCAGCTATGTGGATGTCTCGGTAGAGCATTATTTGTTTTGCTCAGGACATTTTATTGTGGATTCTTTGGTAGACCAGTCGCAGTTTGATGCAGGCTTTACAAACAGACTGGTAACACTTCACAATAAGGTTCATTAGTTATCATTAGTTACTGTATTTGTTAATCTTTGTTAACGTTAGTTAATAAAAATCCAGCTGTTCATTGTTTGTTCATGTAAGTTAACAGTGCATTAACTAATGTTAACAAGATTAACATTGAACAGAGATTAATAAGTGCAGTTCATAAGTAGTTCATGCTAATTCATGTAATTGTAAGGTGTTAGCAACAGACTTTTATGGCAAGAAATGAACCTGACAGTAATGCAGAAACATGTGAGTAACAGTGTTAATTGTATTGCCTGAGGAGTTACTGTAGTTAGAAGTGTGTTGAAAACAGCAAGCACACGTTCTTCATCACACAATCGTTTATTGTGCTTCATCAACCATTGACTAAAGGGTCAACCACACGGTTCATCTTGGCAGCATGATCAATCATCAATTACTTATATTTTGATTGAGTGTTTTACAGAAAGCAAGCAAAACGTGCTGCTTATAATCACTGAGGTGCAGCGTGTACACTAGACTCCTCCTGCAAAGGCCACATCAACACGAGCTTTTTATCTCAACAGATTTAAGGTTATCAAAATGATCCCAGTTCAAATAGAAACGCCTAGAAACGACTGTATTATGCAGGCCAGACAAGTCATTTGGAGGCTATAGACTAAACATGTAATATGTGCATGTGCACGCCGTCACCGGTTTCACAGATTCACGTTTTTCACGTTTACACAGAGATGATTTGAGTTCTCAGGCCAGAACAGAACGGGCAGAACGCACGAAAAGTTTTCTGGTTTCAGTTGAAAACGGTGTCCTTACATTAATAACTAATGATTTTACAACGGAAGTGAATCAATCAAAAACTAACTTAAACAGGACAATGGCTTTGGACAATTATACATAATGAATCTCTTTTTTACTCCATGTTTGCACGTGTTAGCTACGATGAAAGCATTCGTGGAAGTGCAATGGCGAGATCCTTGCATTTGTGTTAATCTACAAGGCAAATTATCTTCAACATTTCCTTACACAAGTTCAAAGTCTGGAACCATTTAATTAGTTCTTCGTCTCGACTCAGTATATTATGAGAAACAATCCCACAGTTTCTTTATGTATCAGCTATTTACACCACATGAAAATCATGTCAGCGGTGTGTGATTTCTGTTTGGGCTTAAACTCAAAGCTCAAGCATCTTTTGCTGTGTTGAATCTCTGCCTTCTGCGGTTTTTCCGTCAAAAACACACAACTGTTTATTTGGAGAGCGAGCTGACACCCTGTGACTATGGTGTCTGCTCAATGGCTTATGTGAAAACAGTTTGTCTTGAAGTTCAGAGGCCAGATTACTGCAGGCTGCCGTCAGCGGAGTGACTGTGTGTTAGAGAGCCGTCCGGCTGATCGAGACGGCTGGGAACACTTAGCATGAGTGCTGATGGCCAAACCCAGCGCTGATCCAAAGCTTTCATTTGCATGGATGGGTTTTTCATTAACTACACAAGTGGCTCTCAGGACTTCATCTAATGCCTATTCGAAGCAAATTGGCATGACCTCAAAATATAGATCTCAAATCTCAATGTTAAAGTTCAAAGGACCTTCCAAAAAAGTGGCAAATAATAAAAAATGGAAACCATAATTGAAGATTTGAACATCTCAGTGAGCATCCATTCACCCGAGAAGAACGCTAATCTAAAGCCAATTATACCTTCGTGACAGAATTGTTATGAATATGAATAAATTGATCCATCTGACCTGTTAATGAGTGAACAAACGAGATATGAGCAACATTTGTCAACTGTAAATATCTCATTTTGATCTATTCATGTCAATTTGTGGAACTAAAACAATTCAAAATGCCTTGAGATGAGTGGTATGAGTGTAAAAGATGTCAGCTTGTAGAGATTGTGTGTTTATAATATAGATAGATCTGCAAAGCTATCTCAGAGCAAAGCAGTCCTTATTATAATTAAATGCAAGAGCAAAATTAAATGCCGCTGGAAGTAACCCAAACAAGACAATACAATGAAGAGCTTGCTATTAACTCTTTCCCCGCCAGTGTTTTTTTTTTAAGTTGCCAGCCACAGCCAGCTTTTTGACAATTTTTACAAAAAATGAATGCCCCCCCCCCCCCAGAATATTTTGTTGTTTGAATACATGAACACGCAAAATATCAAAAGAAAGAACAAAGACTCTTCTTTTAATTTTTTATTTTAGCTTAATTTATTTATTTTGATCAACACTTGAATATGGATAAGTATCATAAGAAATCAAATCAACATTGAGAAGATCAAGTTTATTTCCCCCCAAAGACTAGAAGTGCATTAGCAATGCTTTTATCGCTCATTTCTGCTCATTTTTTGCATGCGTTCTGATCTGGAAATCAAAACATGTGTAATAGCGCCCCCTACCGTATAACAGTGATAACACGGAGAGTAGGACATTTCCGTCAATGGCGGTGAAAGAGTTAAGCAATATTTTTTAATAGTTCAGTAAAACACAAAGTGGACTTTACAACTTTAATCCAGATTTTTTAAGTAAAATGAGAAGTACTTTTCATTTGTAAACAAATTAACTCACTGGATTTATCCATTAACAGTCATTGCCACATGAATATTTACCATGCAAACCATTTTTGCCGCATTTTTAGCAAACTATGTTGTGATAAATACTTTTAAGGGTCTTGCACAACTTATACTGTTAAGGTCCTTCTGAAAAAATAAATATGACCTCACGTTGATTTCGATTTTTCTGCGTTTTTCGCATCCGTAGCAAACATTTTGAGAGGTGGTTTGACACAAAAAACCCCTCGGAGTCAGTGTGCAAGTACCTTTACCGTGATATAAGTTAGTGAACGTAACCCTGTGTCCGTGAGTGGGAACGGGACGCAGCGTAACACGATGGGAAGACGTCACTGGCCAATCATGCCAATTATCTAGCTAACAAAAACATGTTCTGAAAACGTTTTACCAATGTTTTTGTTTGTTTGTTTGTTTGTTTATTTGTCTCGAACAAAAGTACAAACAAAAACAATAAAAAAAAACACACAAAAAAATACCAAATAAGAGGATTCTCATTAAGTTAAGAAAATGTTCTTTCTCTGAATGTTCCAAATGTCCAAACATGTTTTAAAAACCTTTTAGGGAACATTCCATTTCATCATTCTTCAAACACTATTGGAATGTTACTTTCTCTGAACATTCCGAAACAAGTAGATACATTTAAAACATGTTTCAGGTAAAAACGCTCCATGAACCATGTATAAATAATGCTGAAAAAAAAAATCGAGAAGCTTGCCAGAACGTTCCCTGTTAGCTGGGATGTTCTGTATCTTAGAGGTTCAACACGTTTTGTTGAACTATGGATTAAATGGACTTCTTCTTCTGCACTGGAATACTCTTTCCACTGAGAGTTGAGTTTATGTGCATTCCTCATCTAAATGGTAAATATTTCTGCCAGCAGCTCAACTTTTCACCAGTCCACACCGAAATGAAAAGCGCACACAGATGAGAGAAATGAATCTAAACAAAGCTAAACAAACAAAAGACTTCAGTGCTAACATTGATGACTAATGAACTGTGTCCACACAATGTGGTTAGACTCTTAAAGCAATATGGAAAAAAGTCATTTCCTCTCATGCTGTTCCAAGCTATATTCTTCTAAAGCCATGATAACCCTGTGTGAGGAACAAATCAAAATGCAAACCGACTCACTAAACAGCTGCATCAATATTGCACATGGTATGTCAACACAAATACCAGCGTCTTATTCACTAACCACCTGCACACAGTGCTGAATTATGCTGAATTATGCTGCGTATTCAATATTAAACTGAAGACACTGACATTCCTCTCTGTGCAGACATGCCTCATTATAGACTGCGCTTCAGTCACACACAAAATAGCCTGCCGCAATATGTATGTGTGTGTGTGTGTGTGTGTGTGTGTGTGTGTGTGTGTGTGTGTGTGTGTGTGTGTGTGTGTGTGTGTGTGTGTGTGTGTGTATGAGTATGTGTATATGTATGTACGTCTCATGCAATTACAGCCAAATGAAGTAGTACATGAAAGTAGCCTAGGCTATATACACTGAAACAAATATTTGCTGCTTGTTCACTTTATTTAAAATGAGCTAAAGCAACACCATTGCCGAGTTTCCATTACCCCTCAAATTGCGCAAATTTAAATTGTGAATTGAACAAAAAACCCCAATGGAAACACATCGATTTCGCAATTTGAAAAAGGAGTATTTCACAAAACTGAAATGGAAATTTTGCACATTTACAGTTCACCTGACGTACTTTAAAGACGATGCTGTGTGTTTGGACAGAGTTCTCTATTAAACTCATAAAAGACTAAAGAATTACGGGAAAACTAGATCCTAATCAACAAAGAAATGCCACATTCATCAAGACTTTAGAGCAGATTTGAGGAAGAAACGCCCAGAAACTCCTCATATGAGCCGCTCACAAGCTTTCCTTGACATTAATGCTTGGACACACGTCTACGTCTCCTTGATGAATGATTATCACGAGAGGAAAAAATACGTTTTAGTCGCATAACATCGGTTAATGGAAACGCCGTCATTTCACAGACAGTAACATCCGGCACGTGTGGATTCAGCGGATCTGGGCCGACACTGTGTTGTTGTCTGGGTAATATTGTGCTGGAGAGTAAAGGCTGTGTTTGTGTTGAGACTGAACACTAAAGTGTGTGTTGCTTCACTCAATATACTGTGCTAATACTGCAGAATACTGAAAGATTATACTAGAATCAACTCAAGATTGATGAGCTGATCTAACTAAAAACATTGACTAAGTTAAGCTAAAGATACATACTGTTAAAATGTCTTATATACACTGTAAAACAAACCTGTAGAATCGAATCAAAGTGACAGCTCGCACATTAAACATACATTACACAACTGATTATCTGCTTGGGTTTAGCTGATGACAGCAGCTGTAAGGTCAAAGGTCTTACCCGATCTTGGTTCTGGTTGTAATGGTTGAGGAATTTGGCACACTCGCTGTAGTTAGCCCAGGTTTTGTTGTTGTTTGAGGCCAGTTCCCAGGTCCCGTTGAAGTCACAGCGCCGGTAGGCATGACCTGGACACACACACACACACACACACACACACACACACACACACACACACACACACACACACACACACACACACACACACACACACACACACACACACACACACACACACACACACACACACACACACACACACACACACACACAGAACAGACACCCTCTTGTCGTGTCACACATTGATTTACTCAGTCAGACTGACACAATAGAGCTCCTATTAGCATCAAACAGTGCTACACATATCGATTCAGTTATTGATTAAAGGAATACAATAAAAAAACAACCGTAACTGTGCACAGACTTTAACAAGATGTCCAATTAGTGCTTTCGATTGCAGGTCTGCAGCTAGAGTAATGAATGCATCTCTAAACGCCGCTGTAAATACTGTTCTCAAAGCAAACCTGCTCCAAATCTGTTTTCATTTCCACAGGGAAACGCACTTTTAGAATAGGGTGTTAAAGGGGTGGTACAATGCCCTTTCACAAGATGTAAAATAAGTCTCTGATGTGCACAGAGTGTGTGTGTGTGTGTGTGAAGTTTTAGCTCAAAATACCCCACAGATGCTTTTATATAGCAGGTAAAAATTGCGTGTAAAAAAGTGTGTATCTATACAACAAATGTTATTTCTCATGCCATTTATACGCCAAAAATAGTTTTTGCATGCATATGATACACAGTTTATGGCGTGTAATACGCACACACTCCACACCCCTAATCCTAACCAAGGGGCTTCAGTGCGTAGCATACGCACACAAAAAATATTTTTGGTGTATAAATGGCACGAGAAATAACATTCGTGATATAGATACACACTTTCATGAGACGGTGTTGTCACTTTTTGAGGAAGGTTCGATTGCTCGAGACTGTTTTCCAAAGATGGCTCCTGTCTGTTTTCGCGAAGTTGACTGTATGTATAAAGTATCATCTTATTAAACTGTCTGTACACTTACAACGTTCTCAATGCTTCGGTTTGTATGTAGGGACCCTGATTATGCTACCATGTTAGTGTTGGGCTATTTTGAGCCTTGTTAGTGGTATTAACTAGCGATTTTTATTTGTCATTACACTATGCCCTATATACTAGCGTTATACTAGTGTTATAGGCTAAACTGATTTTAGAGATAAAACTATCTACATTCGATAATCATGAAAACAAATCTCAGATAACGGTTGACTAGGTAACAAAGTGTAATTAGACCAAATTTCATTTTGCGCCGGAGTTCTCCTTTAACTAACACTAACAAATAATAATAAATACTGTTTAATGTATTGCTCATGTTAGTTCATATGAGTTAATACATTCATTAATTTTAACTAATGAACCTTATTGTAAATTGTTACCATAATATCTAAACAACATCACATGCTGATAAACAGCTTTCATCTACACGTATTTAATGCTAAAATCATCTTCTCATTCTTCAGATTTGGGAAAGGATGCTTTGAATCAATCAATGATTGTGAACTGATGTGAGGAAACGCATGAACTTACAGCCCTATGCTGTGAAGAAAGATTTCTTGAAGTTGTACATAAAATAAAGATTATTGTAGAAGGTTTTTTAAGAAACTACTATGTTTCTACTTCAAAATGTCACGTTTAATCCAATCTGTTTCTTTGATATTGCAGTTTGTGAGTGAAAAGCGTCTCCAAGTAAATCCTACAGCAGATTTGAGTTTTACAGACAGAAGTGTGATTGACTCGACCCAACACTGCTGAAGAATAACCCGACTGTAGTGCTCAGCAAAATCTGGAGAACTTTACATTGTGTTCTCCCTCGGGTTATTTGCTGATGTTATTCTAATTTATTTGTCACTTTCTGCTAAAAGAATAAATGTAAATGTAATGAAGTGAGGATTCACGCTGCTAGTTCTCAGCTCACCGTCCACGTACACATATATATGTGCTTTATGAAAACCTGCCTGAGTGTAAAATATATGGACATATTTGGGAATGGTTTTCTGGGAGACGTGAGAAGAATTGTGAGCGTTTTGTAAGAGGAGAAAAGCACAGATAACATTATATAATAATAAAATCAAAGGTTGTATTAGTTAACATTAGCTAATGCACTGTGAGCTAACATGAACTAACAATGAACAGCTGGATTTCTATTAACTAACATTAACAAATACAGTAACAAACAAATCTTGTGTGTTTCAACACTGAAGCGCTGCGCTGCTACACTACGTGAATATCTCGAGGCCGACAGAGAAGGAAATTAATACTTGAATAAAGTCAGTGTTTTTGTTTGTTTTTGCGCTCAAAAAGTATTCTCGTCGCTTGATTAACTTAAGATTGAGCCACTGTAGTCACTTGGACTATTTTAACGATGTCTTTAATAACAAGTTTCAATCCCTTAGAAGCATATGGAGGAGTGACCCAGCTCTCAGATTTAATCACAAATATCTTCATTTGTGTTCTGAAGATGAACGAAAGTCTTACGGGGTTGAACAACATGAGGGAGAGTAATTACTGACAGAATTTACATGTTTGGGTGAACTATCGCTTTAAATGTACTGAAGTTAGGATTCACACTGCTAGTTCTCAGCTCAGCGTCCACATACACAATATATTTGAATTATGAATTTATGAAATTATTTATGAAAACGTGCCTCGAGTGTAAAACGAAAGTACATGTTTGTGAGTGTTTGTGTGGAAGTGCTCTGTAAGAGCAGAAGAGCACAGAGGTCATGTGTTATGGTCATGTGGTCCGGACACGTGTCAGGTGTCAGGTAAGCTCACCTTTATGGTTGAAGTCGTATATGTAGTCGGGGCAGGCGGTGGACACCATCCTCCCAGGAAGACCCTCGGGCCAGCACACGATGCCATCCCACTCCGGCGAGCAGAAGCCCTCTGAACACAGAGAGGACTGACATTTACATGGACTGAACTCTTCTCCAGCAATACAGCAGAACCTGAGCACTTGTAGAGGAGGGATGAGGACACGCTTCCTGAAGGACGGTCTTCACTTCTCTATCTGCTCAAGAGTCAAACACTGGGACAATGAGCCGCTGCTGTCGAGTCTGCCCTTTACACACATGCACTGCTGTAGACTGAAGTCCACCCTACATGACATTTATAATCTATTTTACTTCAGGAATCTGATGCACAAACCCATGCTATGTGGATTACGAGTGAAAGGGAAGCAGATGAGAAGGATAATGTAAACGCAGCACAGTTTGACCACACGAGACGATGAAAGCTGTTACGCGTCGTCCACTTGTGATCAGATCAACACAACCGCATCTTAATATCAGGCGTAAACAGAGACTTTCAGGAGTGAAGCGCCTCACACACAACCATGACCATGATTCATCTGTCTTCAGAAGTCCCTCAGTATACTCATTCCTGCATGTTATTACATTATACATTTGGTTACAATTCATTGTAAGGTCTCTTTGTTAAAGACTATTACATGTAAGTACTGAGTAATATTAATTCACTATATGTACTTAGGGTTAGTTGCATGTAATTACTACAGTAACTGTGTAACGTGTAACAACGACACTAAAATAACGTGTTACCTGACATTATATCTACTTGTAAATAGATATGTAATAATCATATTAGACCATATCCCTACTTCAATAACAGCAAATCTGAATCAGAATTTTTAGTGCTGGGCAACAATTAATCGCATCCCAAATAAAAGTTTGTGTTTGCATAATATATATGTGTGTGTACTGTCTATAATTTTTTTTGTATATATAAATACACACAAATGCATGTATAAATTTAAGATTTTTTTTGTTATTTATATATAAAATAACAAATATATAATAAATTATGTATAAATATATAATATATATATATATATATATATATTTTTAATAAATACATGCATATGTGTGTATTTATATACAAAACAATTATACACAGTACACACGCATTTATTATGTAAATACAAACTTTTATTTTGTATGCGATTAATCGCGATTAATCATTGCCCTTGTAAGTACACAAGTACATTTTTATTTTATTATGTAAGTGTATATTAGTTAAAGTCTCCCAGTAGTCTAGTGTTGTCAAAAAACTCGGTACTTCGGTACCAAGTCGGTACTAAAAAAAATTAACGGTTACGGTACCAGCTTTTCTAGGTACCGAGTACCGGGTTAATCCGGTTCTTGATGCGGTGTCGGAAAGGTGCAGAGTTGCGTCCTCTTCATAAAAACACTGAGACGTGGCGACCGGCGCTGCTAATGCGGCTCTGAATCCACTTGTTGACAAGAAAGGAGGAAAGAGCCACATATGGAAATATTTTGAATTAGGCTAATGTCACGTTGCCATAATGGGCCGTTCACACGTACACATAGCGCGTTTTCTGCGCGTGCAAATTTCAAATGTAGGCGCGCGGGAAGTGCGCTCATAATAGAAGCGACGTGCGAGCTTGTTTTTCCAGGCGCGTCACTGTTCACGGTTGCATAGCGGAGACACGGGAGAGCGAGAGCTTGTGGAGAAAGCGGTGTGAACTGCGCTCTCCGTGATGACGAGGAAGTGTCAGCAAATAATTATTTGCCTTTGCTTTAGAAATCAGCTACAGGGTTCTCAAGTTTTGAAGACAGGCAAGAGTGACATTTTTGGCAGTTTTGGATTAAATAAAAGTACAGTTAAATCAAATAAAACATGTTTTATCTCCTGTATAGTTTGGTAACACTGCAATAAGATACCATTCATTAACATTAATGCATTATCTATCAACACATTGAGTGAACAATATATTTTTACAACATTAATTAATGTTTGTGAATGTTTATTTAATACAAACACTTGATTGTTCATATTTGTTCACTTCATTCATTGTGCATTAAATAATGTTAACAGATAAAACTTTTGATTTTAAAAAACGTATTAGTACATTTTTAAATTAACCCCAAGGAGAATAATTGCTACATTACTATGGTTTATTGTTAGGTAATTTTATATAATGTTATCTATCAAATAGAATCTTCTTATTGTAAAGTGTTTTTAATACTACAGTTTCCATCTTTGTAACCGTGATATACACTTTAATATATGTAAATTTAATCTAAATTAAGCTTTGGTACCGAAATTGGTACCGAGAACCGTGAATTTTCACTGGTATTGGTACCGAATACTGAAATTTTGGTACCGTGACAACACTACTGTAGTCAATCATTTTATCCCTTAAAACTCATCTTTGATCACCAAAATGACATATTCAAAGTTTTTTCCTTGAAAAGCAATTCTTCATGTCTTAAAATATCTTGAATGTAACTCGACACCTGAGGTTGATATCTCAAATAATGAGCGTTGGGTCAGATGTTGTTTGGGTCAGTAACAGATGTTCCTCATTGACTGCAGCAAAACTCACGAGTCACAGTGATAAGTGTTTAGATTTACTGTTTCTCTCTCAATATTACAAACACACACAATTGTTTTTTATAACACACATACTAACCACACACACACACACACACACACACAATTATCGTTGCATAATGTATCCAGTTGGCTCTATAATATGCAGAAGCAGAAAACAGGAATAAAGAGAGTATTTGCTTTATAGGCCAAACCTGAAAAAATGGCTCCATCTGATAAAAAATTGTAAAACTTTTAATTTTGAAGCTTTGCCAACAGAATTAACAGAGTTTCAACAAAGACTGCATCATTTTATAGTTAAATGGCCCTGGGATTGAAAATGCAGTTTTAATGGGTTTCAATGTGGAGATTTTTGTCCAAAATGCGCTGAGAGGGAGTATTTTGTGTTACAAGTGAAAAATAGATTTTTAAAGGAAATGGAGGTGAAATAGTAAAATTACAATAAAAATACACACCTGTGCCAAATTGTATGCAGTTAGCATTAACACAGGCAAATTTATCAAAAAAAAACTAAACTGAAAAAGACAGAAATGTCCATCAGGATGCACAATACTTACAGTGATAAACATAATCTTTTTCTGTTCTTTACCCCACTTCTGTCCATTTTGGTCATGTGACAGACTTACAGAACTGTTGGAGGGTGAGCAGTTCATATCATTAATTATTAATAAAATCTTGAACTCATCTAAAATGCTAAACAAAAGCTAATAATTTTAAGTCATTAGCCTCGTTTTAACACCCCATTTTCATTTTTCCTCTTTTTTGGAATCACAAGTTTTACTTTACCCGAGTGTCACAATATCATCTATAGCACATGTGACAGCATCTGTACAACTGGAGCATACACTCTTTCAGTTGCTTAAAGATACACAGAAAACCTTTATCATCCCTCTTTTCTTTGTTTTACGACGAGCTATAGCTGACAGCCGAGCACGAGCGCACGCAGCTTCTGTTCCTGCAAACACTGCTCATGTCATTCACCTCTGAGAGAGCGAACACAACACTGAAGCGTAGAAGACCACCTACTAGATCTCAGTCTGGTCTTCAATGCAAGAATGAAAAATGGCCATGTTCAACAAAGAACCGAAACATCTGGAAATACATCAATGACAAAATCTTGAATGAGTCTGAATGACTGAAGATGAGACATTTATATGCACTCAAAATATCTATTTAAAGGATAATTCTGGTTTTTAGCACTTTGAGTCTATGTTCTAGTGTGTTTTGGATGAGCTAGAGCGGTGGACACAGAAATGTTGACGATGGGTCCTGTCTCGACTTTTGACTCTTTTAGAATCACCTCTGAGCGCTTCAGAGTGGCTGTCTATGGGCATGCACAAACATGTGCTTAAAACAACCCAACGTTCGTTTTCAAAACTGTGCAACTCACCGAGTGGTTAGTGGTGTTCGTTGATGATTAAAAACAAGTAGCGTAGCGAAATACAGTTTCTGTCGTGTTTTAATGCCAAATGTAAAATGGCAAAATTTTGTGAAATCGCACTGATGTCTGTTGGAGGACTCAGTGCTGGTTGATATTACTGCGCTAGCGGAGTGTGCTAACGCTTCAGACTCAAATATCCAGCGGAAGTTTATACGCGGTTGTGGGGTATCTGAAAAAATAGTTCCACTATAGCAAATAACACGGATTGAAATCATACATTGCGCCGATATATTTGTTTTTAATCATCAACGAACACCACTAACCACTCGGTGAGTTGCACAGTTTTGAAAACGAACGTTGGGTTGTTTTAAGCACTTGTTTGTGCATGCCCATAGACAGCCACTCTGAAGCGCTCAGAGGCGATTCTAAAAGAGTCAAAAAGTCGAGACAGGACCCATCGTCAACATTTCTGTGTCCACCACTCTAGCTCATCCAAAACACACTAGAAAATAGACTCAAAGTGCTAAATAACCGAATTATCCTTTAACTCATTACCTTCTGTAATATCTATTTAACTCATTACTCTCTATAGTATCTTAAGGTCAAATGCACATTCTGGCTCTTTATTCATGTTTTCTGCATGACACTGCTTACTGAAGAAACAAAGCACTGTATGCAAAGCCTCCTTATCTGATGATTAGCATTAGACATGTGAATATGTGTAGATGATCATCTCATTAAGCCTATTCCTCCTCACTCCACTTTAAACAGCTATTTATACTTGACTTAAAGGGGTCATATAATGCCATTTTAAAGCTCCAGTCGGCAAGTCTGGCAGATTGAGTGGACTTAGGCAAAATTTTGAATGTTTACAACTCTCATGCCCCTCCCCCACTATCAACGGATACCCTCCCACCGACTCACCGAGTTCGTGCTCATCAGTGCGTGTGCAGGTTTTCTGTGAACGCGCCCGTCTCATCAGCATCCATCAACAACACCATGGAGTATTTGGAGGTATGCTGCCTTGGCTAATCTACCGATAGATTGCAATTGCTAATGTCATTTATACTCTAAATGAGCTTACTTGATCTGTTAGTGTTTTGAAAGTGAGATACATCCGCCATCACTCTTCGTTACTGCGCGAACTTCAGGCGTGTGCATGTGATTGTAACGTGCGCGAGGGGTGGCGTGTGCCCGATCTGTGATTGACAGTCAGATCTGACACCCCCCCACCCCCCCCCCCCCCCACCCCCCTGCGCTGATTGGACCCGATGAACAGGGAGCTGTGGATTTTTGCAAAACAAATAACACTCTCCAGGTGGAGTTAGAAACTCAGGTTTTTTTCTAAAACCACTTTATTTATGTTGTTCTGTCGGATTATAGTGTCGAATTCACTGAATATAATCAAAAAAATGTTGCCGACGGCAGCTTTAATACAAGTTAATTTGATTCTTTAGGGTCTAAATGAAAGCTTTGTAATAAAATTATGTATTAGTATGCATTTAATACTAATGAGAAATTTTAATTAAAGTATAAGAAAACACTAATTTTACCTGGTCAAAAACAGCTCTGTTTTCAGCACGCCGTTTAAGTGCATATGCCTTTAAATGATAATGAGCTTCGCTGACTCCGCCCCTCTGTTCTGCGGGAGCTGTAACACAACGCACGTGGAGTGTTGACTTGACAACAGTTGAGGGTTTATTATGGCAGCGGGATTCTCTCTGAGGACACATCTGTGCAACCGTATCAGTTTGAACCGGAGTCGGACCCGAAACAAGATGACGCCCCGAAGAAGTTCGACAATTAAGGCTCGAACAGGACGTTTCTGATTGGTTGCTTAACGTAATGTCATATGTCACTTTGATCTATTTTTGTATGTACTGGCAGGGTAACGTTTAGGGGTGGGAATCTTTGGTCACCTCACGATCCGATCCGATTCCGATTCTGGGAGTCACGATCCGATTCCAAAACGATTCTTTATCTACCTTTCCCCCCTTATTAATTCATTAGTTTTCCATAAGTAATTAAGTACTTTTTAAAAAATAATATATATATATATATATATATATATATATATATATATATATATATATTTATTTATTTATTTTTTTATTAAAACAGTTGTATGTTAAGAATTTTAAACTAATATAACTAATTTAACAAATAATACAGAGGAGCATAGAAAAATATAACAAACAACAAACAAAAAGTCCTTTCAGTAGCCTATAGATTATCTGAACGTTTTCCATTCAAGAACTGTGAGTGATTTTTCTTCATCTTTACTTTACTTGTTTTTTTACTATGACATCATAGACTGCGGGAGATCTATTAAGCTGCATTCACGCACGCATCTCTTTTGAAATAAAAGTAGTAATGCGGTGTGTCCTGTCCGTTTAATCCCTTAAGACATAACTGGCTGTGTTTACGTTCATTTTGCACAAGTACACTAAACCACTACACGGAGTCGCACAGCCGCATGCGCGAGCAGTCTCACAAACAAAGCGCGCGTCAGCATTTGAAATTGAAAGCAGCCTTCTGTTAGTGAGGTTCATATTTAAAATATATAAGTCCACTGCATTCCACATAAATGATGACTTCGTAGAGCATTTGTAAGGAAAATACCGACGGGCGAGACAGCACACTTCAAGTGTAACATCAAAGAAAGCGCGCGTCTCTCTCAGCGTATCCTGTGAAATGAAGCCTGTGAATGTCCTTGTAATTCGCTTCAACCTTTCCGAACTTTATGAAAGATTATTTTTCGGAAGGTTCGAGTGGTGTATGCGTGTAAGGAATTGGAAGCAAGCAGAATTCGGGTGTTAAAGCAAACTCAACGTCATCGCACAGCTGGTTAAAAACTAAGCTCAGAATCGATTCTGGAATTCTCAGAATCGATCCAGAATCGTTGGAGAGAGAATCGCGATGCATCGATGCATCGATTTTTTCTCCCACCCCTAGTAACGTTAGAGTAACTTAGTGAGATTTACGAACGCTATGTGTTTACTGATGTATACATACTCAGTTTGTAATAACACAATAACCATAACGCGTTGTTCATTATAAACGTGGAAATTATGGAACGTGAGAACGTCGTACATAGAAAACATGCCGTAATGTACCCTGAGTGTAAATCTTAGAAAGTAAGTAAATCTTGTTGAAAGTATGTTGATTCATCGAGAAGCGTGCAAGCGATATGCAAAGATTAATATAAAGGTTAATAAAACGTTACACTCACTTCTTCTGGAGCTGCAGCAGGAAAAGTTGGTACCGATTCTTTTTTCAGGAGCAGCTTCGGTAACGCTTCCTTTTACAGTCCAGTTACCATGTACATACTCAGTACTTATTTTAGTAATTACAATTACTGGGTAATAACTAGTACTAACCCTGAACCTACCCCTAAACCTACCCCTGTTCCATGTACTTACCTTATACTAGCCAGTACTTTCTAGGTAAGTACACTGTAAGTACTGTACTGTAAAATGAAGCATTACCGAAGCTTCTTAGCAAAACCAGCAACTGATCCTCGTTTATAAAGCAGTCTGGTGAGAAATGATTCGCGCAAACATGAACATTGACGTTGATCGTGGGGAATATTCCCTTCATAAACAAAACTCAGCCACTGCGTCTTCAGCGGTTCGGATTTAGGAACATTAAAATGACTGCTGTGTTCCTTATTACACCCAAGAACAGAACACCACAATCGCTTAGACGCCGCCATTCTGCTCCAGTGTAAACAATGACGAACTATGATTGACATCTCACTCACGAGCGAGGGCGGGTCTGTGTTGAAACGCTGCTGTCAATCAACGATTGTGGGAGGGGCGTGCGAGCTTGTGACGTCACAGGCTCGAACGGCTCGATTTGAGGCAGGGGAAAACATATAAGGAGATTAAAACAAAACCACTGGATGGATTTTTATCATTATATGATGGCTGTGTACAGACACTGCCAACACACATTTCAGTACAATCAACTTGTAAAAGTGCATGTACCATTATATGACCGCTTTAAGACAAAATTATGTTGGTATGAATTTATGTATTAAGGTTAATTCAGTGATGTTGATTAGTAATTTTTCACTTAAGTAAAAGTTAATTTAGATTAGTTATTTTTTTTAATAAAACGCAAAAATCCAGCGAGTTTGCTTATATGGTTAATTAAATCACTGGTTGGATCATGCACAGCTTGTTAAATATCAAACATGATTCATGCTTCATTCAGGAACTGGTAAATGATAAACGTTTTGTGATTTGAAATAACGATGTTAAACTTCAGAGGAACAGCCAACGCCGAACCAGAGTATTCAGAGTTGCTGATTGGCTGCAGATGACCAATCAGCTCGAGCCTGGTGAATGATGTCACAGATAGCAGACTGCATTGAGGACCAGCGCCATCTAGAGGTTAGTAACAGAACTGGATAAAGCTTCAGCTCAGGATCCTCTCACTCTTAGCTCCTCTCTCCTCGCAGAAATGACAGAAATGCCTTTTTGTTTTTTTCCCCCACATTTTCTTGGCAAGGCTAGTATTTCTGGCTTTGCTTTCAGTCGCTGTTATTGAAACCAGCTGCCCCCAACTCGCCACAAATAACTAGTTGAGGATAAATCTCGGCGTATGGCTTTACTGCAGATCCATTATTTTCCTACGCCTGTAATTAAAGATTTTCAGAGGGAAAATCAAAGCGTATGATGGAGCACATTTTATACGCCTGGAGACCAGCTTGTCAATTTTTTCAAATGTAATGAAAGGCGAGTTTCAGACATCAGGCCTGTTTTGCAGGACGCTTGTCCTGGAGGGAGTGTGTGCCATGTGTGTTTCACATTTCCAGCATAACAATAGCCAAATGTGGAGGTCTTCATCTCACACATAGAGACGACCTCCAGTAGATGTAGCTCCACACAGAAACACCACACACATATATAATTTCCCCGAACCCAAGGTTATGAGGAAGCTATAAGCGTATCTGATGAGGTTGTGGCTATTGATGATGTCATTTGGGGTTTCTGAATAATATTTATCTTCTTGCCCCCTCCTCACATGAGATTCAGAGCGGCTGGGCTGAATTGTGATATATGAAAGCTTTTATGGTGGTGTTATTTTACACCCGACCGCAAAGTTTGAGCGTCAGGCTATTTTCACACACGGGCCAGAGAGTCTCAAGCCACATCCCGGCACTGTGCGACCCAGGCTCAAACCTCAGTGGCTCTCTCAATGGGAACCTTGTTCATGCCCCGCCATGGAGACTTGGTCTTAACCGAAGCACAAACGTGCAATAATAACACACAAGAGCTCCGCAGTGCAGCCGTCCTTGAGCTGAGGTGAACACACTCCTCCAGCGTCAGCCCGGACGAGAATAGATGAAGCGACTCAGCTAACTCTTTGCTGAGCAAACACCCGATGCGCTGCTCTAAGAATAGTTAGCGGTGAGCGCCCCGTGAGCGCAGTATCGAGACGTCAGGGTGGTCTCAGAAAGACACGCAGAAGACCTCGCCGTCTCTCCTCACTCAGAAACAGCAGCGCCACACGCTTCCTGATGAGGCGTGCTTCAAATACACTTGTTTTTACTGTAGAAATCTCCTTAATGTGCTTTGACACGCGTTTATTGTGCTGGGGCCAGAACTGTCTTTGGCAATACCTCACAAAAGCAAGAGAACAGCGAGAATTGCTTTGACAATGACGGAGAGAAAGACAGTTTGTGTAAAATACGAGTTAGAGACAAAAGAGAAAGAAACTCTGCAAACTGCTCGTGTTATGTGTAGTGTCACAGTGATGCTGGAGTCCCACACACACACACACACACGCACGCACACAGACACGCACACGCGCGCGCACACGCACACACACACACACTCGCACACGGACTCGCACGCACACGCACACACACACACTCACACACGCACACGCACACGCACACACCACTCGCACACGCGCACACACACACACCGCACACACGCACACACACACACACACCCACGACACACACGCACCACGCACGCACACACACACACACACCACACACGCACACGCACACACGCACACACACACACACACACCACACACACACACACACACACACACACCAAAACCACACACACACCACACACACCACACCACACACACACCACACACACACACACACACATGTTGAGCATGTTGAGTTTGCTCCAGCACAGGTGAATGTGTATCTGGCTGTGGTGTATTGCGCTGGTTGTTGTATTGCTGCAGTTTGGAAATTAAATGTCAAGTATGAAAGTAATGTTCCACCTACACTAAAGCAGTGACAGCGCTAACACACAGCAAATGTGACATTAAACACATTTTGTGCAGAAGCGTGTCGTTTCAGCTTGATTCAGCTGTGACCTCGCTCTGGAGAGCTTCACTTCACCCTCAATATAAGTCACGCACAAATCATAATCATGCTTTTATAATGACCTTTCAAATATATCTTCCAAGGTAAAAACATATATTTATTTTACAGACACGCACCTGAACTAATCTTGCCTTGTCATGCAAAGGTCACATTTCAAAGCTAACGTTTTTCATGCACGTAATTTGTTTTATATATTGCAGTGTTCGTAATTGTAGCAGGGTTCTCAAGTCTCACGCATTGGCCGTGAGACACACGCAATTCAACCAGTTCACACGCTCACACGCCACACCGTGTATTTCTCACGCTGAAAAGGCAATGCCAACCAATTTGTCCTGCAAGCTTTATATAACGTTATATACGAGGCACACAAAAGTGAAGTTTCCTGCCGCCAGCGCGTCCGTATCTCGGCCAGATTGCGTTCGTTACTAGGCAACATAGATGCGCGAACACACGAAAGTCGACGTCGCGCTAACCATAGACATGGCGCGAACACACGCACACACATTCTCGGCCACATTACGTTCGTTACTAGGTAACCAACAATACCGCGCGAACACACGTCGTGATCATAGGTCGTGATGGAGAAGGTAAGTTGGAAAAAAGCTGGTCTAAAATTTTTAGGCTAGAACATTTAATATATCGTATACATTATTATTGATGGAGTCAAAAACTCTACAACTACTTTGCAACCAGGCCAGAAGCTTTGGCTAAGGGAAATGTTAGTGGCTATGGGAAGGAATGAAGATGCATTTCTAAATTTTATTTTAAATGATATATTATACTGTATTAATAGTCTTTAGTAGTTACATTAAGGCTACATGTATTAAAGCAGAGTGCTCTGGGTAATATTTTATATCCGGTCCAAACATACATTAATCATTGCCATTGCATTTGTATTTTTCAATGATGTCAGGGGAAAGTGCAAAAAGATGTGTTTTTCCAAACTGTTTGGAGCAATTTGTTATATTTTTGTAATTTTGAAATATAACATTAAAGAGCATATTTGATGTGATGAATTGCTCTGTCATTTATCAGATTTACCAATTGTTATAGTTTCAATTTGTGCTGGTTAATTATGAACAATGGGTAAATTTGGGGGGCGGGGATGGGCGGGGCTCCACTGGGGCTCCTCCCCTTTGGCTCCTCCCCCAACCGCATGTGATCTCACTCCAAGGTTTTGATAAAACTTGAGAACCCTGTTGTAGTTTTTACTCAAATTGTATTTTTAACATTTGAGATAAAAAAAAAAACATGTTTGCAAACTAATCCTAGTGTCGTACAATTTTCTCTGGACTCCCTAGGTCAATATTTATCAAAACATATTTAACTGTGTGGTATTTAGATGGCTATAACAGGGTAATTTGAAAAGATTACCCAGAAGCCTGAAGAAAACCTCAAGAACGTCAGTGAACTTCATGAAAGAGGCATACACACCTTCAGGAGGACCGGGCCACAACAATACAACAGTTACACATCATAACACACTATATGTCTATGGTAGGACACCAGAAACTGCTGAAAATGGTCAGCTTACAGACTTGCTGCATAATATCTTTTCACGATATCTTTTTATTTGCTGATAATTTACTCACCCCCATGTCATCCAAGATGTCCATGTCTTTCTTTCTTCAGTGGAAAAGAAATGAAGGTTTTTGATGAAAACATTCCAGGATTTTTCTCCATATAATGGACTTCAATGGGACCCAAACGGTTCAAGGTCCAAATGACAGTTTCAGTGCAGCTTCAAAGGGCTTTAAACGACACCAGACGATGAATAAGGGTCTTATCTAGCCAAACCATCGCTCATTTCTAAAATAAATAAAAAAGTTTAAGTTTTATAAGCACAAATGCTCGCCTTGCTCTGTTCTGTGACGACTCTGTTCTAGTGATGGGTCATTCATGAACGATCATTGCGTCTGTCACGTGACTCTGAAGGTAAATTAATTATTTATGTTCCCTGTAAATTATTTTTGACTGCATTATAATGATTTCTTTATTCAGAATATGATCAAGATTGCATAGGTGGATGTGTTTGGGGAATTTGGCGGTTAGAAGTATAACGTTTAAAGCCACTCGAATGAACGAAATGACTCGAAAAAAGATTCGTTCATTTTGATGAACGAGTTCGAACAGGAGAGTCTCAACTCTGCATATTACGTGACGTTACAAATGCGCATCACAGAACAGAGCAAGGTCCAAACACCCAATTCTTGTTCTTCAGGAATGATTCCACTCTCAACCCTCTCGAAGCTATATCTGCTGGATTAATTGCAGTGTTCACATACCGCCATTGCGATGATCGAGACACCTTTAGGATTTCCGAAACTCGGTCGGCAACAAAAGTTTTGTACCTAGAGACTTCGTTTCTGATCTATTTAAGTACAGAAGTACTGTCAGTCCAGAAGACAGAGTCTTGAAAGTCCATGCACAGTTCTTGCCAGTGTTGCAGCAGTAATTTCCATTCGAGGGATAGACACTAGCTTCAAATGAGCTACTCTAGCTTTCCCCATTGCAAAGGCGACGTGCGCTTGTGAGTCAATATTATGCAAAAGCAGATAAGAAACTACTCCATAACCGTCTTCACTTGCGTCGGAAAAGTGGTGTAATTGTTCTGTGCTCACTTCTCCGAAACCCGTTGGTTTGAAGCATCTATCGATTTAGAAGTTTTCCAATTCACGCAATCCGTCCAACCTCTTGATCCACTCCTGAGCATTTGAAGCAGGAATAATTTCGTGCCAGCCTAGTTTCTTCCTGCACAGGCTTCTTCGGGCTGAAGAAGTTGTTGATGTAGTTGAACGTCTTGTGGCAGAGCTTTATATCATCTTGATTATGCATGGAAATTTGAGACATTCTGTTTTTTTAATCATTCAAAGGGCATTCAACTGTTGTTGCAGGTTATCGTCACTTGACTTCTCAATTCCATTTATCCATTGCTTCGACTGAAGAAAGAAAGACATGGACATCTTGGATGACATGGGGGTGAGTAAATTATCAGCAAAGGTTTTTTTAAAAAGTGAACTAATCCTTTAATAGATCCAAACTTTACAAAAATCATTGTCCCATCCTTGACCCAAATTAAAAATGCATTGCAAGCATCGCCAGCTTCTGGTCTCAGCGCTTCAGAAACAGCACAAACACAGTGTAGTACATGAGCACATGCGTCTCCTGACGTCTCCTGCTGGTCTGAGATCAGACAGACGTGTGCACTCTTCCAAACGGGGGCAGAAAACAGCCACCAGAAAGAGCCAGAGTCATCAGGTAAGCGGGTCAGATGTGACTCAACAGGGCCGAGAGCACAGACTACACACACACACACACATGTCTGGTTCGCTATCTTTGTGGGGACTCTCCATAGGCGTAATGGTTTTTATACTGGACAAACTGTATATTCTATCCCCCTACACTGCCCCTGTCCCTAAACCTACCCATCGCAGGAGACATGCTGCATTTTTACATTTTAAAAAAAAACATTGTTTTTTATGTTTTTTAAGCTATTTGAAATATGAGGACTTATGCAATGTCCTCATATTTCACGTGTAAGTTGTAATACCAGTGTAATACCCATGTCATTATACACATTTGTGTCCTCATATATCACAAAAACCAACCCCCACACACACACACACACACACACACACACACACACACACACACACACACACACACACACACACACACACACACACACACACACACACACACACACCACACTGAGTCAGCGCTGGCTTCTCCACAGCTGAACACTGCTCTTGACCTGTGCTATTCATTGACTGCATGAACCAGCGGGTCTGAGATTTATTATCTGGATGCAATAACGAACATCCTGAACAAACGTAAGGATTTCTAAAACTAGATTTATGTGCGTAATGTAGTTTTGAATGAGCAAAAGGTGATAGATGGTAACCAGGATCGGAAATATTTTTAATGTTTTTAAAAGAAGTCTCTTCTGCTCACCAAAGATGCATTTATTTGATTAAAAATACAAACAAACCCAGTAATATTGTGAAATATTATTATAATGTAAATCAGCTGTTTTCTATGTGAATATATAGTAAAGTGTAATTTATTCCTGTGATCAAAGCTGAATTTATCATCATTACTCCAGTCTTCAGTGTCACATGATCCTTCACAAATCACTATAATATGAGGATTTGAGGATCAAGAAACATTTATGATTATTATCAGTGTTGAAAACAGTTATTTACATTTTTATTTCAGGATTCTTTGAATAGACAGTTCAGAAGAACAGCATTTATATGAAATAGAAGATTTTGTAACATTAAACACTACCGTTCAAAAGTTTGGGTCACTAAGAATTTTTTAATAAATTGATTAAATTGCCATTTGATCAAAATGTCTTTACTGTCCCTTTTGATCAATTTAATTCATCCTTGATGAATATTATTTATTTTATTTATTTCCCTCAAGAAATTAAGTAAACATTCTTATACATATAATGTTACAAAAACTTCTATTTCAGAAAAATGCTGTTCTTTTTAACTTTCTATTCATCAAACAACCCTGAAAAAAACTGTTTTCAACACTGATAATAATAATGAATGTTTCTTGAGCATCAGATCATCATATTATAGTGATTTCTGAAGGATCATGTGACACTCAAGACTGGAGTAATGATGATAAATTCAGCTTTGATCACAGGAATAAATTACACTTTACTATATATTCACATAGAAAACAGCTGATTTTCAAATTCTCATGATTTTTAAAGATTTTACTTTTTTTTAATCACATAAATGCAGCCTTGGTGAGCAGAAGAGACTTATTTTAAAAACATTAAAAATCTTACTGGTCCAAACTTTTGACTGGTAGTGTATGGCAGATACTATTTGCACATCAGTGTATATAAACAGTATGCTATAACAACAACATAAATTCAGTGTATTCGATTACTTTTAGTATCATAAATAGATGTTGCCTTATTTCCCCTACAGTTAATCTAACTACATTGACTCTGCTGAACAGTAAAGCTGTCCTGGAAGGGTTAGGAAGGAGTTGTGGTTATAAATGGAGTATATTCTGAGAGGCTGTGCATTCAGACTGTGTGTGTATGCTAGTATTCACATCAAGGATGACGTATACTTTGGGCTTGTGTGTGATCAATAATGCCAGCCTCTGATTTCCACATCAAACTTCAGTTATAGGCATATTCAACACCCATTAGTCATTTTTCTTTCACTTTTCAAATAATTGATTGATTTTCATTTGTAATAAACACCTTTCAGAGCTGATATGCGAGCAGAAAAGGGCAGATTTGAACTGGTCAGAAGAGAACATCACTGTCCTGGCTCAGGCAGTCAATAGTTAGTTTGTTAATAACATGATAGACTATTTGCATTCATTTGAGTCGAGCTTAATCGGATCGATTGAGCTGTTTACATGAAGGCTGAACCATCAGTCCAATTACTATTTGGTTTGGTTGCATGTAAATGTAGATACGGTTAAAGAAAATACTCTAAGATGCTCAATTACTTCAGTCGTTAAATCTGTATTACATAACGTCCAATGAAGTCTGAGACCATGTTGGAAAACATCTTTTAATGTTGTTTATGTGTGTATGTGGTGTTTTTAATATACTTTAAGACAAATCATGTGTAAATTCATAAGGCGACAGCATTGCTGAGTATTTTCTGCTTAAAACTGCAGTGAACCAAAGACAGTCTCAAAAACACTGAAATCGCTGGTGTTTCTGACGTCACAAACTACCTTGACCAATCAGATCAACGTGTGATCGTCAACCAGTGGATCTCTGAGTGAGTGAGTGAGTGAGTGGAGGCGGGGCTCATTTGCATATTCATAGAACCACACATACTAAATGAGGCAAGGGTGTCGAGTTACATTCAAGATATTTTAAGGCATGAAAACATTATATTTCAAGGAAAAAAAATGTAAATGTGCCCTTTTGGTGATGAAAGATGAGTTTTAAGGGATATAATTATTTACTATAGGGGGACTTTAAGACATTATAGATCAACAATCAGACAAGCAAAGACTGGCTCAGAACCTTCTCAAATCATCCTGGATAATCATAATTCTAAGAAATTCAAGGTAATTGTTCCAGTACTGGTACAAAACCGGGGACAAAACTGGCAACAGTATCACATTGTGAAAATAATAAAACCCCTGATATTTCAGGTGTGTTTCCCGTAACTCGCTGCTCATCCACCACAGTGTGACGCATCACTGGAGAAATGACCTGCTAATCACGACCGCTTCACAAAACTGCCGTTAATCACTCTGCCAAGCCTTGAAAAACACTAAATACCCTCAGACTTTTGGACCCCACTGTATATTATAATTATTCCTGTCTGTTATCCATCATTTCATATTTTGAAAGTAATCTGCAAACCAAAGTCGGCTGAAACACAGAAAATGGTTTTGAAGAGTGAAAAGAGCACAGTTGTCCATCTTGGCAGTGACACGAAAGAGATGTCGGGAGGCATTACGTGTGACAGAGCTCAGACAAGCTAACGTCCACTGCTTCTGAATGAGTAGTCACTCGAGTGCCAGATCTCTGCTTAGCATCAGCGCTGAGATCAGTGGACTCCTCTAATAGGAGATATTGGACCATCTACTGCCTCCTGAAGCCCTCATGACAAGCTCTGCGGCTGGACGAACTCAAGACTGCCATAGCTGCCGTAAGATCTTCACTTCGGTTTCTTTCTCATTTAAATAATCCATAGCTACTCATTGTCAAGGGTAGCGTGTAATTTTTCTAAAGTGAGATGAGTGACAGAATGATCGAATAGCAAGAAGCTTTAAAGGGCGATACACCACTACTAGGGGTGTAACGGTTCACAAAATTGTTCACAAACACTTGTGTCACGGTTTGGTTCGGTACAGTTCGGTACGTTTTCGATACAGCAAAAAGAAAGAAATGCCAGAGAAATTTCCTTGATTTAATTTAAAAAAATATATATATATTTTTATTAAAGGTCCCCTGACATGGGGTTATTTTATTATTTTATAATGTTTCCTGGGTTGCCCTTATAATGTTAGTATGTTTTTTAGATCAAAATGAGTCATAATTTAGAAATAAAAGGCATTTTTCCTAGCCTGATTTTAGCCTCTGGTTTGAACACTCTGTTTGAAGGGGCGTGTCTGCTGATAGACTTCAGTGTAAGCGGCCACTGCTGTGATTGGCTGCTGATAGACTTCAGTGTAAGCGGCCACTGCTGTGATTGGCTGCTGTGGGATTCAGTGTAACCGCCCACTGCTGTGATTGGCTGACATGCGTGCATATGAAATAGCTACATGTGAAAGTCTCTCGAATACTTTTACTACTGCTATTATACGTTTTTACTAATACAGCTATCGAGATTAACGAATCGTGAGAAGTTTTTAAAGTATTTAAATCTATTCCCATCACATCAAAATGTGTAATGAGCATTGAGCAAGCAGATGACAGTCTGCGAGACAACGCAGTTTCTGCACTCTCTAATGCTTTCACTAATGCAAATTCAAACACGATGATGTAAATACAGTAAGAGCTTCGTTGTGCAGTAACGTGCCTCATTGATTTCATAACGAGTTGTCCTGATAAACTCGCGCTGTGTGGAAAAATGTTCTTTGATCGATTTCTGTATATAATTTGTTCACAATTTAAATAAGATTATTTTCATCCTACTAAAAGAAACGATGTGAAGGTGATATTTTGGTCACTGGCTTGACTTACTGATGCATAAACAGTGAACGATTTTGAGAGAAAGATTACCTGTCTGAACTTGAACTTGAATTGTTGTTTGGTAGCTCGATCATTTATTTTCAGACGTTCATCGAGGCCAGCTCTGTATTGTCCCAAGTTGAGGAAACAGTCGTCGGTGAAATGTTTGGACCATCCAAAACTTTGGGAAGTTGTGTCGGCGCATTTCCAGAGAAAATAAAATTAACCCATTGTTTCTTCAGAGGCTCGGATGAAGGAACTGTTCATTTGTACATCCGAACACTGATCAACTGCCATGCTTCGCTCGTTTGTAAGCCATTATATCTCTCTATTCAACTTTTGTGCTTCGATCAGTCACACGCCATGATATCTCTCCAGGATAAACAAAAATCGTGCGCGCGTTCGTACTTCCTAGCTCGTTTTCTCATGGGCGGGTCAAAGTCTCTGTGCGGGCAAAGCAGAGAAGGGGGAGGTAACCTCCCCCCTATATGACGTCATATAGGGGAGATTCAAGATCAGCCCGTCTGAGATCTCATTTTCTCACAGGCAGAGAAAGATAGCCAAAACTCGGTTTACACCGACTGAAATTTCTAGACACGAGGGGACCAAATACAGGCTAGGGGAACTAATATTAATGTTAAAAAACCTCAGAAAGTGAAAATTTCATGTCAGGGGACCTTTAAAACTAACATCAGTATAATATTTTTTTTACTTTGAGCAATGATGGAGCTATACTTGACTTTTCTTAGGAGCATATAAAACAAAACAGCTCCTTGGACAAAATGAAATGTTATATTGTAGTAGTTATAAACAAAGATTTATTTAGTTCAGATTATAGGGATAGTTCACTTTAAATTAATTTTTGTATGTTATATGTTTTATATGTTTATATGTATATGTTTTAACTTATAAACTTCCGGTGCTTTCCGGAAAAGACAGAAGCGCCTGCGACCTCAGATCACTTGGACGTGGCTGTGTTTACAAGAGGTAAAAACGATATAAATACTGTTCGTTTTCTCACACAAACCACTCGTTTCGTGTCTTAGGCCATCAATCTGTACTTACGTTTACGAGTCATTAAATCATGTTTAATCTGGACTTATCTGTGTATGCTCTTTGAGGTGGTGACCGTAGACCTGCATTGGTCCAAACTGATACACAGTCCGTCAACCACATAATAACGAGTAACTCAGTTTCGTTACGCTTACATTACATTTGCCATTTGATGTTGGGCAATGTTGTGGTCGCGCCAGCATCTCGAGTGCGCTTGCCACGCGCAACGCCTACATTTGAAATAACGACACTTTGGTCGGCAGGAAAAATGGTCCATCGAACCGTTCGGTTTGAGAATGCGTACCGAAAACCGAACCGAAAGCCTCGTACCGAACAGTTCGGTATGAATACGTATATCGTTACACCCCTAACCACTACAATATACCATTAACTTCAGCCCAGAACAATGAGCTGAAGAAAGAGGCGGGCGATCAATTAAACAGGGAACAGGTGAGAACTATTTAGAAACCATGGTAACAAACGAGCACTCAGGCAAAGACCGTGGCTGAATCTGAAATCGCCCCCTATACCCTCAAATAGGGCGTAATTTGAGGGGACAGCCATTAGTAGTGGTGTCCGAAACCATAGAGGACGTTATTGAGTGCACTCATTCAATCCCACAATGCACCACAATAACGAGTGTACAGCTGATGTATGCTCAACGGCTGTCCCAAATTTGCTCACTCGTTTTCATTAATTTCTTCAAGTGAACTGTATTAGTGGACTAACATAGGGAATAATGATTGAGGGTTTAGGAGGCAATTTCGGATTCAGACAGTGACAAAGAAAACCATAACCTAGAAATAAACATGACATGACGGTGACACTAATATACGGTGTCATTTAAACTCGGACTCTCACATTTTTGACAAATGAATTTCCATGATTTTCTGTGAAATGTGAATACTGTATAACAAGGGGTTCAAAATCATTTGAGAAAGATTGCACACAAAAGGAGCAATTTCCCGCTGCATTTTCCATATTTATATGAGAATAATTGAGGTAATAATTGAGAATGAGTGGCCTGTTACACTGTTGTTCATGTAATTAATCACGCTTCTCGTTTGTGTGCATGTTCCACATTTGCAAATCGGTCTAATAAATAATGGTGTTAATGGGTAGACTAATTAAAAAGTAAGTAACCAACTTGATGTCACATTCAAACCTGAAATGACTTGAAACGTGATCTTTGAGGGTCAGTCAGCAGTCAGGTGTTATTAAAGATTCATCTGTGTGTCTGTGACCATCATGACCCCTGCAGTGTTTACCCAGCTCTGTGCCTGATGATCTCCAGATAAGCCGAATACTTAAAGAACAGCTGGAAATTAGCTTTTAAATAAATTATATCTGTAACTGTGTTAATAATTGCATTGTGAATGTGAATTATTTTAATTGTTGTTGTTTTCTTGATAGTGTAAGTAATGCTATTTTTGTGTTAGCATAAAGTTCTCATTTACGAACACCACTGCACAACACTGTTATGTGATTATGTAAAATAAAATAAAATGTAAAACAAAACAAAAAATAATAACATAATAACAAGCCATACAATGTAAAAACATGTATATGTACACAATAAGTGCATTGTATCAAATGATTAAATTAAATATTAGTACATAGTAGTTAAAGACACGTAATATAAAGTGGGACTGAAATTACTTTTCCATAACATTTTTCAAATTAATTTGATTAATTTGTATTATGTTTTCCAGGTCTGGAAATTACAATTTTAAAATAGGCAGTGGCTATCTGCAAAAACCTTTAGATAATATTTACACTAAATGTTATAAAATAGTAAATAAATAGTAATTAAAAGCTATATGCACCAATAGTAAATAATCGTTCTGATCTCATGGACTTTTAGTTTGTATCCTTGTTTTCCCGTGATCTGTTTCCCGCTCTTCATTTGCTTCCATGGTTACTGATTAAGTAACTTCTAGTGATTAAGTAACTCATTAGTTACTTGTCCCTAAATCCCACCCATACACCAATCATAACCCAACCACACCGACCCTGCTGAACCGTGAAGGATTCCTCGAAGGTTCAGGAAAGAAGCCACGCTTCATGAGCTGCGATCGATGTGCCAGCCCGTCAGATTAATGTAAGTGTAGATCATTAAATACCTGTGTATTACTCTACACTTTATTCCACTTTTTTATATATATTTTTTAAATGTAAATAAAACGCCTCTTCAAGCTGATATGCGATGAGAACAGTAAAATAACCTGCAGCATGTCCTGATAACATCTGCACACAATCATTTCATCTGTCTAGCAATGAGTGTTTGCCAAAATACATTACTTATAAGCATATTTTAAACCATCATATATAAATATGAAACATATGTAATGCAATGGAGAAAGGTGATACTCTAATTTGAATATAAAATAATGTATAGTTATTTTAAGCACAGGATGTCTTGGAAATTACCTCTTTCTCTTTGACTAACAGCAGCTCGTGTCATGTTTCATTCAAGTTTCTATCTAAAACTGAAAAGTCAAGAACATTTACCCATTGTGTAAGAGATTCCATAATATTCACTCCAGTTTGGACAAAAACCTCCCTAACTGCTTCATGCTGCGAGACAAGTGACTTAACACAAGTAAAATAAGCCTGTGATGAGAAGAAAATAATACAGCAGTCTAGCTATGACAATAGGCCACCAGAAAAGGTTATTTTAAAGCTTTTGAGACAGTGCTCCAGGGACTGAAGTGACCACAGTGAAAGGAAACTGAGGTTGCATACAAATATAACCCTTTCACACACTATTCTATTCCCAGATCTCTATTTAGTGTGGCAAATCCCAAAAGGGATTACACAGAACTGTGCTATGCTGTTTTCCATTTAGCAGCTGCTGTTTTTTCTTTTCTGTTGTTGCAATACTATCATTTAGAGATCACAACATAAGTCAGTAAGTAAAGACAAGACACATAAAAAATATATTAAATTATGTCATCACTTAAAGGGGTCTTGGCATGGATTTTATGTTCCTTGAGGTTCACTTATAATGTTAATAAAGTTTTTTGCTAAAATATATTTGCAAGCCCCCCAAGTTTTAGTTCTGTGAAGGCTGTTGATGCCCATGTCTTGTGAGCGGAGAACGCGGTCCTAATGGCGAAGGACGAGATAGAGCTGGTTCCTCCAGTTGATATGAGGTCAGGGTTTTACAGCCCTTACTTCACTGTACCCAAGGAGAAGTGGTGGGTTACGGCCGATTTTGGATCTGCGAGTTCTGAATTGGACTCTTCATCGGCTACCGTTCTGAATGTTGACGCAGAAACGCATTTTCATTTGCAAGATTGGTTTGCAGTGATCGATCTGAAGGACGCGTACTTTATATTTCAATTCTCGACCGTTTCTCGACCGTTTCTGCGTTCAAGGGTCAAGCATATCAGTACAAAGTCCTCCCCTTCGGGTTGTCCCTGCCTTCACGAAAGTTGCGGAGGTGGCCATTGTTGGCTGAGAGAATGTGACTTTCGCATCCTCAACTATCTCGACAACTGGCTCGAGATCAGTTGTGCTAACACAGGGACATGATGTTCCGGTATCTTAGCCAGTTGGGTCTTCAGGTCAACTGGGAAAAGATCAAAATGGCCCCCGTGCAGAGGATCTCTTTTCTTGGTATGGAGTTGGACTCGGTCGCCCAGACAGCACGCCTCACAGAAGAGTGTGTTTGGTCAGTGTTGAACTGCTTGAATTCGTTCAAAGGCAAGACAGCGGCCCCACTGAAATTATTTTTCAGGGGCTCCTGGGGCATATTGCAAACACAGTAATGCCGCTCAGTTTGACTCATATTAGGCTGCTTCAGCACTGGCTTCACGGGTGAGTCCTGAGATGGACTTGGCAATGCGGCACTCACCGGGTGACAATCACTCAGGTCTGACGACGAACCTTGGTCCCGTGGTCAGACCCTTCGTTTCTTCGGGCAGGAGTGCCCCTAGAACAAGTGTTCAGGCATGCTGTGGTCTCCACGGATGCCTCTATGTCAGGCTGGAGTGCCATGTACAACGGGCATGCAGTTGTGGGGATTTAGACGGGTCCGCAACTGCATTGGCACATCAACTGCCTCGAGTTAGTAGCAGTACATCTTGCACTGGGCCATCTAAAAAAAACGCTACAGGGCAAAGACATACTGGTCTGTACGGACAAGACTGTGACCGTTGCATACATCCGGCAAGGTGGTCTACACTCCCATCGCAGGTCTCAACTCGTTCGCCATCTCCTCCTATGGAGTCAGAAGCATCTGAGGTTACTTCGGGTCATTCTGGGGGTGCTCAATCGTGCAGCCGACTAGCTGTTATGAAAACCAGTGATCTGGAGACGTTTCGGAGCCACACAGGAAGACTTGTATGCCTCTGCAGAAACGTCCCACTGCCAGCTGTTCTATTCCCTGACTGGGGGAACACTCGGCACGGACGCACTGGCACATAGCACAATATGCACAAATATGGGTTTCCCCCAGTGAGCCTACTTGCACAGAATCTGTGCAAACTCAGGGAGAACGAGGAGCAGGTCCTGCTGGTGGCTCCCTATTTGCCCACCCGGACCTGGTTCCCAGAACTCGTGCTCCTTATGCCAACCCCTCCCTGACGCATTCCTCTGAGAATGGACCTTCTTTCTCAGAGATGGAGCACCCTGTAGCACCAGGTCCGGGACCTCTGGACGGGACATGGAGGTTCTAGGTGACCTACCCCAAGAGGTAGTGAACACTATCACTTTGGCGTGAGCACAGTCTTCGAGACATGCTTCTCGAAAGCTGTCTCCCTCCACCCTGAAAGTCTATGCTGCCGAAATTTCTGCTTTTCACGATCCAATAGAAGGCAAGTCGGTCGAGAAGCACAACCTGGTCATCAGGTTCCTTAGGGGGGCGAGGAGGTTAAATCCACCTTGCCCTTCCTCCATACCCTTTTGGGATTTGCTCAGAGCACTTCAGAATGCCCCATTTGAGCTTTTGCAGTCAGCAGAGCTAAAAATCTTGTTTATGAAGACGTTGCTACTGGTTGCATTTGGCTTCAATTAAAAAGGTCAGGGAACCTGAAGGCATTTCCAGTCGACAAACCGTGCATAAATTCAGGCCGGATGACTCCCATGCCGTCTTGAGACCTTGCCCGCCCCACATATGTGTCCAAGGTTCCCTCCACTCCCTTCAAGGACTAGGTAGTGAACCTGCAAGTGCTGCCCTTGGAGGAGGCAGACCCAGCCCTAGCTTTGCTGTGACCTGTCCATGCTCTGCAACTGTACGTGGACCAAACGTGAAGGTTCATTACCTCAGACTAGCATTTCGTCTGTTACGGAGGCCAGCAGAAGGGAAAGGCTGTCTCCAAGCAAAGGATGGCCCACTGGTTAGTGGATGCCATCGCCTTGGCGTACCAAACCTTGTCCACTCAGGTTGTATGCTAACTCTACTAGGAGTGTTCGATGCTCCTGGGCTCTGGCACGTGGCACCTCGCTGACAGTTATCTGTAAAGCTGCGGGCTGGGCGACACGTAACACTTTCACTAGATTTTATAGCCTTAGTGTAGAGCCAGTATCATATAATAATAATAATATGTTTATTTTCTATAGCGCCTTTCAAGAACCCAAGGTCGCTTCACAATGTAATACAAATAACAAACAAACAACAAGCGAACAAATACAAAGGCTTACGAGAGACAAAACAGATGGAAACAAGCATACACTGGTTTGCATGAAAGAAAGAGATATTGCATTATTTATCAAGATATGCTATTATGACAAAGTATGTAGCAGGTAGAGTTGGAAAAGTGTAGAACAGAAAAAACAGTGATGAGGATAATGATTTATTGGGCAAGCTTGAAGAAATGAGTTTTCAGATGTTTTTTGAAGGACCGGATGTTGTCGTTCGCACGAAGATTCGGGGGCAGCTTATTCCAGAGCGTAGGGCCAGCAACATTAAAAGCCCTACCGCCCACCGTGGAGAGTCTGACCCGGGGTACCACGAGAAGGTTTTCCGTGCAAGATCTGAGGGCCCGAGTTGGAATGTATGGCTGTACCAAGTCAACAAGGTATTTGGGTGCCGGGCCATGTAGGGCTTTAAATATTAGGATTAACAGTTTAATTTAGATGCGGTGTATGACAGGAAGCCAGTGCAGATGGTGAAGGATAGGAGTGATGTGAGCAGATTTTTTATTATATGTGAGGGTGCGTGCAGCAGAGTTTTGAACCATTTGGAGGCGGTGTATTGCTTTGGTGGGTAGTCCGCTATATAATGAATTACAGAAGTCCAATCTGGAAGTGATATAAGCATGAATAACAGTTTCCGCATCTGTAAAGGTAAGAGAGGGGTGAATACGAGCAATATTCCGCAGGTGGAAGAATCATGATTTGACAGTCTGACTAATGTGTGAGTGAAAGCAGACGGTGGGGTCGAACAAAACTCCCAGATTTCGTACAGTTTTTGAAGGCCTAATCTCAACACCATCTATGTCAATAAAAATGTCATGTCTGGGTGAGCTCTGTGATCTAGGGTTAATCAACAGTATCCCCCTGTGTTCTCACCATAAATGGGTAGAAGGCACTGAGGGCAAGTGTCAGCATGATCAGCCAGTGCGTGCGCCCATATTGCTTCAGAGAGTTCCTAAGAGTAAACCCTGTTGAGTTCCTCCATCACCCTCGTTAGCCGGACGTGGCGGAGCGTCCAGCACCAGGCCTGCACTCGATGTATCCATGAGAACCGGTTGTAGGCTGGGTGCCCATATGTGTGAGGCGATCTCATATGTGTATATTTCCACGATATAGCTCCTAAACAGAAGCCTGTATCTTTGTCTCTGCTAGGTGTAGTGCCACCCTAATCAGGCTGAGCCACCCCAGAGACATGCCATATGTAATTCGGCCCTAGCGGGTTAGTGTGGCTTCTGCAGCGTTTCTTTTCCAGTGAATCACCTGCATGCACCAACAGTGTGATAAGAGCGATGAAATGTGCAACCCGTTAGAATACATTTTTATAAGGGCAAGTGCAGAGTAGAATCAAGAGTTTTAAAGTCTGGACCTTCATGAATTTTGGACAAGGCTACTTTTCTCTCTGTGTAAAATGTGTTTTGTTCTAATGATGATATAAGGAAAAACCTGGCTTTCTGATATCCAAAAATATTACATAAATCATTCAGAGCCTGATGACATGAGAACCTTTTAAGAGCAGGAAATTGGCAATTTCAGATGTTAGGTGAAGTTTGACTTCCCATGGCGCTCTGAAGTAAAAAATCCTGTTCAGTTGAAAAGGTTTCAGATGTTGAAATCATATTTAACACTTCATATCTGTGTATCCTATCCAAACAAGGAATTATGTAACTTATCATTACTTTAACTAATCAGATTTGAGTGTAGGTTAAAAGTATGATACCACACACACACACACACACACAAAATATTTCCTTTTTAAAAGGGAGAATTACCCAGGACTCATGCACACTTCAACTTCAAACCAAATCTACACCCAGGAGTCTAAGACTAATACATGTGCTTTTTTAAAACAGGGAGCTGACAGACAGCTGCTTATTTATTTTAAATATTTTAAATAACAAGGTGTCAGGCCAGTGTAATAGAGACTAATGGATTCTGTTGGCTTTGGCACTGACTGATGGAGTGTTGCTGAGAGATCCAGCCTAATCAATGCCAGTTCGTTTTAGCTTCAACCTGATTGGATGTGGCGTAGCGCAGTGTCACATTCACGCACCTGAGACCTACATGTGGAGACACATGTGTCCACAACTCCTACGTCCATTAAAGGTGTCATTTCAGCCATGCCCAACCGCGTGACGATAACTGCACTCAGGTAGTGCTCAGAGACAGTGGATGTCTATGCAGTGACACCCAGATTAGCAGTTTATTACTCTGCATGTTCTCAGTCTTTTTTAAAGAATAAAACATTTATAACTTACCAGTTTTATGTTTGGACTTGATCGCCCCCTCGCATTTCCGCTTTGCGGTGAAAAGAACATAGAGTTGTTCCTCTTTCGTGACGACATCATCAGCATCAACCTGTACAGACACACAAAATAAATAACAACGTTTAATATATAGTTGATTACCTGTTATTGACTTTTATGAGGGCATATTAAACCATAAAACAGTCTCCATATGTCATCCTATTATGTCAAGCTCTTCAGTGTAATTAATTCACTGAGATAAATGCTCTGAATATTTACAATTACTAAGAATTTTACAAGAGATTATATAGTATAACTAATTTCTAAGTAATTATTTTATGTAGTATGTAGTACCACTTATTAAATAAGAATGTATTGTATAAAAACAATGCCAGCCCAGCATCACACCACACTCACAAGCTTTTGATTTGCCATTTCTTGCATAGTAAAAGCACCATCAAAGCTTTTTTAATTTAAATATATCATTATAGATTCATGCAGACATAGAGATAGATAGATAGATAGATAGATAGATAGATAGATAGATAGATAGATAGATAGATAGATAGATAGATAGATAGTTAATACAGCTTTGTTCACTGATTTTGTGAATTAGATAACAATCTCTAATACAAATCATATAATTTCGGACAGGATCATGTAAAGAGACTGGATCCAATTCCTGCTGTGGAGATTCAATCTAACAATCTCTATAAGTCCTGCATTTTCTATCTCAGTTGGGCTTTTGGTTTATGAAAGTGCTGTATGTAATATTCTTATATCCAATTATCCACCTTATTCCTACACCCCATGATGCTTTGCACGAAATATGGGAGTAACTTCCGTTACGCTGTAAACAATGAGGGAAAGGCTGCCTCTATGAACCCAATAACATATACTTTTATAAAAAACTGGGTAGATGAGATGACATTATTCTACTCACCCTTCAACCATCGAACATTAAAAGGACATTTAAAAGCGTAAAAGCATCAACAAGGTACTTTCAACAACAGACCATGAATAACCCCAAAAGCACGACGTGTTAAATATCACTCATTAACCTCAGCAATGCGTGATACTATTTCAAAGTGATTTCCGTCATTTTGACGGATAATAAATACTTACCTGTGAAAACATACCTGGAAAGTGACGTGAGGATTTGAGGGGAAAAAACGAGAGATTTTCTTCGTGCATTCCAGTGAATTATTAATGGGAATGTATCATAAATTAAATCAGGAGAACAGACTATATGTGCAGTACATGTTGTCCTTTTTCATACTATTACAGAGGAATGCACAGGGAAAAAGAAAATAATCATAGGGAAAAGAATACAGTGACTGAAAGGAGCTCTTGCCATGGATCTTGTCACTTGTCACGTTAAAATACCAAGTGTTATGTTATTCTCATGATGTCTAAAATTAAAACAAGAAGGAAGAAGGTGATTTGAAATGATTCGTTTCAGTGTTTTTGAATGGAAGTTCCCCAAACCGGACACCCATGATTCATAACGCAGTCAGCTCGTCAGGAATAAGCTGGATAAGTTGGATGTAAAATCTCAAGCATGCTTTGTCCACTTTGAGCTGTGACTTTAAATTTGGCTTACATTATTTCCCCTTTATCTCTATAATTTCCTTTCCTCTCTATGGTTACAGCATGCCGGAAATGCCACCGTTTCCAGTTATGCACAGAGTTATCCATTGGGAAACCTGGAATTTTTGGGCTCTACTAGAATAGTTTTTCATGCATATTTGACATTGTTGCATCCCAGTCTGTCAGAGTGTTTCCTAAAAGCATCGTTAGCCAAATGTGGTCACAAGTGCAGTCGTCATCAGCAGTTCAACGAGTCAGTGTTTCTCTGCTCTGATTGGTTGTGTTGTGATTGGTCGAGCGCTTCGAGTCTGTTTGGGAAATATCCCGCCCCTTCCCATAACCGCCAGTTTAACACACTACTAACTCACTCACCCAGGCCCCGCCCCTTTATTCTGCGTATTAATTATTATAATGAGGAATATTGTGACGTGTTCGTTCCAGGGAGAAACTCAAGATACAATGGAGGCGTTTCAGGGAGTCTTTAAGCTAATGGTCTTGAAGCAGTTTTCCTTATGTTAAATACTATGTTCGGTAAAGTGTATTCACTGCTTCGAATTCACTGGAAACAAGAGTTCATTGTTTATTTGTTCATTTTTGTTCAACCTCTATAGTTTATTTCCTTCTTTAATGCATGTTATGTCATAATAACGGTAACTCAGATTGTGCTTGCCCTACAATATCCAGAAATCATATCTTTAAGTATAAAACACATCCATGCTGGAAGAGTTGCTCACAGCCATGATTAGACGTTCTGTTCTTGAACAAGCAACGGTTATATGAGAACCACCGATTTACTATCATCATCATCATCATCATCATTTACCCAAAGCATGCCTGCTATTTATAGATGAAGAACAGCCACATCAGGCCCTCACAGATTATAGTCTGTAGCTTAAGCTTGTCGGTTTCACTGCTTATAAGATAGAATTAATATTTCCTACACTGACACAGAGAAAATGAGCCGTGCATTTGCTAAGAGCTTGTCAACATTGATGACAACATGACCCAGCTGAGCTCCGGTGACTGTTCAGATCTCAGTATATTGATTTCCTTCTCAGGGAAAGTGTTTGATAGACCCGGCTGGAGTTTGTTTCTTTGTGAGCATTCACTGGTTATTTAACATGGCATACACAGCACTCTTCCTAACCCAGCCGTACATTAGATATGAGCTCAGCATACAGCTCACATTCATATCAATGGCACACGCTTGGCTGACTTACTTTTTTTTACAACAGAAATGACCCATCACTGAACTTTCTTCAGCTGGACTATGACACTATTTTCTTCTAGAAACAAACTTTTTCCATTATTTTCCTCTGTAAAGCTGCTTTTTATATGAGCTCAGCATTCACTTCTCAATGGCACTTGCTTAGCTGACTTACTATTTCCAATGAGATACTGAAGTGTGCATCTGATGGACACTTTCCTATCCCATAAGGCCACGGGCTTATGGGAGTTGTGAACGGCAGTGTCACAAGTGATTCTGGTAGGTCATGTGACGGTGACAACATACGCCCAAATTCCATGCATCCTACCCATATTTATACTGTATAGTAGTACAACATACTTAACGGCTTTAAAGTAAAGGTCCTTGTACACAGAGTCCAAAATGTTCATATGTGTTGTTTCTAGGGCTGGCTATTGACATAAATTTCACAATTCGATTCGATTTTGATTCACAAGCTTGCAATTCAATTTTGACTCAATATTGATTATTTTGGAAATCAGGTACAATACATGGTAAATTGTCTCAAGGAAAACAAATCTCTTAACTAATGCTGTAAACTATGGGAGTCAGCTGTAGCCTACCAGGCTTTATTAGCCTACTATATTGAAGGTAATTGATTGTAGCTGATACAAACACTTAAATTTTATAATAAGAAAGTTTCATGAAATATAAACATTTAATTTTCATGGACACGGCAACTTCTCCGATGGGAGGATCCCATTTCAGTATTATAGACAGTAAAGCCTTGTGGCATCAATCTACAGGAACACACACCTCAATGATCTCTGTACGACACACTTTATCTATGAAGAACATAGGGTTTTTATAGCTGAATTGTTGCACTCGTTTGAGAGACACTTAAATAGAAAAGTGCTGAAGGTCAGGATTGAAGAGAGTGGATATTGCATTATAAGGCTTGTTTTCATTCTTCACAGGTATGGCATGTCATTTTTTGGATGTTACAGTGCCTTCTTTTATCTAAGTGTAAAACACAGAGACGGGAAGCAAGTCGTTCTAGGCTGATTTCTCCAGAAAGGTCTAAACACTGCGGCTTTGTGGAGCTATCAAAACACTGATGTACCCCACACCGCACATCTGCCTGACCAATCGGGTTCCTTCAGTCAACAGATCAACTAAACTGATATTTTATTGCAATGCAAGCATTAGAATATAGTTATAACATGTGTTGGGGACACAGACATTACACACAATCAGTAATGTCAGACAACCATGAGTTAATATTGCATATTGTCTATTCACTGAGACTTGTTTTCTTATAAATATAATGAATTGGAAGTGTCATTTGCACCTGATATTTGAATTTGACATTCATGAAGAAATGGAGTTGGAAGTTAGACTGACATTAATCAAGATGGATAAATATGAAAATGTCCAGTAGTTTGACTACTAATTTAGGCATTAAATCAACATTTTCTTTTTGTGTCTAAAAACATTTACCTTTCACGGTACACGGCAGTCAACATTTTATACTTATATAAGCACAGTAGCCAGGCAGGATTTCATTAAATTAAATAACAATATTTTCCAAATGGCCAGGCCAAAATCCCAAATTAATGACATGAATAGCGTGTCTTTTATCTCACGACTGGATGGTCGAGTGACTCTCAACTCTACTGTGCACTGCCATGTTTGGATATGATAATGAGACCAGCGTCTCATAGACTTTTTATTTTGAATTTCCAGAAAGTTAGAAAAACCAGAGACGATAAAGCCATGATAAAAGAGCACAGCAGAAACCTGCGTCCTTGGAGGAGAAAGAAGGGGTTTAAATAGTTGAACTATTATGCATTTTAATAAAATCCCTAAAGGCCTGTTCACTCCAAAAAAGATATTTGACATTTGATTTGAAAAAGAGATATAGAGTGCAATAAAGCAGGACAAAGGATCAAGTTAAAAGATTATGATTCACCCGTGTGTGCTTGAAGTCTTTGACACAGACCGTGTTTTAATCTTTGGTTCGCATGAATGACGTATAAAAGTGTAACCTTTACTTGTCGATTTATGTAAACTATAAACCCACACCTGTACATCCCTTATATAATCATCAGACGCTCTCAGTGAATAAGCAAGATGTGTCATATAACAATAGATTGAGAAAAAGCACAATTTTAGTTTGTGATTAATAAGAAGATGCTTCAATGAATTGCAGATTCGTCAAAACACGAAAAGTAACGTAGCTTTTGGTCGCGCTAACCCGGTACTTGCTGTAAAAATTAGTTAGCTACTAGAAAAGCTAAATAACTTTTATCCACTTCTTCTGGTTTACGCATATCTTCTTCTTTGCTTGTTTTTGCAACTCAAGATGCTGCTCTTTTTCCGAAGATGTGTAACAGCGCCCCCTACCGTATAACAGTGAAAACACGGATGCCGTAAAACCTTGTTAAAGGGCCCCTGTTATGGATTTTTGAAAATGACCTTTCATGTAGTGTGTAACAGCTGAAGTGAATGAAAACATCCTGCAACGTTTTAAATCTGAAAGTGCACCGTTTATTAAGTTCTTGTCTTTCAAAAGTAAGAGTCGACTCGAGTCAATAAAATGAATCGGTTTTCAAACGAGTCATAAGCCGCTTCGTTCTGACGTCAAGACGAAACATTAGTATATTGCCCGCCCATGTATTGCACGCGCAGACACAGGGAAAACTTGATCCTCAAACCGGCTGATTCCTGTACTGGGCAGCATCATGTGGAGAAGACGGCGCTGTGCTCTATAATGTGAAGGTAAAGACAGTTATTTTTCACTGCCCGAGGACGAGCATGTGAAGAATCAGTGGTTAAAGTTAATCTTTACCATGATATCACAGCAGTATAATCCTAAACTTCTGCTGTGTTCCCTTTATTTTACTGACGACTGCTCCTCAAATCTCGGAGTTCAGTGCAGGATTCGCAAACCGCTTGCTCTTGAAAGATGGTGTTCAAAAAACTTAGTTTTGAGTTTTATATTGTGTAACGTTAGGTCTCCTGCTAACTGGCTAACTCACATTATTACTGTCTTACTGAAATACTTCTGCTGATCAGCTGTGGACCACTTACCCCAAACTGTGTCTATTAATGCAGATTATCTGTCGTTCTCACTACTTTAAGGAAATATTTGCTTTACCAACATTTATGTTACATCAGTCATTCACTCTAGAGCTCGGCTAATGTACATACATGCACTGTTATTGCTACAGTTTCCACGTATTCACCGCAATATATTAGAAAAATACTCTGTAAATAAATTAGTATTAAATAATCGGTTTGTTGATGGACATGCACTTGTTAATGCTGATGGTGAGGAATTACAGTTTCAACATCTTATAATGTTGAGTAATGTATCACTGAGAAACGTCCTGCTCGAGTCGTCCTTGCGATGGAGGTTCGGGTTCAATAACGAGTTCTTCCAGTGTTTCCTCATCGCACTCGCGCTCGCATTAATATGGTCAAATCAACGTCATTGTTTGTTACTATGTTTAGTTTATGGTGTAGGAAGCCTCAGGACAAGCAGAGCTGACGTTGTTATGGCAATTTTTTGACGCGTGCGCTGTACACGCTAATAATAATAATAATAATAATTTATTACATTTATATAGCGCTTTTCTGGACACTCAAAGCGCTTTACATAGAAGAGGGGGAATCTCCTCAACCACCACCAATGTGCAGCATCCACTTGGATGATGCGACGGCAGCCATATTGCGCCAGAACGCTCACCACACACCAGCTTACTGGTGGAGAGGAGACAGTGATGAAGCCAATCAGTATATAGGGATGATTAGGAGGCCATGATGGACAGAGGCCAAGGGGCAAATTTGGCCAGGATGCCGGGGTTACACCCCTACTCTTTATCGAAGGACATCCTGGGATTTTTTATGACCACAGAGAGTCAGGACCTCAGTTTAACGTCTCATCCGAAGGACGGTGCTATTTTAACAGTATAGTGTCCCCATCACTATATTGGGGTGTTAGGACCCACACAGACCACAGGGATAGCACCCCCTGCTTGCCTCACTAACACCTCTTCCAGCAGCAACCTGGTTTTCTCAGAAGGTCTCCCATCCAGGTACTAACCAGGCTCAGCCCTGCTTAGCTTCAGTGGGAAACCAGTCATGGGCTACAGGGTGATATGGCTGCTAGGCCAATCAGAGCAGACTGAGCCGTCTGGCCAATCAGAGCAGACTGAGCCGTCTGGCCAATCAGAGCAGACTGAGCCGTCTGGCCAATCAGAACAGACTGAGCCGACTGGCCAATCAGAACAGACTGAGCCGTCTGGCCAATCAGAGCAGACTGAGCCGTCTGCCAATCAGAGCAGACTGAGCCGTCTGGCCAATCAGAGCAGACTGAGCCGTCTGGCCAATCAGAGCAGACTGAGCCGTCTGGCCAATCAGAACAGACTGAGCCGTCTGGCCAATCAGAACAGACTGAGCCGTCTTGCCAATCAGAACAGACTGAGTCGTCTGGCCAATCAGAGCAGACTGAGCCGTCTGGCCAATCAGAGCAGACTGAGCTGTCTAGGCCAATCAGAGCAGACTAAGCTGTCTGGCCAATCACAACAGAGTAGCTCGCGGAAAGGAGGGATTTAGAGGGATTGATTCATTTGACGAGTCGTTTGAGAATCATTGAAAATGTGATGATGTGCAAATGTATATTATGAGGAAATTAATTTTTTTTCCTTTGATGCATGTAAACATGTTGTAGGAGAGTCCACAACAACATTAGGAAACTTTAAAATAGCATAATAGGGGCCCTTTAATGGCGGGGAAAGAGTCAGATGTTTGAAGGGAGGGGTTGAAGAAGTTAACCCTTACTGGTAGATGGCGTAACTGAAGTGTAACAGCACAGGAGACAGTACGGTCTCCTGAAGAGGTTTTTCAAAGGAGAAAACCACCATAACTTCCTCCTGTCACCTTAAGTAAGAGACAGACACGCATGTGACCCATCCAAAGTAAATTGAAGTCAGCCACCCAAATTGTCTGCTTCATAGTGGCAATCACAGTCTCAATCCCATCATCCTTTCTAGCCTTGTTTTTCCACACCCGACGAAACATCGGACCCCGTCGATGGGACATCTGTACACATCATATTCTATCCATCAATATTTTCTCTTTTCTCAAGTAAGGAGGTAAAGGGAAGTCATATTTTGGGCACTGAAAGGGTGTACAGAGGAAAGACATTTATGGCTACGCACAGTAAACAACCACAAATGGAACAACATTTTGCCACAAGTAAATATGGGAAAGACAGAGGTTGTTTGGTGTTCTAGAAGGGGCAATAAAGAATATTCCAGAGTCCAATCCAAACAGCAGCAGAAGACCAAGATATACATTTGCTCAGCGCTGGAGTAGCGTTATGCAGAGGAGAGGACAACACATCCAAACACATCTACAGGCAGATAAGTAGAAAACAGAAGATTTAGGGGAAGATGTGCTCCTTAAGAACATTGTGCCGTTTCTCTAACATTGTAACATTTTACGTATCAGCCAATGTTTTCTTAAGACGGGGGAATGTTTTTTTGTTTCAATCAATTTTTTTTAAATCAACGATTCTTTTTAAATTTAGTTGAATACTTCAAAACAGACACAGAAAAATCCCCTATTAAAGATGTATCTGGAATGTTAACTTATTCTATGACTTCTATATAACATGAATGGATATTTTATTGTCCATATTTTAATTTAGAATATGTTCTAATAGCAACACTGTAATATTTTCACTTCAAAATTAAAACAATACTCCACAAATAAAAACATGAATGTGTCCCCGAATCCACCATTAAAAAAATTCAACTTAGAAAGTCACAGATCACTGTTTTCCACAGACACAAAATTAGAGGACTGACTAATTCATTCAGATGAAATGACAAAATTAAGAAGAGCATAACCATTCAGTTTTTATTTTGGAGAAGAAAATGACCTGGCTGCTTATGTACAGTAAATGCTTTGTTATCTCCCATTTGCTTTTGTTAACACTATCGTGTTTAGGGTTTAGTGAAGGTCGTACGTTATTTTCACCTTTTAGCGACATTTCATTTCTGAACTGTTGAGATACATACAACAACCAACTACGGGTTGCACTGATTTCTGCTAGTCGGCTTCTTGTCAAAAGAATACCTGAGTTACCCGAGTTCTTGTGCTTTAACAAAAGGCATACAAATAATAGTGTCAATGAGTGTTTATTAGCCCCTTTCACACAGCACTTTGAACCCGGCAAATTGCCGGCAAATTGCCAGAGTGCCTTCTGTGTGAAATCAAAAACACGACCCGGGATTGATTGATCGGGTTGGGGACCTAGTAACATTGCCGTGTTCAGACCCGGAACGCGCGCTCTGTGAACAAAAGCCAGGACCAATGCCGTAGGGGGTGTGTCATAGTGATCACGCATGTGCCATCGCGCGACTCTGTTGCTCTTAGAAGAAAGTTTGTGTTCGTCATCAACAAAGAAAGGATGAACAAATGTTTGCAAACTGGAACGAAGCAGAGACAGGAGCTCCTAACTATCCGCGCTGAAGCTGCGATCGTTCGCCAGCTCTGTGGAAAGGTGCGCGCGTGCACTGTGTGTGAACGCACTCACAGATCCCGGCAAATCACTGGCAGTGTGAATGAACCGAAATCAAACAATCCCGGGACAAATGCCGGGTCACATTATCCGGGTCACATAAACACAGCCCAATGTTTACAGCTACTACGTCTCTTATATGTAGGGTTGGGAATCGAAAATCAAATCCAATTCTGGAATCGGATACTCAAGGTCAGGAATTGGATACTTGTTTTCAAATTAAAATGTAAATTTCTCTTATCGATTCCTTTGTGTGCGTTTTATTGTGACTTTAAACCATTCAAGTGCAAGTAGACCTGAGCACTGTTTTCTGTGCTGCACACTCATACTGTATAGAGACCGATACCAAACAACGTTATGCTGGAACTGACGTCATCTGGTCTCGCCCAGGAGCCCAATCAGCTCAGAGTGTAAACAGAACGAGCCAATGAGCACTGGCCATGAGATGTGCATGTGTGTCACACACACCCAGACATACGGGTATACATATGTCTTTAAATAGCCTAATCTTCCTGCCATCTCTATAATAACGCTAATCAAACAACAGAAGACAAAGAGAAAACTCACTCACTGTTCTTGACGGAATAACTTTTGTAACTATATGTGTAATGTATATTTTATTCATAAAGTGCAGTGTTATTTTACATTTGATTAGTTTCTGTATCTGAGTACCTGAAAATCTTAAAACACTGAATTGTTCAGTTGTATTTATTTCTGTGATTGCTAATTTGTTTATTTGTTCTTTTTTAATTACTGAGCGTTTACTTGTCTATAATAATGCATGAAATTAATATATTACCTTGGCTAGTTGTTTTTATGTTGTTTTTAAACCGTAGGCAAAAGTTCCCTGTGTAAGTGTTCTTTAGCCTGTTGATTTGTGTTCATGGTATTCAGCTACAATTAAATGTTTTGCAATAAGACTAAGAATAAATGTGAATGATTTTTACCTCATTGGAATTTGAATTAGGAATTGATAAGCAGAATTGGAATTGTTAAAATTCAAATGACATCCAACCCTACTTTTATGTTTTGTTAAAAAATTACTCTACTCTCATCTACCGGTACTCTCTTTGGTCGCAGTCACGGCTCGCTAGTTTGCGTTAAGAAAAACGAGCATGTTCTTTAAGGATTGCGTGCTTGAGTTCTCAATGTCTTCAGACTAGTAGTTGAAGCAGTCGACCTGACTAGCCTATGCAAGCCATGCAACCAACACAATAAAGCAATGCCAGATTCACATTCATCTCTTTCAGCTTTAAGACACTCGCTGGGCAGTCCACTTTGAAAGTGTAAGAAGAAACATAATTTAAGTTTTCAGAAATGTCACCACAGGTACGGCTTTCCAATGAGCCTGGGCTGAAACTTGTTCTGCTCTCTTCTCCCAGTTCACTGTTAGTGAATTCCCCCCTCAGTCTCCTTGATTGTGCATTTCAGAGTGTCTTAAAGGATAATTCCGGTATTTAGCACTTTGAGTCTATTTTCTAGTGTGTTTTGGATGAGCTAGAGTGGTGGACACAGAAATGTTGACGATGGGTCCTGTCTCGACTTTTTGACTCTTTTAGAATCGCCTCTGAGCGCTTCAGAGTGCAGAGCGCTCCACAGAAGGCATTTCTGTGTCCACCACTCTAGTTCATCCAAACACACTAGAAAATAGACTCAAAGTGCTAAACACCGAAATTATCCTTTAATAAATATCATTATCATCTGTGTGTGACTGGTCAACACAACAGAGAATGCATTCTCACTCCTGCTTAACTCACATTTATTCAGAGAATGCATTTGACACGGTTCAGTTTCACGGCCGGAGCTAATGAAAACAAGATTCCCTGTCAAGATACACATCTTCTGCGCGTGGCTTTATGTTACGGGGCCTGACCTCACTCGCTGATCGTCAACCGCTTCTTCCTCAGAGAGTCCAGCAGTCGTGGCATTCCTGAGTCTAACTCAATCGGATGTATATCATCCCGGTGCCATTCATAGCTGGCTTGCATTGCTCATATCGAGTTGAAGCGGAGCACAATGCAGAGACTCAGAGATTCGTCATCGCTGCGAGGTGTTCCTCAATCACGCACACACACACACACCCCCGATTGTGCGTCCGGCTGGCAACAACACACACTAACTGGCAGATCGTGTGTTCCACTCGATCGAGATACTGAGCATGATTCGGGATTAAGCTTTCCCCAGAGGCGGATCACAAGTAATTAGTCTGTGCCTCACAATTATTCCTGAAAACTATTCCTTCTCCACTGGCTTGACTCCCAGCCACCAAAGTAAACATTACAGTCAAACGAGATATTCTCATTTATAGCATTTCCTTCAAAACAGTCTTCTTTTTGTTGAACAGCGCTGGAGGCCGTCCAGGAAGAACACAGTGTATAAATACGCCAGGGCTTTGCACTCCCTGTGTTTGAATGACACCGTCTTTTCAAGGAAACACCTCAACTAATATTGAGTTTACTGTATTTAGGCTTAAGAGAGCAGAAGATATCCAGCTTGGCACTGTGTGACTTTATGACTTTATGAATAGGCTGCTGACTCTGCCTGACCCATTAATACTAAAACAAACATAGTTTCTGCAGATTTGCACACTGTTATATTTTGAGTCGTACCTCATTAAGTTATCAGTTATAGCAATATTTCCTCAGACGAATCATAGAACTAATAATGTGATTGTAACATGTAGTAGACAGTGTTTGGAATAACGCCGTTTAAAAGAACAGCGTTAGGTAACAACGTTACTTTTTCAGAAACGGGATAATCTAACTAATTAGTTTTCCCGTCGCTACAACACAGCGTTACTGGACGTTAAATGCGGTGCGTTACACGGGCGTCAGTGTGGTTTGAGATGAGCAGGGGACAGAGACGCATTCAGAAGTGCTGGGTACAAACCTGTCAAACTGTGAGTCTCTCTGCTAAACCCGTACATAAATCCATCGATCCCCAAGCGTTGTTTAAGTTCATCAATGGTCTAGTGGCAGATCTTTTGCCAAGCGTGTCAGAGGTTACGGGTTCTAATCCACTCTCGTATAGTTTTATTTTCTCTCATCAAAACTGAATATGTTCATCAGTGGCTACAGTCTATATCAGGCAGGGATGCATTTGTGTGCATTTTATTTTGTGATTTCACCGGAATGAATAGAGAGTCTCCACAACGGCGATAGATTGAAGAGCGCGTCCGAGTGAATACCGCTCGTGCCACAAGATGTATCCATGACTGATAGCATCGACGCGAGCGCTCAGCTTGAGTTCAAAAACACGTTTTAGCGCTAGATCTCTTATTTAATAGCTAAACTAAACTAAATAATGCTCTGCTAGTTAACTGGAGATGTTTTATTTATTTGTATTAGGTACATCCGTGCCTCAATGTTTCAAAAAGGGTGGGCACAAAATTACTCATGACGAAATGTAAATCTATGCCTATGTGTGTTACTATGTATTGATTGAATAAACTGTAATCCGAACACACCCCTGGCTCACACAGCTAGTGAGGAGCTGGGTTAATAACGAGGCAAGTGATTATGATTGGCTAAGGCAGAGTCATGTTTTATGATAGCCAATCAAAGCCAGTGTTTTTACACACATGCCAGCACACACGCCACACACACACACACACACACACACACACACACACACACACACACACACACACCACACACACACACACACACACACACACACACACACACACACACACACACACACACACACACACACACACACACACACACACACACACACACACACTAAACAGCGATTCAATGAAGCAGCAGAGATGGCGAGTCAGGAGCAATCCGATGAAAAGTTGCCATTTTCAAGCTGGAGATATAAACACTACTTCTGTTCTACTCATTTCAACTGACTTGTGAAAACTGTAAAAAAAAATCCACATTTTTTGACATATAGCAGCTTTTTTTTAACAGTAACGCAAATAGTTACTTTCCCTGGTAACGAGTTACTTTTATTATAGAGTAATTCACTAACTAACTTTTTGGAACAAGTAGTGAGTAACTATAACTAATTACTCTTTTAAAGTAACGTTCCCAACACTGACAGTAGAGGAATAGTTGAGGCGTGGCTCTAAATGCAGATTATTTATTAAAGAAAACCAAATCTCAGCAGCCAGAACCAAAAAAAAATAAATCATATCAAGACATGGTACAATAATAACCAACGAGGGACCGGTGTTGTGCAATACAAGAAGCCTCAAAGCGTTCACAAGTCTTGGTTTGAATCAGTGGTTCGGGGGTTGTTAGTAAACTCATCAAGTCAAGCAAGGCTTAAAGGTGCCATGTGTAATAATTGAAGTAAAAATATCCAAAAAATGAGCTACACGCATCAAAAGAATGAGAAGAAATAAGGGCGATGATGTCATTAAAAAAATGAAAAGTTATAGTGTTGCAGAGATATCAACCTAAATTAGCATTAGCATTACTAGCGCCGGCCCGACAGGTGTTGTAATACCAGTTTCGGCCATGGGAGGCGGTATGCGGGCAACATACATAACCACCAGCCAAACTGCAACACACGAATAACTCGCACTGCTTGTATCTCTTTAATCTCTAAAAATCTCCAAATGCTCCATGCGAAACTGCGGTCTTACTATCGTGTCAATTGATTTGATTAATATGCGCGAGGGAGAGATAGCAGGACCGCTCTCGTGTTGTTTGAAGACGTGAGAGTGCGCGCGCGCGGCCGGGGCTCTCTCTCTCTCTCTCGCTCTCTCTCTCAGAGAGACTAGAGTAGGCCAACTTTCTGGAGGTAAACTGCCCCCATCTGGTATGGAATATGTGGAGTATGAATTGATTTTTTGACATAGGGCACCTTTAAGGCTTATGTTATGTGGTTCTGTTTGGAATCGGGGTTTAGACGACATTGACGAGTGTCTAATGCTTTTAACTGATCTATGGTCAGTTTTATAATTGTAGGATAATTATTTAATGAATACTTAGGCCTATGCGTGTATAATACAAAGAGGAGGATGACATGTAATTGCTTCTAATTGGCCCAGTTTGCACAAGTCCTGCCAAAAGTGTAATTATACACTGAATCATTTTGCAAAGTAATTAGTAGACGGGACATCTGGGTATAATAAGGGTATACATGTGAACGAGTGAGCGAGGAACTAAACGTGACACAGGTAAACAAAGGCTGTTGTGTAGAGCGCTCTTTGAGGGAACAGCCATTCATAGTGGTGTCTGAAACCATAGTTATAGAGTCACTCATTCAGTCCCACAATGCACTGGAATAACCAGTGTACAAGCGATGCACGCTCAACGGCTAGAGAATACCCATAATGCACTACGAGAGTCGCGCATGAATGAATTCCGTGTTTGACCGCATCTCGATCATTCATCCATTTTACAATCCGCTGGTTCAATGTGTAATATCATATACAGGTATACATTCCTTTTACTTGATTATTAAACAGTTTAATTAAAGTTTGTAGATAGTTTCCATGCACACCACCAGTGACTATCAGATTAAACACAGGAAGAATTGAGAACAATACAACAACAAGGAAAGAAAATACAAGAGTCTTCAACATAACAGTGATCACATGATAACTACCCACATATTGAGTTATATTAGATTACCCTCGCTAATAATGTAACCATGGCAACCACAGTGTCCAACAATATAATGTATTGTTAGTGCTACAGTGATTGATACTACAGCAAAACTATGGTAACTATGGTGAGGGGAAACAGACTGAAACTTTTGAAAGTTTCAAGGGGATGACATGTTCAGTTCATAACATATAGATTTATACATTTCTGATTTGTATCTATGATATTTGGTCTCTAGATTCTCAGGTTCATTCCTTTACTCTGAAAAAAGAACCCAAAAAATGTTCAACCCAGGATTTGGGAAGAAAAAATAACCCAAGCTGTTTTAGTGTTTGGGTAGTTTTTGTGTAACCCAGATCCTGGGTCAGACATAACACTTTTGAGTTATATATCACAGGTTTATGTGACCTCTTCAGGAGAGAGCAGTGCAGCGCCATCAAATCGTTGCATGTCTTTGGTAAAATAGAGGTTTGAGTACATTTAATTGTATCTATAAATTCGCTATTGTTCTATAAATGGTTTAATTTTATGCAAAACAGCATACAGTGGCGTGATGTGAGTCACCTAAACGAGTGTCGCATCATCTTTTCGAGCGGTGAAAACACCCGATGCCTTGCAGAACACTATATGACTTTATTCAAAAAAAGATACAGAATATAAATGCTTAGAAAGTTTGAATATGTTCTCAGAACTGTACACTCATTGTTTATGGACAGGTTATGGAGTTATGGAGTGTATATCGAGTATTATTTTAAAAAAAAAAAAAGGTTTAGAGGATTTAAGTTAATCCATAAACATTAGTTCATGTGTGAAGTAAAAAAAAAAAACCTAGTACTGTAGTAAAAATGAATCAACCCAGTATGCTGGGTTAAAATCTGTCTAAAAATGTGTTCTGTCCTCTATTTTTTTAATTTATTTTTTATTTGACTTTTATCTCTCTGAGATTAAAAATCTCTTTCACAGGAGTGTCCTGGTCAAAAATGGACAGCAGTTACAATCACAAACTTACAAGTCAAAACAACATGTATAAAATTAAAAAACGCTGCTGTGAATGTTTAGCTAGCTCAAGCGTCGCTGTTGTGAATGTTTAACTAGTTCAAGCGTCGCTGTTGTGAATGTTTAGCTAGCTCAAGCGTCGCTGTTGTAAATGTTTAGCTAGTTCAAGCGTCGCTGTTGTGAATGTTTAGCTAGTTCAAGCGTCGCTGTTGTGAATGTTTAGCTAGTTCAAGCGTCGCTGTTGTGAATGTTTAGCTAGCTCAAGCGTCGCTGTTGTGAATGTTTAGCCAGTTCAAGCGTCGCTGTTGTGAATGTTTAGCTAGTTCAAGCGTCGCTGTTGTGAATGTTTAGCTAGTTCAAGCGTCGCTGTTGTGAATGTTTAGCTAGTTCAAGCGTCGCTGTTGTGAATGTTTAGCTAGCTCAAGCGTCGCTGTTGTGAATGTTTAGCTAGTTCAAGCGTCGCTGTTGTGAATGTTTAACTAGTTCAAGCGTCGCTGTTGTGAATGTTTAGCTAGTTCAAGCGTCGCTGTTGTGAATGTTTAGCTAGTTCAAGCGTCGCTGTTGTGAATGTTTAGCCAGTTAAAGCGTCGCTGTTGTGAATGTTTAGCTAGTTCAAGCGTCGCTGTTGTGAATGTTTAGCCAGCTCAAGCGTCGCTGTTGTGAATGTTTAGCTAGTTCAAGCGTCGCTTTTGTGAATGTTTAGCTAGTTCAAGCGTCGCTGTGTTGAATGTTTAGCTAGTTCAAGCGTCGCTGTTGTGAATGTTTAGCCAGTTAAAGCGTCGCTGTTGTGAATGTTTAGCTAGTTCAAGCGTCGCTGTTGTGAATGTTTAGCCAGCTCAAGCGTCGCTGTTGTGAATGTTTAGCTAGCTCAAGCGTCGCTGTTGTGAATGTTTAGCTAGTTCAAGCGTCGCTGTTGTGAATGTTTAGCTAGTTCAAGCGTCGCTGTTGTGAATGTTTAGCTAGCTCAAGCGTCGCTGTTGTGAATGTTTAGCTAGTTCAAGCGTCGCTGTTGTGAATGTTTAGCTAGCTCAAGCGTCGCTGTTGTGAATGTTTAGCTAGTTCAAGCGTCGCTGTTGTGAATGTTTAGCTAGCTCAAGCGTCGCTGTTGTGAATGTTTACTAGTTCAAGCGTCGCTGTTGTGAATGTTTAGCTAGTTCAAGCGTCGCTGTTGTGAATGTTTAGCCAGTTCAAGCGTCGCTGTTGTGAATGTTTAGCCAGTTCAAGCGTCGCTGTTGTGAATGTTTAGCTAGCTCAAGCGTCGCTGTTGTGAATGTTTAGCTAGTTCAAGCGTCGCTGTTGTGAATGTTTAGCTAGCTCAAGCGTCGCTGTTGTGAATGTTTAGCTAGTTCAAGCGTCGCTGTTGTGAATGTTTAGCTAGCTCAAGCGTCGCTGTTGTTAATGTTTAGCTAGTTCAAGCGTCGCTGTTTTGAATGTTTAGCCAGTTCAAGCGTCGCTGTTGTGAATGTTTAGCCAGCTCAAGCGTCGCTGTTGTGAATGTTTAGCTAGTTCAAGCGTCGCTGTTGTGAATGTTTAGCTAGTTCAAGCGTCGCTGTTGTGAATGTTTAGCTAGTTCAAGCGTCGCTGTTGTGAATGTTTAGCCAGTTCAAGCGTCGCTGTGTGAATGTTTAGCTAGTTCAAGCGTCGCTGTTGTGAATGTTTAGCTAGTTCAAGCGTCGCTGTTGTGAATGTTTAGCTAGTTCAAGCGTCGCTGTTGTAAATGTTTAGCTAGTTCAAGCGTCGCTGTTGTGAATGTTTAGCAGTTCAAGCGTCGCTGTTGTGAATGTTTAACTAGTTCAAGCGTCGCTGTTGTGAATGTTTTAGCCTAGCTCAAGCGTCGCTGTTGTGAATGTTTAGCTAGTTCAAGCGTCGCTTTGTGAATGTTTAGCTAGTTCAAGCGTCGCTGTTGTAAATGTTTAGCTAGTTCAAGTGTCGCTGTTGTGAATGTTTAGCTAGTTCAAGCGTCGCTGTTGTAAATGTTTAGCTAGTTCAAGCGTCGCTGTTGTGAATGTTTAACTAGTTCAAGCGTCGCTGTTGTGAATGTTTAGCTAGCTCAAGCGTCGCTGTTGTGAATGTTTAGCTAGCTCAAGCGTCGCTGTTGTGAATGTTTAGCTAGTTCAAGCGTCGCTGTTGTGAATGTTTAGCTAGCTCAAGCGTCGCTGTTGTGAATGTTTAGCTAGTTCAAGCGTCGCTGTTGTGAATGTTTAGCTAGCTCAAGCGTCGCTGTTGTGAATGTTTAACTAGTTCAAGCGTCGCTGTTGTGAATGTTTAGCTAGTTCAAGCGTCGCTGTTGTGAATGTTTAGCCAGTTCAAGCGTCGCTGTTGTGAAGTTTTAGCAGTCAAGCGTCGCTGTTGTGAATGTTTAGCTAGCTCAAGCGTCGCTGTTGTGAATGTTTAGCTAGTTCAAGCGTCGCTGTTGTGAATGTTTAGCTAGCTCAAGCGTCGCTGTTGTGAATGTTTAGCTAGTTCAAGCGTCGCTGTTGTGAATGTTTAGCTAGCTCAAGCGTCGCTGTTGTTAATGTTTAGCTAGTTCAAGCGTCGCTGTTGTGAATGTTTAGCCAGTTCAAGCGTCGCTGTTGTGAATGTTTAGACCAGCTCAAGCGTCGCTGTTGTGAATGTTTAGCTAGTTCAAGCGTCGCTGTTGTGAATGTTTAGCTAGTTCAAGCGTCGCTGTTGTGAATGTTTAGCAGTTCAAGCGTCGCTGTTGTGAATGTTTAGCCAGCTCAAGCGTCGCTGTTGTGAATGTTTAGCTAGTTCAAGCGTCGCTGTTGTGAATGTTTAGCTAGTTCTAAGCGTCGCTGTTGTGAATGTTTAGCTAGTTCAAGCGTCGCTGTTGTGAATGTTTAGCCAGCTCAAGCGTCGCTGTTGTGAATGTTTAGCCAGTTCAAGCGTCGCTGTTGTGAATGTTTAGCCAGTTCAAGCGTCGCTGTTGTGAATGTTTAGCCAGTTCAAGCGTCGCTGTTGTGAATGTTTAGCTAGTTCAAGCGTCGCTGTTGTGAATGTTTAGCTAGTCAAGCGTCGCTGTTGTGAATGTTTAGCTAGTTCAAGCGTCGCTGTTGTAAATGTTTAGCTAGTTCAAGCGTCGCTGTTGTGAATGTTTAGCTAGTTCAAGCGTCGCTGTTGTGAATGTTTAGCTAGTTCAAGCGTCGCTGTTGTGAATGTTTAGCTAGTTCAAGCGTCGCTGTTGTAATGTTTAGCTAGTTCAAGCGTCGCTGTTGTGAATGTTTAGCTAGTTCAAGCGTCGCTGTTGTGAATGTTTAGCTAGTCAAGCGTCGCTGTTGTGAATGTTTAGCTAGCTCAAGCGTCGCTGTTGTAGAATGTTTAGCTAGTTCAAGCGTCGCTGTTGTGAATGTTTAGCTAGTTCAAGCGTCGCTGTTGTGAATGTTTAGCTAGTTCAAGCGTCGCTGTTGTGAATGTTTAGCTAGTTCAAGCGTCGCTGTTGTGAATGTTTAGCTAGTTCAAGCGTCGCTGTTGTGAATGTTTAGCTAGTTCAAGCGTCGCTGTTGTGAATGTTTAGCTAGTTCAAGCGTCGCTGTTGTGAATGTTTAGCTAGCTCAAGCGTCGCTGTTGTGAATGTTTAGCTAGTTCAAGCGTCGCTGTTGTGAATGTTTATCCAGTATCCATGTCGCATTTGACATGGGAATGTGTAATTCCAGGATGTGGGCATTATAATGCTAACGCTGGAGAGCCCAGCGCCAGTGTGTGGTGGGCCGCGCGCGTCTCCGGCTAGCTCTCTCATGTCCAAGAGAACATGGCAGCTCTGTTCAAGCTAGCCACACCAACACCAGCGTTAGCATCATCACTGGGCAAACACAGTTACAGGCTCCAAACGCTTTGTTTGTCATCATTTCTGAGAAGCTAACTATGTACACAACATTTGTGGGTTTCAGTCTTTGGCAGCAGTCACACAGTTATTTGGTGCTGAGTTGACTTTACTGCGGTCTTCTGCAAGTTTAGCTAAAAACTTTCCCAGAACAATGGAAAGAAAGGCGGACAGTCATGGGGTACGCTGTTTTATGCTCTGGGTTGATAATTACAGTTTTTAATGTTGCTTAAACACTAAAAATGGTTATTTGAGGCACACTCAGTGAAACCATTCAAGTCTTCCAGAAGCACATTCTCTTCTTTACACCCGCTTTGGCATAAACACAGCAAAACTGCATCTCTCGAAATGCACAGCTCTTGTGTTTCATTCGTTAAACACTACCATTGACCTAATTTACCCATCACACACATCCAGTGGGTCACTAGAAAGTAGAGCTTGAGCACTATAAGAAGGCCTTACGTTGGCTTTCTGGTTTGGACAACAGTAGAGAACAGTTTTGGAGAATAAGAGGAGTGAGAGAACGAGAACAATCCCAGAGAACTGAGCTAGCATAACACGTTTAACGTAATGAGTATTAGCGAATCTGCTTTACCGAGAGGACGAGTGAGAGTCATATTCAGCTGACACTGACTCAGAAAACATAAGTTTATTAATAAACTGTTCAGATGTTCAGACAGTCTGCTTGCTGTTTCTCAGACGCGTTCATTAGTGTTGCCGGTGCACTACACAGGCTTTACGAGTGCTTCATTTGTGTGGTAAAGGCTCATTAGTGTAGTTTGGTCTGTAATGAAGAACAATGTTACTTTCTCAGCTTTGAAACTCAAACCATTTTTTTGAATGCCCACCACCACTATATATTGAATATTATTGGCTCTTGCTGTGTGAACACACACACACACACACACACACACACACACACACACACACACACACACACACACACACACACACACACACACACACACACACACACACACAAAATTCTGATCTCACGGTTAAAAATGAGCGTATAGGTAATGAATGGGAGAGAAATTTCCCCTAGTGGAAGCGTTTGGTACTGCAGCCGAACACACTCTTACTCAAAGATCATATTTTTAGATGCCAGGTTCAAAATTTGAACACAACTTGTTTAGATTTATGGATTTGATTTTTTATTTGCAGTTTTACAGTAAAACATGTTTGTGAAAATATATATTTCATATACTATTTTTTTAAATAGTATTTTTGTCAATTTTTCATAACAATAAACGTAAAATCACTTATTTAAGTTCACTTTTTTCACTTCATCAGTAATCTGCCCAGTGTGGTCTTTAAAAAGAGATCAAACTTCAGTCTCTAAAGAATTACAAATGTACCACAGTTTAAGTTGGAAATTTATTTTTGAGGTCTATGCTCAACAAGTGACTAAATGGATTATAATACAGCTTAAATATAATTTACTACCATAAAATCCCATACTAAATATTAAATACAAAATGTATAAATGTGGTAATTTTTGAGCACCATGAACGACTAGTTGATTAGAAAAAGCCATACTCTATATCACACTGCATTTACAGCACTACTGTTACATTTCAGTGCATACTCATATTGCACACTAACATTCACGTCATGTTCTTGCAGAATATGATCATAACAAACAACAGCGTGCATTTGAGACAACTACAAAAACACATCATCACTGAACACACAATCTCCAGTAACAGAAATACAGTGAGTATAAAAACATGTGTATTCAGAGTGTTTATAGTTATACATAACACATGCTTACTAGTGAATCTACAGTCTGAATCTGACAGATAACGTCTTAACTAAAGTCCCAGATGAGGCTAATATACACCACAGTGGACCATAAAGATTATATTATATTCAAAAAAACAAAAGTACTAACAATGAGATGACTTATCTTAATATGATCAGTTATGATGGTGTATTACTGTCTCTAGAAGTCAAACAGAGATTAGTTATGGATTGAACTTGAGAATATACTCCAGCACATCATCTTTATCTCAGATAAAGGGTTAAAGATTAAGTGTGTGTGACCATAAGCGTTCAGTTACAGCAGTATTTCCTTCTTCCATCAAACACAAAAGGAAGTGTTAGGCAGAAGTGGATATGATTTATGCTTACAAGCTGCAAAAAGGACATAAACTAATAATGAGCTATTTTAATACTGGTCCAGTACGTCACACACACACACACACAGTGTGTTAGAGTTCAGGGATAGAAATTAGACTATTCATTAAAATAAACCTGAAAACAATTGTCCACAACTGTTTTCAACACTGATAATAATCATAAATGTTTCTTGATCATCATATTATATTTGGATCATGTGACACTGAAGACTGGAGTAATGATGATAAATTCAGCTTTGATCACAGGAATAAATTACACTTTACTATATATTCACATACAACACAGCTGATTTACATTATAGTAATATTTAAAAATATGACTGTTTTTTGTTGTTGTTGTATTTTTAATTGAATAAATGCAGCCGGTGAGCAGAAGAGGATGATTTCAACATTGAAACATTACAAATCTTAATAAAACTTTTAAATGGCAGTGTATATGTTTGAATATATTTATACACACTGTACCCATATTTTATCACACGTACATCCATCTATATATTATTGAATATTAAATTATATTACTGTATATCACTGAATATAGTCACCTATTTCAATATATAAAGCAACAATCCCTTATGTAATATTCAATATATTGCAATATTAACACAATAGTATTATTCAATATATTTTGGATATGCCTTAAATAATTAAATATATTAAATATGTATATATGAAATTATAATAATGCTGATTTAGTAATGTTAAATAAAAAAAATAGTTTCTTGAATAACATAAATTTAGATTTTACCAAATTTTTAGGTTACCATTTTTTTATATTACATTTGTATATGAAAATATAATAAGGCTGATTCAGTAATGTTAAATACATTTTGAATAAAATTAATTTAGATTTTACCAATTTTTTTAGGTTACCATTTTTTTATATTAAATATGTATATATGAAAATATAATACGGCTAATTCAGTAATGTTAAATACATACATATATTTTTTTTATAAAATTATATTTTCGGTTACCATTTATTTCCAGTGTGGGATTTGAAAACAGAAACAATACATACGAACTTCAACATAAGAGTCTGTAGTGAAACACAAACACAGATATCAGCCGTCGCATGTTTAATCTAGAGGAAAAGAAACACGTAGTTTCTCTGGCAAACACGAAACACACTGAAATCACTGTTTGCCAAAGCACTAAATCTGTGCACATCTTCATAAAGAGGCTTATTATGGAAATACTGGTATATGTTTATTTTCTTTGTTCCGGTATTTTGTCATCACAGCCTAACTTTTCCTTCCTTGTTGTTGGCATGCTTCACACACACACACACACACACACACACACACACACACACACACACACACACACACACACACACACACACACACACACACACACACACACACACTCACACACAAACACACACACACACACACACACACACACACACACACACACACACACACACACACACACACACACACACACACACACACACACACACACACAGGGCAGTGATCTTGTAAATTACAGGCTTGCCCTGGTGTTTTTAATGGCACGTCCACAATCTGGAGAAGCCATGAATATGTTGCTCCTGACACACACACCGCACCACATGAGTGTGTGAGCCGGGCCGTATGAAGCCTGTGAGTCAGTGCCACTCCTCCTCAACGCTGCAATTTGCATTGATGATAAAAACCACAGACCACAAGACTGGTTGTCCCTTGGAAATGCTCGCAGAACCACATTCTGACTTAGTGCAGCATTTACTTCCTAATTACAGTGTAGCCGTGGCCAGATCCGCCTGAGGAGCGCGCGCAGTCTGCTGTGGAAACTGTGTGTTGCTTTAGCGGCCCAAAGAAGCCTTTTTATCTGTTATATAAGATCTGGTGATATACTGTACACTTTTGGCATTTTATTGTTCATCCACAGCTTATAACGGGTTATGTAAAGTAGAGTGGACACTAGCGTTTAGCAATACCGTAATGGATGTCATTGGCTTGTAATGTCCACCAGACAGAGATGCTAGTGCGTAACGGTCCGCACATCTGCTAACCTGTGCAGGCTAGCGATGACAGAATAACCCCAGCTAGATTACGGATTAGAGGAGATTCGCTTTTAATTCTCTTAAGTGCTGTCTATTTTTGGATGCTACAGATGTACCGCTCATAACTAAGATGCTAACAATGCGCTGAGAGACTGAAAGTGAAGTTATCATGGCTCTGTACATGCACACGCGTCACTTCTCAAGAGAGCGTTTACTCTGAGTCCATCACAACACACCTGTGATATATCAGTGTATTCCCAAAAGCCCAAGGCAGGAGCGAGTGGACAAATTACAGGAATTGAGGCCAGCAAATATGATTAAGAATAAGTCTGAAAGCCCTTCGAAGAGATGTCCTGCGACAAATGAATGATGACACGTCTGGAACACACACACACACACACACACACACACACACACACACACACACACACACACACACACACACACACACACACACACACACACACACACACACACACACACACACACACACACACACACACACACACACACACACACACACACACACACACACAACACACACACAACCACCAAAAGTGATGTCCGGAGGGATATTAGTGTTTAATGACCCTACAAGTTCAATTAAACCATCAAAATATGAGGAAAATATATATATATATATTAGATTTTTTTTTTTTAAAATATGGCAGAAGAACAAAACACTAAACCTGGTTAAGATATTTATCTGACAAAATTATATGCCAAGAAAAGGCAAAATGCGGCTGCAGTTTTTGTTTCACTATGCAAAAAGAAATTGCATAGAAAACCATGAAAAATATTCTCTATTAATATAAAATATTTTTATTTCACAAATAAAACTATTGACTCAAAGCACAACTACACAATATGACTACAGAATCCTTAAAGGGATACTCCACTTTTTTTGGAAATAGGCTAATTTTACAACTCCCCCAGAGTTAAACAGTTGGGTTTTACCGTTTTCCAATCCATTCAGCCGATTTTCTGATATTTAGAAGAATATCAGTAAGCAGACAGTTTCTGGTCTCATTATTATATATATTTTTTCCTACTATGGAAGTCAATGGGACCAGAAACTGTCTGGTTACTGATATTCTTCTATTTACAAAAAAAGTGGAGTATCCCTTTAACAGATGTTTATTAATATCTCAATAAAGGGTCAAATGTGTACATTTTCCATCACTTTTGGACTCTACTGTATGCAATATCACTATACAAATATCAATTACACAGTAATAATTGTCTGGTATTACTGTTTAATTACTATTTGTATCATAATATTGGTGGTAGAGGAGACGTTTTTGATGAATCAGTTTTTGGCGATTACACAATTGCTGAATACAACAAAAAAATCAACAAAATGGCAGATGTTTTGCGATCCTGCATAATTCCTCTGATGTTCTATTATTCCCCTTGAACGGTCAGATACACACATAGTTTGGGACGCGTGTCAGTATTGTATCCGCATTACTGTAGTCTTACAGTGAAAACAACCTAATATATATACCGGCATTAATGTTAATCAACAACAACAACAACAACAGGGGAAAACAAACAGTCCTTAAACTTAAAGCACTGTTTGTATCTGTGTATTTATGTTGTATTTATTTGTCCTATTGTCATTTGATTTTTTAGTTCTTATTATATTACTGACAGTTTACTTCATTACTTTAAGGCTTACTTATAATATTTTGGTCATATTTCCCAGCATTAAAGTTAGACAGTACACAACAGGACTAACCTTTTTTAGTAAGATACCAAAATAAACTAGATTTATGCATTTTGTTTGTTATATTGACATGCATGTCTATTGTGCATCTAACATAATATATAATTATATATTTAAAAAAAACATTTCTGATCACAAATAAATATCACGAAATCCTAGTGGGACTGATATGTATATTCAATAAATTCTTCAAACTAAATAGTTATGTGGAATTATGGGTAACACTTTATATTACGACCCGCAAACAACTGCGTAAGTAAACCGAAATGACGGTGTATGTTTCTGTAATTATAGCGTACTTCCGTGTAGCTATAAAGGAACAATATGTTAAGTTTTGGGTAATAAAGGGGTAACAAGCAGATATACAAGCAAATTATTTATAATGTAATTATTTTAAAACTAACAGGTACCTATTCTGTTAATATATTCCAGGCAAAAATTGTACGTCTGTTGTATATAAAAGTTTTTATCACATTTAGGGCAAAATATGTTCTTGTGCAATGTAGTTACAGGGTAATTTTGACATCTGTGGGTTGTAAATTAAACGCATATATATGTCAAAATTACCCTGTAACTGCATTGCACAAGAACATATTTTGCCATAAATGTAATAAAAACATATTGTTCCCTTATACCTACACGGAGGTACACTATAATTACAGAAACGTACAGCGTAATTTCGGTTTACTTACGCAGTTGTTTGCGGGTTGTAATATAAAGTGTTACCGAATAATGTGCACCATCTTTCACAATAAGACAATAAACGAGTATTAAGGTAAACATTATGATTCAATAAACGTCCCATTGTTGATGTATCAGCCGTGGTGTAATATATATCAGCGTATAAGTGTGGTCAGCGTCTTCATCATCACATCCGGAGATGTTCTAGCTCTCGTCTTCACTCATGCCCTGACCAGTAACACGTGTGTTTTGCAGTGCTACTTTGTCAAAGTAATGTGCTAATCGGAAATTAGTGCTAATGTAATTATCCGTCATATAAACATTGCCCCTGACCAAAAGTGTATTCTCTAATAGAGCTGATTTCTGTGAGCTACTGTAATGTCATGTGAAGGACACTAGCTGCAAACATATCTAACATGGCCTGTGCTATTACATCAGGGCTTTGCTGTCGCGTCCGATTAGTGGCACCGCTGGCGCTTCAGCAGTGAGCAGAGCTGAGGACTCGCTGTAACACCACGCAGGGAACGCTGGGGATGTGGAGAACGTGTGCTTATCAGCGATCTGGCCTTCGCTTTATAACACCGGCCTCGTGAAAAGCTTCTGGTGTGATGAGACGTGTTGTGGAGAGTGACTCTGTGCCACAGCTCGTCTGTAGATGATTAGCAGGACACCTTTCGTAGACGTTCTCCTGTCTAAAGGGGACACCATTATAAACGAGATTATACCTCATCCAGGGTTTGGAATGAACACCCGCCATAAAAATCTACAGTGTTGAGTAACACTGTCAAATCACGAGCCGATTAGGCGAGTTACTTATTATATTTACTCACTTTGCTGGGAAAGTTCGCGTAAACCAAATCTGCGCCGCTTTAGCGCAAATACTCATGAGTCCTCGTGATATATTAAATAAATACAGCGTATTGTGCAGATCTGCTCATATCTGGCGTACTTGAACACACACGTCACTACGCTACAAATAACAGCACACCTGTTCATTTGCATTAAAGCAATAGAGAAGATTAAAAAGTATTTTGTTAACAGAAATATACATTATTTTTTTATGTTGTTTGTAGGGATGGGCATTTTTCAAAAATACTGCATTCGAATATTCGGGCTCTTAAAAATCGAATATTCGAATATTCGTTTATTTAAATGACGTTTAACGAAAAAGACGTTATTTTTTAAGTTTAATTTTTTTTTAACGTTTCTGAACAAGTTTACGATTAGGCAATATACACAACAAGCTTACAATATATGTTAGTTTTCTTTTAGTTAAAAACATTAAACAGTAGGCCTATGTGTAAACAAAAAATATAAAAAACAAAAGCAACCCGATCTCACGGCAATTCATACGAATTTTACGAGGTGGCTAATTCGTACAAATTCATATGACCTTACTCGTACAAATTAGTATGGTTTTTGCTAAATCATAGATATTTTACGAGTTTCCCAATTCGTATGAATTCGTACGAATGACCTACCCCTGACCCCGCCCCTAAACCTACCCTGACCCCACCCCTAAACCTACCCTGACCCCACCCCTAAACCTACCTCTGACCCGCCCCTAAACCTACCCCTGACCTGCCCCTAAACCTACCTCTGACCCCGCCCCTAAACCTACCCCTGACCCCACCCCTAAACCTACCTCTGACCCCGCCCCTAAACCTACCCCTGACCTGCCCCTAAACCTACCCCTGACCTGTCCCTAAACCTACCTCTGACCCCACCCCTAAACCTACCTCTGACCCGTCCCTAAACCTACCCCTGACCTGCCCCTAAACCTACCTCTGACCCCGCCCCTAAACCTACCCCTGACCCCGCCCCTAAACCTACCCTGACCCCGTCCCTAAACCTACCTCTGACCCCGCCCCTAAACCTACCTCTGACCCCGCCCCTAAACCTACCCCTGACCCTAAACCTACCTCTGACCCCGCCCCTAAACCTACCCCTGACCCCGCCCCTAAACCTACCTCTGACCCCGCCCCTAAACCTACCTCTGACCCCGCCCCTAAACCTACCTCTGACCCCGCCCCTAAACCTACCCCTGACCCCGCCCCTAAACCTACCCCTGACCCTAACCCTAAACCTACCTCTGACCCCGCCCCTAAACCTACCTCTGACCCCGCCCCTAAACCTACCTCTGACCCCGCCCCTAAACCTACCTCTGACCCCGCCCCTAAACCTACCTCTGACCCCGCCCCTAAACCTACCTCTGACCCCGCCCCTAAACCTACCCCTGACCCCGCCCCTAAACCTACCCCTGACCCTAACCCTAAACCTACCTCTGACCCCGCCCCTAAACCTACCCATCATTTGGGTTTAGACAAATCGTACAAATTCGTACTAATTGGTTGTGAGATAGCGTTGGATATATATACGAGTTTTATGTGTTTTCATTAGCCGTATTTTTAATTCGCAATTTCAATTTGCTTGATAAGTTATGGCATTTCTTTGTGGTTTAGAATACAGTATTCCCGTGATACTTTTGTATTTTAAGACTTTAATAAAAGAATTTTAATTTAAAACCGCGCCATCTACATCAGGTGACCTGTAAATGTGCAAAAACTGTTTACATTTCAGTTTGCGAATGCGAAATATACCTTTTTCGAATGACAGAAAAACACCTCATGCGAGCGTTAAATTTTTTTTTGCGATATATAGAAGTTTTACGTGTTTTCATTGGCCGTATTTTCAATTAGCAATTTCAGTTTGCGCAATTTGAAGGGTAATGAAAACGCGGATGTGTGATGAGCGTATGGCTAATGTAGAATATTGTGTGAAATGAAGTAGTTTAAAGGGATAGTTCACCCAAAAATGAAAATTCTGTCAGTAATTACTCTCCCTCATGCTGTTTGACAGCCCCAGAAAGTTATTAAAGAAATCGTTAAAAGAGTTCAAGTGACTACAGTGCTCAATCTTAAGTTTATAAAGCGACGAGAATACTTTTTGTATGCAAAAAAAACAAAAATAACGACTTTATTCAACCATCTCTTCTCTTCTGTGTCATTCTCCTAAGCTGTTGACGTAGTGTAACAGCGCAGCGCTTCTGTGTTCTACGTCACACGCAGGCTCACTATTGGCCGACGCTGGTCATGTGTGTGTGATGCGTGTGACGTTCATGTGACGTTGCGTTGAGCAATAACACTGCGTGAAATCTCCAGGCCCAAAGAGAATACTTGAATAAAGTCGCTATTTTTGTTTGTTTTTAGCGCTCAAAAAGTATTCTCGTCGCTTGATAAACGTAAGATTGAGTCACTGTAGTCACTTCGACTCTTTTAACGATGTCTTTAATAACTTTTCTGGGCCGGCAAGTTTCAATCCCTTAGAAGCCTATGGAGGAGTGACCCAGCTCTCAGATTTAATCACAAATATCTTCATTTGTGTTCTGAAGATGAACGAAAGTCTTACGGGGTTGAACAACATGAGGGAGAGTAATTACTGACAGAATTTACATTTTTGGGTGAACTATCCCTTTAAATGCAGTAATGTTGATTGTGTTTTGAGGCTCACAGCTGCACATCTGCCAAAACACCACAAGTGCTTATAGCAAGTGCCAAGATGACTGTTTTCAGCTGGTGTTTCAGAAGTAACTCTCTGTCCACAGCGACGGCCTGCTGTGAACAGAGGTCAGAGGAGTGTGTGTGTGTGTGTGTGTGTGTGTGTGTGTGTGTGTGTGTGTGTGTGTGTGTGTGTGTGTGTGTGTGTGTGTGTGTGTGTGTGTGTGTGTGTGTGTGTCTGATTGGAGATGAGGAACCATGGGCAGAAGGACAGAACGGCTTGGAGTTAATCAGAGACTGTCTAATTATCAGGAGGAGTCTCGTCTTCTGCAGAACAGCACACCCCTTCATTAGCTAGTTAAATGGCCTATTGTAAGTTCACCTTGAGCAGGGTCAAATGTATTTCCGTCTAGTTATCAATCATTTTCGTTGAGAGTTTGTTTCATGGGTGCAGTATTCGTTACTTATTGAGGAGCGTTTCTGAATGCACACAGAATAAATAAATATAAAATACACCCTCATGCCCCTTTTGAGTCGAGATGAGAGCCTCTTCTACTGTCTGCTAGCTTTTTATTCAAGAAGAATTTATGATTTGCATAAGTCGCTGTTGCTTATTCTAGTATTTCAAGTGATCTGTCTGGGAATATCTCTGACTAAGATTGATGTTTTAGATGATGTAGTGGGATTTCAAGGCTCGTGTTGAAATGATAAATGCTGGTGTCAGTGCAATGCAATGCAGAATTAATTTGGTTAACGCATTGTTTTGTTTTCTGTATTCAGAAACTCAGTATCTCTTTAAGTGTTTATTGTTTGACAGACTTTGCTAAAGAAGAGCCTGAAGCATTTCCCACACAGCGATGAAAATCCTCGGCCACTGACCTCGAGTCACGCAGTGATGCATCGTAAATCAACACTAACATTTTATTTCAGGAGAATAATAATTAAAGCCACAAGAGATGATCATTTGTTGTTTTGATTAGCATTACGCATCATATTCTCTCATTACACAAGCTCATTAATTTTCACACAGATGTATTTTTACATAATCTTAACTTGTTTTTGTAATGACAATGTCTGAAGTAATTTCTATTGCATATGCACATATTTAGAGATGTAAAATCTTCTTTGAATCATATGTCCTGGGTCAACATAATACCCAGCATGAACTTACCCAGTAAGAAGGGTGATTTAATGGGAATTTCTAAATAAAATCCAGAAGAATTTTAAATTATTTAAGTCTAAAGTCACTAAAAGTAAAGTCATCTGCATTCATTACAGTATCAATAAACTTCACCAGGTATGAATTAAATACAGTGAATGTTATAGTGTAACCGTGTTTCTGTGTCACACAAAACAGAATGAAACCGATATAATGTAATATTAGTTGTTAAAAAAAATAATACATTTCATTCCAGATGCTTTCAAAAGTGTCAGTGTCTAGATTTAAACATATAAACATACATATTGGGTTTTTTATAAATGTGAGGCATTTTCTACCAAAAATTGACCAGACTGCAAAGTGCACTATATAAACTTAATTGAAAACATAATTGAAAAAATTAAGTTATGTGAACTTGACAATTCCACATACCTTAATTTTTTCAATTATGTTTTCAATTAAGTTTATATAAAATTATGTGGAATTGTCAAGTTCACATAACTTAAATTTTAATTATTTTGTCAATTAAGTTTATATAAAGTTATGTGGAATTGTCAAGGTCACATAACTTAATTTTTTCAATTACGCAAGTTTTCATTTAATCTACTTTACTTCTGTAATATGTCAAGTTTCTAAAGCGAGAGAAGAAAAGAAATGTAGGATGGGACTCGGGAATTGATTGGATCTTAAAGAAATGTAGGATGGGCCTGGATTTTATCCATGGGGAATTGATTGTATCTTGAAGAAATGTCCAGAAAGGAGCCACATGTTTGTAGGCGTTGAGAAGTAAGAGGATCTCTGACTGTGTTTATCTTTGACTTGATGAGGAAAAGCAGATTGTGTGTGTCCGTATATGCAGCCGTGTGGAGGAATGCAGGTTGTGGCCCTGATATGCAGCGTTTACGGCTCATGGTCTCTGCATATATTAAGCAGTAGTCACACGGGCGCGGGCAGTGGATAAATGAAGCCCAGTGTTTGGCTACAGCGTCAGTGACCCAACCCAAACCTCTCCTCACAGACCCGGAGAGTGTAGAGTAGCATGACCCAGCTATACTCCTTCACAATCTCTCTACAGAACAGATGTCCTTGCATTATAAAACATTTCAAAACCCATTACACAGGGGTAACGCACCTTCCCTGAGAAAGAAATGGCGTCCTACGTGATACAAAACTTTCCACTTTCCTCAGGCACAAAAGCCAAGCTACAAAAAAGAGAACTCGAGAGTTAATCTGTGATACGGTGTCAAGACAAGAGAATAGGTATTATATAGCATAATATTCACGAGAGTGGCCAAGCTTTTGCATTTGCGAAGGACAAGGTGTTTCTGCTTATCTGAGCATTGAATCACATAGTGTTTTTGAGACTGCTGGAAAATCTAATGCAGTGAACTGAATACTTACAAACTCCCATAAGCCCCCGAGGTTTGCTATGAAACTAATAAAGGGTCTTTTAATAATCCCCCAACCCAAGCCCTCAGCACACGCTCACAGCATCAGGAGTCTGGTGAAGAGCCTGTATAACAGATCAGGGTAATTATTCTTTAAAGGTCCCATATTGTCAAAACTGAAATGTCCTGGCTGTGTTCATGATAACGCAGATCTAGGGTCTATGAAACTACCATATAAGTTTCAAAACAGTGGATCCACAGACACATGCACACAGCCTGGGTCAACTAGCGGTGCCTTTTCACAAGAAACTAGTCATTCACCAATGGTGGGTCACTCAGAAAACAACAGGCTAATCAGAAGAGAGGCTCATGAATATTAAGTAGACAGGCCAAACTCGAGCTGTTCTTGGCAGAGCTCCTGAGACAGAGCTGGAAAAAAGAATAGTTAGTAGTGTGTTAAACTGGTGGTTATGGTAAGGCGCGGGACATTTCCCAAACACACTCGACCAATCAGAGCACACTGATCCAGCCGACCAATCAGAGCACAGTGTGCTTCTCAGGAGGAGGGGCTTCATAGAGACAGGAAGTAAACAGAGCGTTACTGACAGACTGGGGCTGCGTTCCAGTCCAAAATTGACATGCCCTTCACTCGCTAACTTCCCTCCGTCTCGTTCACTCGGATGTACGTCATTGCTTACGTTGCACAAGTGCCCACTTCTGGCGGAATTGGATTCTGGCTGAACTGGAACGTCCTAAGCCCTTGATCACTTGGAATCAGCTATGGAGTTGATTTATTATTTAAAAAAAAATTCACTTTAAGAATTTGTTTAATGCAGCATCCAAATGTATATAGGTGTGTTTGGGTTGTTTTACATTTAAAAAATATAATATATCATAGAGTTGTTTGTCGTGGTTGTGATTAGACGAGATCTGTGGTGACGTCACAATCGTACTGCATTGTGGGCCATATGGTGCCTGAAGTGTACATATGAAGTAGACTCGCTCCCTCGGTCTGAATCGAGGGAACAAGTGTCTGTCCATATAAACTTCCCTCGTCCACTTCACGAAGTGGAACGCACTTCAAAATGGCGGCAGGGATTCCCCCGAGGGTAAGTGCTTATGGAAGTTCGCAAGTGCGTGTCTAAAAGTGGACTGGAACGCAGCCTGGGAAGAGAGGAGCCGCAACAATGGAGAATATGAGGAAAATAATCAAGAAGAGCCTGAAAGACAATCTAGAAGAGCCTGAAAGACTAGGGTTGGGAATCGAAAAAACGATTGCAATTCAGGAATCGGATACTTGTTATAAAATTAATTTCGATTCCTCTTATCGATTCCATTGTGTGCGTTTTAACGTGACTTTAAACCATTCGAGTGCAAGAAAACCTCTTTTTGCTCTTGAATGGACAAATAAACACAAAAAACATGTCAAAATATTCTTCAGTGATGTCTTGTGTGAACTTAAACAGTTGAGAAAGAAAATGCGTGTAACAGTATATTGGATCTGTGCGGCTCTTAAAGTGACGGCAGCCTTTGAACAAGTGACCACTCACTGTTCTTGACTGTATAACTTTAACTATATTTGTAATGTTTATTTTATTTATATTTATTTATAAGTGCAGTGTAATTTTACATTTGATTACAGTTTCTGAACCTGAATCTTAAAACACTTTATTTCAGTCATATCTTTCTCACTTGTAATTATTTGTGCGATTGCTAATTTTTTATTTGTTCTTTTTTTAAGAGTGTTTACTTGTCTTTAATAATGCTTGAAATTTATATTAGTTAGGCTAGATGTTTTAATGGTATTTTTAAACTACAGGCAAAAGTTCCTTGTGTAAGTGTTCTTTAGCATATTGATTTTGATTTATTTATTATTGAATTAAATGCTTTGTAATAAGACTTTGATTAAATGGGAATGATATCTATGATTTTTTTTTACATTATTGGAATCAAAGTTAAATGATACCCCACCCTAATCAAGACTCTGTAAAATAATAGGCATACTAGGTCCTCCTTACTTCAAATGAAATCTTGCTACTAGAGGGTGAGTGACGACTCAAAAAAGTATAAGTAAAAAAGTAAATATAAGTAAAAAAAAGTATCAGGAAAACCGAGTGGAGAAGCAGAGAAGTTCATGGCTGTGAATTTTCACGTGGTAACACTACTCTGTCAACCTGGGAGTTGAGGAATGCAGAGCAGCCTGCGATTCTGGGGCCGTCAGAAACAACCCAACATTCAGTGGATTGAGTCAAACTGATTGAGTCAAAGCAATCGGAAGTATGCGATTCTGTCCGAACTCTCAGAATGAGAAGACTCACTGCTGAACTTGCAATGATTGGTGTGTAGAGTTCACTAGATCAAAGGATTGGCAGCGTGTGGCTGTGAAAAAGAAACACGGATGCCAGCAGTTTAACCCACTTATTCAGCTATTACTGCCCAGAGACACTAACACAACATCCTCACAAGACCAGATCCATCACAACAACCAGATCAAAAATCTATCCGAAATCACAGCCAATCAGAAGAGTGTGTAGGCGGAGTCTCAAACGCACTGCACTCGAAAGGATAAATAATCAAATTCATAAATATTACATTTTAACATAATTAAGAATACATACTGAGTGAGTGAAGCAATCTTCGTCATAGAATGTGAAATAATTGCTGCAAAATGTGTCTCCTCATGCCATGAAGGACAACCAGTGAAACCTCAGATGAATAAATAATTTTACAAATTTTCAAATAATTATTATTTTGATTGTTTGATATTTTAGTAATTGTTTTGTTTTTTGTGTTTTTTTTAGGGCTGTCAGTTTAACGCGTTATTAACGGCGTTAACGCAAACCCATTTTAACGCGATTAATTTTTTTAGCGCGAGATCAACGCGCTTTGTGGCCTAGCAAACTTTGTAGTTTTTTTTCCACATGCTTTTGCAACAGGGTCGGCATGCGCGGCGCTGCGCTATGAAACTTATTCATTTCAATGGTTTGTGCCGCACGAGGACGTTTTGTTGCTTCGTCGACCAAAGCGCGAGCGGATAGACCGGAAACACACTTGTTGCGAGCCAGCCAAATAGTAGGTTAACATTACGTTTTGGGTGGATGACGAGCGCGAGACGCCGAAATGGATGCCAATAAGATTCTGAATTGAAAGTTTCCCTTGAAGACCAAAGTGATCAGTGACGTGTGAGAGACTATTTGCTTCAAGTGAGAATGTTTTAGTGTGAAATTGAACCATCCTGAGATTTAACCGGAAATACGTCATGAGGGCCAGTGCATACAGGCTATTGTCAAAGTTGTTTTCAATAAAAAACATTTGCACAAAGCAAGCCGATCCACTTTATTATGTTGATAAGAGAATTAAAATTAGAAAAAAATAATGGGACAAAAAGAAATCAAGAGACATTTAGAATAGATAAAAATGTGTGATTAATTGCGATTAATCGTGAGTTAACTGACATTAATGCGATTAATCGCAATTAAATATTTTAATCGTTTGACAGCACTAGTTTTTTTACATTTGATACTGATTTTTATTTCTTTACTTATTTTATTGTTCACTTTTCTTTATCTACACATATGTTTGTATTGCTTTGGCAATTTTGAGCTATTTTACACATTCATGCCAATAAAGCTCATTGTAACTGAATTGAACTGAATGCACTTGTTTGTTCACAGTTCGAACATTTCCTTTAATCTGAGGTGAATTAACCATTATTGCTTTCATTATGGCTATAAAGATCACGCAAAAGGATATTAAATCTCACAATAAATGATTTTAACATTAAATAAAGCACATAATCAGTACCTGAGATTATCAATGGCATACTTTGTCAAAAGAATCATAGGAATAGAAACTATTTCTAAAACTGAATTCGCTGTCGCTCGTTGCATATACCCGTCACAGTCGGTTAGAACAAAAACTCTGGTTAGCATGGAGAAGACAGCTTTTGTTGAGGCGTCTGGTAATGTAACTTTTGACAGTTCATAATAAATCATTTCATTTATGGTTTCTTTGCCTAAACCCCAAGGCTGAAAGCAGGAACTAAAGACAAGTTTGTGAATAAATCAAGAGGCTGTCACTTTCTACAACTCCAGCTCAGGCACGCTGTCCAAAGAGCGGTACCCTACATTAGTTTTAGTTTGGTGTATATATAGCTTTAGTCATCTGATAAAATCCCATCTATCATAAATTCTGTCAGATCGGAAGTTTCACAGCTGTAATTGTCTATAAAATGTGTGGGCCGGTATATCATGTGATAACCAGCAAAGAGACGACAAGAATTCCCTATGGTTCGTTACAGTATCTTGACATGTTTCCGCTAGTGTCTAAAAGACTATCCTCTTCACACACTCCTTCTGTACGCATATATCCCTTTGAAACCTGTCAGCTGACCACATATGGCAAACATCATCTCAACCAGACACATGGGGAAAATCCTTTTAATAGCAGAAACAACTGCCTCCTACTCTCTGAGATAATGATCCTGGAGTCTTGGCTGTGTTATTTTGTGTTTAATTCACACTTGGTTCAGTTGCATGGTCTGAATTTCCCCATCCTCCCCTGCCGACACAGATCTCTTTCACATTGTACGTCTGGGTAAGAACTGGGCTATGTTTGCGTCATCAACACGAGCAACACTAGTGGATAATGATTCAGGAGGACATATGGATGCATTGCAAGAGATTCGAAGAATCCCTGAATAATCTTGCTCTTCAATGGCAATTAATTTAGAGCAGCTATAAAAAATGTACATTAATAAGTAGATGAAAAAAGATGCAAATTATATAGCTTTGCTTGCCTGGCTGGAGTGAGATATTGATGACATGGACCGAATCAATGACATGCCAATATTTGAGGTTTTAAGGATCCAACGATTTAAAAGTTTGTCTTAAAGGTGCTCTATGTAACAATTAGCGGCCTCCAGCAGTGATGTTTCAGATTGCAACCAATTTTTATAAGAGCGCTCGTGCTCGTACTCATAGACAATACCGTCTATTATGCAAATATCTCGGCGAATACTAGGCGGATTCGGGGAGCACTGAGCATGTTGGGACCATCTAGTCGAGCTGAAAAGAACCATATAAGTTCCATAGTTTTTGGTGGTGTTTTCGCGGAGATATTAGCAGAAAACCATCGGGCGCGCTGCAAAATTGCGGACGCCGGTGACGTCACGATCTCCGAAGAAATCGCTCGTATCTCTGGAACGCAAAGACCCAGAGAGCTCAAATTCGGGGGAGGAGGTCCCAGGGGGACACTTGCCCGAACGCTAGAGTGGCGGGCCTCGGGGATGCCCCATACCGGATCGCTGTTCTCTGGGACTCCCGATTTCGAATGGCTATAACTCGGGGAGCCGGGCGAGTTGGACCTCGGGGGTGGGCTCGTTCGAAAGGCCCCGTCCAGCACTACGAACGATTCGAGTCTTGGGAATATTGATCAAAGATTGACCGAGATATAAGCCGAAAAACGTGCGCCTTTAACCGGACGTAACTCCCTGACCGTCTACAATAGACTGTATAAAGGAGAGAGGCTCGGGAGCGCGCATGCACGTCACATCCGCTGGATTTTGCGGTAAATCCGACCCGGAGACTTCACATATAAATATGAATATTGGCCTTCAGAGGTAATAGCAAAACTCGACAAGTGGATCATTGTAATGTGTGATTACAACCCCTTCACACACAGGCAATAAAAAAAAGATTAATTTTAGAAGAAAAGTTACATATAGCACCTTTAAAGTCCCCCTGTAGTCAATCATTTAATCCCTTAAAACTCATCTTTCATCACCTTTCATTCCTTGAAAATAAATTCATGCCTTTAAATAGTTGAATCAAAGAGTCTCTCACTCGACACCCTTGCCTCATTTAGTATGCGTGGTTCTATGAATATGCAAATGAGCCCCGCCTCCACTCACTCACTCACTCAGAGATCCACTGGTTGACGATCACACGTTGATCTGATTGGTTACAAGGTAGTTTGTGACGTCAGAAACACCAGCGATTTCAAAGCATGTTTTTGAGACTGTCTTTGGTTCACTGCAGTTTTAAGGAGACTTATGAATTTACACATGCTTTGTCTTAAAGCATATTAAAAACACCACATAGACATATAAACAACATTTAAAAGCTGGATTTACACCACAGGGGGACTTAAAGCTGCAGTCCGTAGCTTTTTCCTGTTTGTCGCCATCTCTGTTCGAAATCTGTAACTGCAGTGATTCGCGGAATTATAATCTTTACGTGGGTTGTAAATCGGCATGAAACAGCGCGGATGAACACGATGTTTTGAGGCGAGTGCTGCTGTCAATCACCGCGCTGTGTGGATAATGTCATTCAGAATCACACATTCACTTTTTGAAAGCTTGACCAACATAAGAATTTGCACCGGAAAATGTCTTCTGAACAAGTAACATCCATTTTTGTTCTGATCAACTAAGGGGGAAAAGCATTCGACATGACAAGCGATCGTTAGATTTAATCAGCGCGATTTACAGCAACCGTGCAAATGCATAGCCTACTTTGTTCTCAAATTGTTCATGTTAACAACATCAGCATTGCGTGACTAACGTTATTTAATGTGTTTTATGATTACCTGTGTAGTTCAGAATTCATATTCTCCATAATAGCTAAACGAGAAAGGCACAACAAAGGAAACTCCATAAGTGTGTGAATTAAGAAAACGTAGCTACTGTTACACGATTGAACTATTAAAATGTCTTACTCTTCTTACTTAGCAGAAAAAGCCGTCTCTTCTTCCGTTTCGAACCCCTTCAGGAGTTCACGCGCCTTTCAAAAGCCCTACCGATGTGTTCTTGTGTTCGCATGGGTTTCTTTCTCTTTCCACCTTAAATCCGAAGTACGAAGTCTTTTGGGTTTTATAACTGGTTAATCTCCAGTTGACACTGATGATTGTTGTTTGGATCTTTCTGGATCCGCCATGAGTTTAATCATGTAAAGTGCTTTGAGAAAAGCCCATCTCTACATCTCCTCATGCGCAGTATAGCCGGCTAGCCGAAACTCCTTCTTTATGTGTACGGATGTGACGTAATGACGCAAAGACATGCTCGAATTTCCCGCGAAACCCCACCAGTACCACTGGAATTAAAATCATTATTACAAGCTAACCGTTTTAAATCTAGCTATGGCAAGCAGATAGTTTTGAACACTGGCTGAAGATGTTTTTTTTTTTAAATAATTAATTTGTATTATTTTTAACTTAAAAAAGTTACGGACAGCAGCTTTAAATAATGCAAATTACCCAAATATTTCAGCCTAATGTTGCACTAGATGCACTTTTTAGAAGCTGTCCCTATTAACTTTAATCACATAGACTGATTAGCTAGCTTGAAATTGCTAATAATAATCATACATTTTTGTAAGCTACATTGTATGCTCTACAAGATTGTATTATATAGGCCTACATGTTATAATATATAAAAGTGTTGTAGACTACACAACATTGTTTGTCCACAGCTGTAAAGCAGATATTTAGTTTAAAATGACTAAATTGTAGCTTATAATAAAAGCACAATCTAAATGCAAACAGGTCAGAGGTAGAAAACACATTCAGTCCTCTGGACACAGTTACACATTCATGTCATTTATTGTTCTTGTGCTGCTTAAATGTAAAGGACTCCGATTACAGTTACTGTTATGTAAATATTATGTTTTAGCACAAATTTTATGATGCATGAAAATGCCTATTTTAATCCAAATGACTGCGTCCATTGCTCTGCATGTTTGACACACATGCACATGCATTATGAAATTATACCTATAGTTCGGTTCAGTTATTCACTGTTCACTTTTGTGAAACAGAAATAAGCTAATATTTTTAATGAAAGTAGCGTGCTGAGGAAACCATCTCTCAATTCCATTAAACTGTAAAGCACTGCATCTGATGGTAAGTGCCTCTGCTAATATGGAGTTGAACTGTTATATTGCATCATCTTGTTATGTGGCGTGAGATTTAGCTGGGCTGTGAGAGTGTGAGACAGAGCCTGAAAGCTGGAGAGTTGGTGTGTCATCATCAGTAGTGTTTCACCTCGTGTGTCAGGACGGATTGAGCTCATAGCACCTTCCAACCGTAGAGGACCACACATAAACTGCCCCTTTAAGACAGGTCATTTCACTCGGCGGCCATCTTTGAAACGCCTCTCGGGAATGCAAACGCAGCTCCTATCTCTTTGAATGGGGAAACATCAAATTCTGCAAAACTGTTCGCCAAGCTTACCATTAAATGTCATATTTGAAATCACCAATGAAATCTGACAACAACCGTCTCATAAATTTATGGCCCTATAAAATCCATTTTATTTTTTCCCAAATTCCGTTTTAATTTTTGCAAATTCCGTTTATTTCATTTTAATTTTTGGGAATTCACTTTTTTTTTTTACCCTTTACTGTTATTTTAGTTGTAAAAATAGTGTGCTTTTAATCTTTATGATTAAAATGTACACAAATAAAATAGGAATGACCTTAAATTTGAGGTAACAGACATTTACTCTTAATTATCAGCACAAATACTGCATGATGATAACACTGCACTCTTAGTAGGGGTGGGAATCGGCAATAATGTGACGATTCGATAGTATTGCGATATTTGGGCCACGATTCAATATTATTGCGATTCTCAACATATTGCAATACAGCAAGTATTGCGATTCGATTTTGCGATATATTGCGATTCATGTTTCCCATATTATTCAAAGCCATTAAAAAAAATGAGTAAAATAAGACTGCTCAACTCATTTTAATTAAATGTCACATTTAATACTGTAAACATTATCTTCTACACATTAACTGAAGTGCAAAAACTTGAAAACTTGTTCTTGAACATTCAGGACACGGACAGGACGTAATTATTCTCTGAATAGACTTAGGTCACATGAATGGTGAGCTCTAGGGTTGCTACGATAGTCGGTGTTACACGGTGTTCAGTCGCAACACCGGTTTCATCTTTTGCCCACCGCAAGAACAAACATTTTGCCCACCGCAGCACCGCAAGAACAAACCTTTTTTTAACGCAATTACGCAGTATCCGTTCAATCCTGCCTGTATCACACACACACACGACCCACAGAAAAGACGCGTGTCAATATCGAGTTCTCTTTCGGGCTTGAACAAATCATTACACACGCAAATTATGCCAAAATGTCCGTTTTGTCAAATGTCCTCATAAGAGCAGTCTTAAATGATTTAAATAACGTCTTAAATGAACATTTGTGAGAAAATGGGACGCGTGTCAGATCGCGTCTCTGTCCCACACTGCACTGCATTAACGTGTACAGCTTACGCTCAATGGCTGTCCGAATTCGCTCACTCGTTTTCATTCACTCCTTCAAGTGAACAGTTTTAGTGGACTAACTTAGGGAATAGGCTTTACTTAGTGAATGAGGGTTTAGGGGGCGATTTCGGATTCAACCCATGTTCTGAAGCAGTGAAAAATAGAGAAACCAATGAAGAAAACCGGAAAGTAAAACAGATAATTTTATAATTAAATATTGCACAAAAAGATCGATACTTGGCGCCCGTGTATCGATACAGTATCGCCACATAAAAGATTTTTTCTCCCACCCCTAACTCTTAGTACTTAAGGTAACAACAAAATATGGTGATGAACTTTAAACTGTCCAGTAAAATAAATTATATTAGTTTATATAGTTTTAAATAAGTCACACTCTGTCTCTCTCTCGCGCACTGTCGAGCGCTCTTGGACACACTCTTGGTCTCTCTCGCGCAGTGTCACTTCGCTCTTGTCCAGTCCGGCACCTCATAGACAGACGTGCACGGAGGGGATGCTGTGTGTGTGTGTGTGTGTGTGTGTGTGTGTGTGTGTGTGTGTGTGTGTGTGTGTGTGTGTGTGTGTGTGTGTGTGTGTGTGTGTGTGTGTGTTTGTGTGTGTGTGTGTGTGTGTGTGTGTGTGTGTGTGTGTGTGTGTGTGTGTGTGTGTGTGTGTGTGTGTGTGAGTGAGTGAGAGAGACGGGGGGAGAGCAGGGAAAGGAAATGCAACTGAAAGAATACGCTGCATGTTTTAAATAGCGTTTAAAAAAATGAACGAAACTCAATATGTGGTGGCCGGTGTTGATTCTGTGGCGCACCTACACGAATTAGTCTATGTGTAGGAAACCCTTCATAAAAGTCACGTGTGAACTGCTCGGCTCAGTACTGAGGGTTTAGCGTCGAGTTTCTTGACTTTTTCACCAACAAAAGCAGAGCCGTGGAGAGCCGCTTCGCCATGCTTTCAGTGTTTTGATGCCGCCATTGGAGCTGAAATGACGGGAGGGTAGGGATGGGCGATATGGCCTAAAATCCATATTGCGATATACATTGCAGCATCTTGCGATAACGATATATATCGCGATATATAAATTAGAACAATTTCAGAACAGGTTAGATAGACCATAAGGAAAGCCAAACTGCTATGTAGGCTATTTGTTTTAAAAGAAACGTATTTAGTTTTGAGAACATTTATTATGCAAAACTGTAATTATACAACATAATGTTGCAGATGAATAAAATCCAAGTACACTAGCTGCAGAGACTTTAACAAAGAAAAAGCTTAAAGTATTGGGTTTCTTTCCTTTAGTGCATGCCTGTTTCACACATACTCCGTGTGCAGTGCATATGGAGTGCATGTTGGGGTGGTGTGCGGTGCAGGAGCAGCATGCATTATTGTGCTTTCACATATGGTGCGTTTGCAGTGCGCAACTGATCTACGACAAACACAATATTTATCCTCTATTTTTTTTATTTCAAATCACTATTTTTATTATTAGTGTCTTTTATAAAATAATATAAAAGAGTTTCAGCATTGCGATTCTATTTGTACAGACAGTAGGCCTAGTCTAGTAATACGCACTATTCACTTTTAAACTTAATACACTTAAAAACGTATTACTTATATAGATGTAGTATATATTACGTTGCTCAAGCAACTACATTTACTACATTTATGTTAAAATTGCAAACATTTTAAATTAAAGCATACACAATTGACAAAAACAGCTTACCATACCTTTTCTTTTGCATTTAAATCTTTTTTACAAGAAATATTGCGGTCACAAAGAACTTGTTTTTCCACCCCCACAAGAGACAAACATCCATTATTGTTGCGTTGTTGAGGTAACTTAACTGTGTAGTTTTCCTTGCTTTAATTACCCCGAGCTTAAAGTTAAAAAGAAAATGATTGAAAAATAGTAGTATAAATGCATTTAAGGAGAGATTACTATATTTTCATATCAATTCGTGTTCATTTTGACCACGAGCCATGCGCTGTCACTTTAATTCAGCACGTGCAGCACAGACTCTGTGCCGAAACGATCTCAACGCATTGCCGCACCGCATCCGCGTGCAGGCCTGTTAACATGGGTACGGAAAAAATACACACCGCATATGCCATATGAACTGCAAACGGAGTATGTGTGAAACAGGTGTTAGCCAGAACTGTTGCCCCTACAGAGTATAGTTTGCTGCTGTTTGTCGGACGGCTTAAATCCGAACCTAATCCAAATAATGGATGTTGTACCGGTCTTTTTCACCAGCTCCTCCGTTTCGCTTTCAGACGCATGTTTACTCAAGATGACGAATATGATGATGCGTTGCTGCCGGTTGCAGCTCGTGGCTCTAAATTTTTGCGGGAAAATTGCGTCAACATGCATTATCGCGATAGTGCAATTGAATAAAAATCTCTATCGTAGACCAATTTTATATCGTTTATATCGCATATCGTTTATATCGCCCATTACTACGGGAGGGGTTGTGTCGCCCGGATTTACTTCCCCGTCTGCATTTTCCCCAGACATAGGCCTACGTTCTTCTCCCACACAAAAACAGAATTTCATTCCAAATATGAAAAATTCCGCGAAATTCCGCGTTAATTGGCCAATTCCGCGATTCCGTCTGCGATTCCGTGATCGCGGAAATTATAGGGCCCTATAAATTGTTTCTAAATGCTCGTATCATGACAGAAAACTTAATTTTTCAGGCTGGATCAAGCGCACATCTGACTGTTTCTATAGCAACCGGAGTTTCTAACGGCAACTGCAGTGATGCAATGACTTTACCAATCAGCGATTGGCTCTTATTTAGAAGGCGGGGCTTATTCCGCCATATTGAGCGTTGCATTTTTCCCCATTCTAAACAATACAAGTGACTTTTCTTGTGTTATTCTATAGTCTTTGCTGTACTCTAAACCTTTAAAGCAGACCTGGATCACTGGTGGAAACCTAAGATCAGAAAACTTCATACAAAAGGACATCAAATGCTCCAAACCAATGGTGTTAAAGTGCCTGAGTGAGAAACATTCAGCTAAGTTATCAGTCCACCACACCTTCCCCAAATACTTCTGATATATTTAAATTCTCCTACATATGGGATGCCCAACAAAATCAGCAAGGAGACATCCCCGTATAATGCATAAATGAAATGCCTGAGTCCCTTTACACAGCGCTTGGCACTTCATGGACTTCATCCAGAAATCTGACAGGTAAAATGCTTCTTGTTGAAATATTTGTGCTAGCTGTGTCACCTATTTAGCTTGCTGTAAAACCGGCATTGAGTTACTCACACTCCAACATTCTTTGAGTGGAAACGGTGTGGGGGAAAATCCTTGCAAAGGTCACGGGAAGTCAAGTAAACAACATTTTCCCGAGTCGAACACTGCCATCATATTGCTTTACCACGCCAGTGAAACTGAGGCCTTACCTATTAACACGAACGTTATGAGCTCTGAGTCATGAACTGGTGCCAACAGTTGCTGTATGTCAGACCGCAGACCGGCTGAAATCAGGCATATTCAGAGAGAAAGATAGCGCTTTCAATTGAGGGATATTTCTCTCCACTTTTATCCGTAGTGTGGAGTATTTAGCTCTCGTGGAGGAATGTTGCCTCCTTTAGTGGGAGTGAGCTTTATGGCACAGATACTGGTCCACTTGTTGTGTTTTTAGGTTTAATGTGTAGTGGACTGCTGGAAGAGGAGAAACCAACCCTCCAAACTCCCTTTCTACACAATGATAGCATTAACATGCAGCGACTCCCATCACAGCTAATGCTTTTTTCTCCCCGACGCTTATCCTTAACTGGGAATGAGACAAAACACAATATGGAGCACATATTTTCCATATCCATTCATAACACTGTATACACTTAAAGTGTAATGTTTCTGACACAACGATGCATTCAACATTTCACAATCATGTTCATACACCCGGAGCAAAGCAGTGGTAGGTGCGACGCAAGTGTGTTTTGCTAGTTTCGGCTAGTTTTCATTTTCACGTCCAGCTGTTTGAATAGCAAATGCATTTGTGCCCATCTGTGCACCCATGGGCTGTTAGATACTGATAATGAATCACTCAAACCCCTTTATCTAAACCTCTCTACATAACCGCCGGACTCGCGCGTCCTCCATGTTTGTAGTTCTAACCGAATCCTCGTCCACCGCGCGATGGGTTGTGGGCTAATATTAGCCATTAGCGTGCGCATCGATCTGCACTTCGGATTCTGACCGGATATAGTAGACCATCCAGGTATCTTTGAAACACTCATTTCAACATACTACGATTTAGGATGTACTAATTCTATTTAGGACGGATAGTATGCGAATTGGGACACACCCAGTTATTTCACCACTACTAGGACCTAACCTCAGTTTCCAGAGCATGAGACTACTGTACAATGGCACCACTTTGTGCCTCATACTGAATGCAATAAGAGCCATGTGTCATGACCAACACCATTACTCTACTTTCTCCTGTCGAATTCAGTCTGATTGCAATCATGACGATTTTTACCTAATATTAGACACACAAATGTAAGGGCCAATCAGTGGGAAAGCTTCCTGAAGGTCAGAGCTGTCATAGTGACTGTGAAAACACTGCTGATAAAGTCAAGCGGTCCGCGCTGTCAATTCTCAGACCTCTTTTAGAAAATCCAGCGGATGCACTGTAAGAATAGATCAGATTCAATGAAGAGCTGGAGAAGAAATATGGGTTGAAAAAGCCAAGGCGGATCAATCTGTTCACTGAGGGTTTGTGGAGCCGCTTCATGTTGCACTGAATCCGGGCTGTTTTTAGGCCATGAGTCTGGAAAAGATAGCATTCGTATAGCAAAACAAACACACACCTTTCTGTGAAACATTGTTCTGCAAGATGCTAAGACCTCAGAAGAAACTAATACAAAGTGCAAAGTTTTGTAGAGCTGTAAAAATGTTTTGCATCTACTTTAAGTAGATTTGTAGCTTCAAAGATAATGTGATTTATTCACATTGGGAAGGTACGAATCTCAGCAAAAACATAAATGGGATGTATGAAGAAAACTCTCAATATTTTTAACAACATATTGCACAGATGCACTCTGTGAAATGGGGAATGCTTTTATGTCACAATAGATAAATCTGCTCTTTATAATCTTTTCATTCTGTGGATGGGGGTTAAAATAACACTATGGCATGACTTGTACTTTTCATTTGTAAAACGTGCGAATGCAAATATTCAGCATATCTTCAGACTAGTGGATTGTAGACGTGTCCGAGAACATGCATTAGCTAAATTGTTCCTTCTTGTATTTATCTCAAAAACCTTCTTCTCCTGAAGAAAGCACAATTAAATTAATCGTCTATTCAAAGGACTTCTAAAAACTATATATATAGACATATTTTGGATAACAACAATAAACTCTCTCCCATGTTTCTCGCGTTTTCAAGAGCAAGAAGGACAGGACAGATCTTTTTATTAAAACAATAATACTAAATGTTAAATAAAATAAAAAAGTTCCTATTAACACATTAGTGGAATTGCAATATTACTGAATATTGTGATACTACTATCAATTATCTGTGTCCAGCACTGTTTGTAATTATCGCCTTTTTCGTGCGTGTCAAAACTCGCCATGCTTGAACTATAATGAGCTTTAGCTAATCGATATCTCCAGACAGACAGATTCACACATTAGTGTCTTCCTCCTAAAGCATATAACACCTTAGAAACTGCAACACAACCCTTTGTTATTGTCATTTTGGCTGGGTGTTGGGTCATTAGCTGGGTCACAGCATTGGTCTGCAGTGACAGGACTGTTATTCTGTGATAAATAAGATTGCAGTCATGCGGAGGGCATTAGTTGCATGCCATGGCTCCTGAGAAGTTGTGTTTCCTTTTCCATTTTAATAAATGCAGGAACATAGTGAGTCACTTCGTCTAGACAACATCTCTACAAAAAGGCATGCTGAGATGGACTCTGTTTTTAGACTGTATCTCAGTGGCTCACCTTAACTCACAACCCTCTATCTGTGCCCTTTAAGAAGAGATGCTCCTGGATGGGTTTGTGCGACACACAATCTGCTAAACTCAGGGTGAAGTGTCATATAGCAGGATTCAGGAGAGTACAAACGCATCACAAACAAATCCTCGGTTTCTGGTATTTTCATCACCGTTACGGTTCCATAAATTAGAAGAAATTTTTCAGCTGGTAGATATTTTGGATTATCATCTCTATTATTATCCATCACGAAAGATCATCGTCTGCATAAGTCTTTAAGCTTTGCCAGTTTTACCTTTCAAGTGGATTTCTGTGCAAAAATGCACACATAATTATTATTTATTTTGTACATTTATATAATTAATTATTATACGTTATTTTGTTGATGTTAATAACACTGTTTACATAATGATTCATTGTATATAATCATTTACTATAATTATATACCAAATTCCAAATATTGTATATAAAAATAATAATTTAACGTATTATATCAAGCCAATATTGTTGTGAAAGTGCTGTCTCTTTACAGTCTCAGATCCATGGGGTGAGATAATCTCATTTCATTCATAGATATGGCTAAAATGAAAATAAAGTGTATGGTACTGTATAAGTCAAACGCTAATGCTACAGTTAGCTATCTTAGCTAGATAACATAGGCTTTGGAGGAAGACACAACACGCTTTTGACATGTATGGCACTTTTACATCAGCCTGAGTTCAGTTGCTAATGCCATAACCAGCCAGCTGCAAAATCCAGTAAAACCGGCATGAAATCCAGCATAACCAGCGCTGGTGTATCTGGTGCACAAGCATACTCATGCTGTTCTCTATCAAACCTGAGCTTATCCAGCAAACCAGCACCTCAACACACCTAATGCTGGATCTGTCAGCAGGACAGCCAGTGTTCATTTCATTTAGCTGTGTTAAAGGGGAACTCGGCAACTTCTTTGCTGATTTTCACTTTAGTTGTGGCATGTTGTCTCAGCGAGCTCCTCCTACAGCTGTGGGGCGTATATTTCACAACACTGTCGTAAAAACACTCACTTGTGGCCTCCCTCTTTCTCCCGCTGCTCATGTGCATTTGTTATTATCGGAGACGGCCGAATTTACCGTGTGGAGCTATGTCTAACGAGGGTAACACATCATACACACTGAGGGCGGCGTGTGTGTTTAAGTCGAATTACCGTAAAGCAGTTTGTGTTTCTCACTCGTTCTCGCTTCTCACGAGACTTCCTATTTCCAGCTTACCGGGACGTTAGTCCCCACGCTGTAAGGTTGGTTTTCCGCCTGGGAACGCTGGAGGGAGCGGGGAAACTCATCAACAGGTTATTAAAGGGTACCTATCATGGAATTTTGAAAATTGCCCTTCATCTAGTGTGTAACATAGATCTAAGTGAATGAAAACATCCTGCAAAGTTTTAAATATGAAAGTTCACCGTATACAAAGTTATTGTCTCTCAAAAGTAAGAGTCGACTCTGAGTCGCTGATATGAATCGTTCGAAGAACGATGCTTTTTCTCTAGATTTATGACGTCAAGAAGCAAAATTATCAAATTGGCCGCGCACACTCACAGCAGTGAAACTTGACAACATCATGGCGACGACGAGACGATGTGTTCTGAAGTGCGAATCAAAAGCGAACTTTTTTTTCACTGCCCAGGGGCAAGCATGTGAAGAATTAGTGACTAGCAGGGTTTCCCATACATTCATTCATTTGTGGCGGGCTGCCACAATATCAACGCTGACCGCCACGGATTGATTTTCAGATTTTGAAACTATTTAATATGGGTAAAATTGTATTTTATTGTAGAGCTGCGCGCTTTAGATAAGTTATTCTATGTTAAACGCTGTTGAGTTTCCATTACAGATTCAGGGTTTCCCGCAGCACTTTGTAACTAAGGCGGCCGCCTAAGCAACACGCACGTCATCAAAAAAATTTATGAGCGAAGCCTGCCTTGTTACTCTGTCCTGTTTATAGCTTAAATTCTCTGCCCGAGGCAGAACTTGTAACATGTTTCCAGCTTGAGCGATGTAGCCAATCACAGACATATGTGTTGATTTCTTAAACACAACGGCCAATCAGAAACATTTAAGATAGACTCCCATCACCGCTCAAAACTGACTTTTTGTTCAGAGCTGAATTCTGCATGCTGGCAAATCCTCTGTTTATAACAAACAAAGTGTAGATATTGTGAAATATTCATTGTGCAATCAGCTTCATTGATAATAACAGAGATGTGTGAGATCGCGATGATGTCAGCTTTTTAGGGATTATTAACATTCAGTCATGGCAAACCATACCATGGCAAAAGTAGCCTATGCTTTTATGTTAAATTAACAGTTGTTTGTAAATTCGCACCTCTGCATTTTGACAATGTTGTTTTGCACTTTATTTTGCACTTCATTGTTTTATAGTTGTATAGTGTTTGTTAAAATTTGTTTCAGTTGTTATGTTTTGCACTTTTTAGCACAAATATTTTAAAATATTTGTATAGTTTGTTAAAATTGCACATTGCAAATGTTGTTTTGAAAAGCTGGTTATTTATAAATCTAATTTGTTATTTAAATTTAATATAGTGTTTAATAATTGTTACATTTAGTACAGAGCCTGTAGTCTATCACACAAACAAGCCCATATGATAGGGCATTGGAATATTTTTTCAGAAAGGCACATAAAATAAAATGTTCAAACAAAGGGTGCAAAATATGCAACAAGAAGTCTGTGGAGCAGTCATAGAAGTGTAGCAATGGCTAGCAATAGCAATGTCTTTAAGTTATCGGACATTATGTGTCCCCCCCCCCAAAAAAAAAACCCGCACCACCACACATAGAATTTAATTCTATGGGAAACACTGACTAGAGTTTATATTTACAACTGTACCCGAACCTTGTTGTGCTGGGTTCACGTCATTTTAATGACGATTCCTTTACAAATATTAAGAAAGCTTGAAACAAGCTTTCAAAAGTGGATTCCCAAGTCGCCTGATACTGAAGGAAGGTTCAGTACCAAGTTTATTTGGATCAGCTTCCTCCTCCGAATCACAACCTGTAAGTACTATTAATAATTGTTGCTTTTATGGGTTTTGTAGCATGCTCAATAAGTGTGTGTGTGTGTGTGTGTGTGTGTGTGTGTGTGTTGTGTAGCCTAAGTTACGCTCAGTGCAGCTTCTAGGTCTCCAATGTCATTTTTTTTTTTTTTCATTGTTATTGGAGTTGTCATAAAGAATAGAGCGTATTGTAGTTCTTGCAGTGCTTTATCAATATGTTTAAGCTTTGGGCTAACGCGAAAAATAACTGAATGGGTTATCTGACCAATCACCGCAGATTAGCGTCACATAAAGGCGGGGTTTGGACAAATGAGTCGAAAAAAGAATCATTAGGGAATCGGTGAGCAAATCAGGTAAAAATAAATGCATATTATAAGACAACAAAAGTGTTTTTTGTCATTGCATGTAAAACTGTTGTTGGGGACTCCCAGAACAATATTAGGAACATTTTAAATGCCATAATAGGTACCCTTTAAACCATCCAAATGATTTCTAAACGGTTTTATTAAGTTGAAATAGTTGCCAAGTTCCCCTTTAAAGGAGTCAAACTACACCCCAAAATGAAAATCCTCTCATCATTTACTCACCCTCAGGCCAACCCAGATGAGTATGACTTTTTCTTTTCCTTTGAGGAACACAAACTCAAAGATTTTCAGAAAAACAATTCATCTCTGCGAGTCCATATAATGTGGGCTCCTTAAAGTTGATGCTTTAGTTTAAAGCACACAAAGTGAACACAGTGGTAATGCATACAGCTCCCGTTGATGAATAAATGACTTCTGGAGCAAAACAATAGTAGGTAAGAAAAGTACCAACATTTTTTCTGTTTAAAAGGCTGTAACCATCGCTTCATCCACAGGTTCTGAAGCATGAAGCATAAATGGACCGAACGCAGGTCAAATGAACCTGAACATTTCTCTTCTGTCAAGTGCTTTATAATTCCCTCAATACAAAGAGTGGCCTAAATATGATCCTACTTTGGTACAGCTTTGGAAAATGATGGGCAATAACTTGTGGGTTTTTATCTCTTTAAACACTGTTATCAGCGAATACAAAAGTAATGGCAACCTGTGAAAACCAAGCTTTTATAGATCTCTGTTTCTAGAGTGGAAACTCTGTTTGTTTAATTTTAGAGTCACATTTCACTGCTACTCCCTGAAAAATAGCATATTTTACTGTTTATTTTTATTCAGAGGAGTAAAGACGTGCATATATCTATCTAATCTGTGGTGGTTTGTCTTTTCATTTTTAGTTCTAGCATGTTATACAGTACTTTTTTTACAAACCGCTTGAAAATCGGACAGTAAAAGACTGTCTATTAAAGATATGAAAATGTACATATCTTACAGATATGTAAGAAATGTTCCAGCTGCTTTCCTTCATTTATTTAGGAAAGTTTCATAATCTCTGGGAATTCCTGGGACTCCCATTTGATCTCATTCAAGCTTTACCACTATTTATTTCATGAAAATATGATACAGCATTATTGCAAATCATGAACATCAAAAAGGATTTAAAACATAAAATATGACCAGTACAGTACCGTTCACACCAAAGACAATAACTGATAATGATAAAGATATTGTTTTATAAACATAAAAGAATCGCAGTGCACACCACAACTATAACAATAACGACACAGAAGAATATCATTAGAATCATTTTTAAAAACAATTTTTTTCCAACTGATGAATGATAAAATCATTGACAGATTTAATTCACTCGCATTGACAGGGAAGATGGTAAAACAAAGTTCAAAACAAAATTCAACTTTGATCCAGCTGTAAATCAGTGTTGAAATGCCTGCTGGGTAATATACCTGCTGTCCTTATTGTAAATAAAAACCGCAACAGAAAACGAGAGAATCACTCGCTGCTCTTAACTAAACAACGTTTTAGCAGCTTTAATATAATAACTGTGTATTTGATCCATGCAGTGAAGACTATGCAGTGTTTTATTTATTCAACTGATAAAAATTGCAAATACTTTTAAATAGAAAACAAGGTCAATAGTCCTAAATCAGCGGCACCATCAGCTATTGGTGATTGTTTCCTAAATCGTCCATAGTCAACGGGATTGTCAATTACTTGGTCTTAATGCAGTTACAAATACATGACGCATGCTTATTTCATTATCTCTTTCTGTAATTTAGTTTAAAGCACCAGTAAAATGGGATCTCCGGTTTGGAGTCCTGAATGTTATCGATTACTCAGGACTGGTTGATGTATTAAATAGAGACGCACCGGTTAATAAATCAGGGCCGGACGGTTTTTGCACCAAACTCACGATTGGTTTTTCATTTTATTTTGGCCGATCTTTATTCAGGAATTGCAGACAAACCGCATTGCAAAATGTAATTTGTGATGAAATATTAAGAATAGATTTATAGGAAATATATGTTTTTGTCTTTTCCAAATGTAATATTATTACCAGGTATTTTAAGGTATGGTTAGTAAGTGATTTTGTTTTCGAAGCTTCAGAAAACTTAAACTCGAATTTTTCTCAAATCTGACTTTGCTGACTTTATCGACTTCAAACTGATTCCAACAAATCATACATCATTTTGAAGGGTTTTTTAATAGAGGATGTGAAAATAACTAATTCATTTTTGAAAATGTGCTCATTGCGACTCATTTTGCCAGCATGGGTTTTATATATATATATAAAAAGCAATTTATATATATATAAATACATCTGAGCTATACAATGTTGGTTTATTTTACTCCAGGGAAATTACATCAAGCTTCTGGGGAACCATGAATATATATTTTAAAAAAGCAATAGCGAACATAATATAGTGAAGACTTGCTCTACTAAGCAACTATAGCGACCACCAATCAGCATCCATAACACCTTAGCAACACAGAGACCATAGCAACCAACCCAAAAAACAAGCAAAACTCAAAATTAATATTGTAAGGTACTTAAAACCGTAGGCTATATTTAATCACAGCATCTAATACAATTAGGAGCAATTCCAGCGTCTTTGAACTGGCACGTTATTTTCTGTTCTGACATGTTTCAGCTGGGTTCCTTAAACAGCTAATCTGACACTCGACCAGATTCTGAAGATCAAAACCTGCTGGTGCCATTTTAGGAAATGTGTTTGGAAAAAATAAGAGGCACAATCCACTCAACTGCACACACACAACCTGTTTACACTCTCAAAGAGTCAGAAACTGAAGCACGGTCAAGCATCCTGAGAGCCGCGGTTAAGAAGACACTAAAGGCACTAACAAGACAAACAAGGAACTCCATTGCTTTCAGTGAGAAACCTTTGGAGTCAATGGGAAATGTATCGTCGTCACGGATTAAACTAGGGTATAATTTTGTCATTATGACATGTGTTGGGGTATACATTTCAATTTAAACACCCACAATAATTTTATTTTCATTAAACTATTTTGAGCGCCCATAAAATACAGAACGGCAGACACAAATACAGTCACGATTTATTAAAAATTGACAAACATCCCAAGTCTTCTGAGGCCTAACGATTGCTTTCTAAACCGAATAAACCATCCGCCGTAACGCTCACGTCTCGATCACATCAAACACTGAACACGCCTGAAGAATCATTACGTCAGCTTTGATTGTGAAATGCCATTGGCTCTCTGTTTCAAGCCAAATATACTATTGTTCAGGTTTAACTTATGAATGAGATGTGACTGCAATGATGGAGTGGTGGGATCATTTTCAGGGTTTAAAACCTTGTGTTTCTCACATAAAAAAGATATTGTATGAACCATTCCTGATACTTTTGTACAGTTTTTTGGCCAGTTTTTCAATAAATTACTGTGACTGTACTTTTGCCTGTTACATGCTCTCCATCCTACAGACGGTTGACACATGATATATATATATATATATATACGTATATGATTTCACCGGCAACACAGTATACATAAACACGTAAAAACCACAGTGAAGGAGACAGACAAAAACAAGATTTCAATCACTAAAAGACAAATACCTGACAAATAACTTCAGTCTCCAAGCCACAATAAATGCATCAACACAGATGCCGCAAACAGTGCAACAAAAAATGCATTGGTAATCTGCATAATTTATTCATGTCACGCAGCATCACTGGCATACTGTGCACCGTATTATTATCCACAGATTCAAACTTTCCTCAAATGTGCTCAGATTGTCGGAAATGCACAAAATGGGTCACAGAAAGCATCTCAAAAAGCCACAAAGTAATAATTTCTGTGTTTGGGATGGCAGAAACACTGGTTCTTATGCCAAAGGCTTGTCCTGTTTTCTCTAGAATAATCTGTGCAATGAATTCAAAGACTGTCAACATAAAGACGCAAAAAAAAAAAACAGAGCGAAAATGTGGTCAAATCATCTACATGAACCAAACTAATCTGTATACTAAATATATATAGTTCTGTCCTACTTTTTCTGTTTACACTTTTTATATACATTACTTTTGCTGCACTAAATAAGTGTTTATATGTAAGTTGTTTACATGGAATTTGAAGTGTCACTTTTCACATTTTAACATCAAATCTATAACAAAAATATTGTACTATAGCAGTTAGTAAGTAAATATTAATTGCTACATGATTTATACTTTCAATACTTGTCACTCCACTTTTTAGGTGAACTGATAAATGCTAAAAGGTAATTATAAATAGTGAAAGACTTCATTAATGATGACCTAAAATATAGGCTATGCTTCATCCACACAGATTTGATGGAAAACTGACGAGTTAACAACCTACATAGCTTACGTTTAGAAGTCATTTTATTCCAGTGCAGTTGTCATATTTGCAGTGTTATGTAGTTTTCCAGTCCTGAAGGTCAGGGCAGGGTGAGGTGCTCAAAGATATGGATAATCATGTATATAAATAAATGCAAATAATTAAACGCATCTTCATCAGACACACTGAGAGCTATTGAAAGCAAAGCTGTGGCACTTGAGCATGCTTCAGTTTCTGATAGCTTTGGGAGCGAGGATAGATTGGTATGAAATATACAGCGATGACTTGATGACATGTAATATAGAGATGTCAGCATAGACTTTAATTATACAGTGCAGATCTGAATGCGTGAAGTTTGAACATCCATTATCGTGGTATCGGGAGTCCCGTTTTATTCATTCATTTAATTATTTGTTTTAGAAAATAGGGCAGAATTAGCTTTATGGTGTTGACTCTATCTTTAGCTTGAGCTTAAACATCGATTAAACGAGGCTATTTAAAATACGAGGCTAGTTAAAATACGAGGCTGGTGATATAGCCAGACATGCCACTCAATCTTTAAATAAATCCCACTGTGTCCTTGATTCTTGACAGTAATAAGTGTTACTGTGGGCATCTATAAGAAAGTCAGTCAGGAACATCAGTGAGCGCTTTGAAAGAAGACCGGAGACAATTACCATTTATTTCATGACCAGAGATTTAGAAAGAAAGAAAGAAAGAAGAAAGAAAGAAAGAAAGAAAGAAAGAAAGAAAGAAAGAAAAAGAAAGAAAGAAAGAAAGAAAAAGAAAGAAAGAAAGAAAGAAAGAAAGAAAGAAAGAAAGAAAGAAAGAAAGAAAGAAAGAAAGAAACTTACCAGACCATAGACGAAACTCATCAAGGTGCCGCACAAGAGGAGCCCTAAAGTGTGTCCGAGCAGCGTGGCTCCCATCCCGCCTCGCGTTGACGCTAACCGGGGTCAGATTAAACTGGTTTCTCTGGTGTTTACGTCTGTTTAAGAGCCGATAAAGAGCCGGTCATTTCTCGTCCATCTGCTGCCCTCCCATTACATCGTTCGCTTGTGAAATTATGAATATTTTCTCACGGCTTTTCTTTGTCACAGATCTCTTCCCACTCTCTCTCTCTCCCGCTCGCGTTTTATTTCTCTGCATCTGTCTGCCTTTTTTCCTGAAATTACATCCACATGTCAGAACTATTTATGTCCTTCTCCTTCTGCGGTAGGAAGTTCAAATGATTCTTTGTGGAGTAGAAACCGACACTTTATTTTTAGGTCTTTTAAATTTCCCTTCAGCCCTGCTGTAAAAAAAGCGACATAATAAAGCGGTGTCCCTCAGGCTCAACCATCAGTTTTCCCTCCTCAGGACACCTAAAAACAGCAAAAATATCGACAAAACGCATTTAACGGACACTGATGATGGATCGATCTGCTGAAACTAACCGAAATACACAATACAGTTGAAATATTCGCGGGCTTTTACTGTTCATAACACCGTCCGTCATCAAGTTTAACTGACAGACTTCAAGCGCAAAATGTTGTCTTTAATGAAATGTGACTTCGTTTAAAGCTCGTTTTATGTAAAGTAGTAATAATTAAAACATGCTACAGGGCTCTTTCAAAATTAACTGAAAGTTTCACATCTGTTTCTAAACGGATATTCGCGTTAGTTTTGAGGCAGATGTTGATCTGACAGCCGCATTGAGAGGCTATACGCTACAAACGTAAGATAAATGTGTAGTGGGATATTTAAAAGGACAGATTCCTACGTTTACTTCACAACGTCACGTTACGCCGCGCCGCTGGGGAAAAAACAGAATCAGTTGCTTTTCGGGTTATTTTAAAGCAAGTTGTCCTCTTTGACAAGACGCCTCGAGTCAGACTAGCACAACTCTCACTTAACCTCAGAGTAGTGGAGAGTGGAGGATAAAAAGAGGCAGGTATCGCTAACAGGCATGAAGGATTCTGATTGGCTCACGGCGGAAGGGTGAGGGATTTGATTGGCTCACGGTCTCCAGGGGTTCATTACACCACGACTCAAGGCGACACGCCCCTTTTGCACAAGCCGCGCATTCAGTGCTGTGCTTTATGTTGGCAGAAGAGCGTTTATTAGCGGCGCGCGATGCATGCAACTGATGAATATATGCTAATGAAATGCTGGGTAACGTTCTTCTCTGGCTTCTGAAATACATCTTTCAGTAATGGTTTTAATATTGTTTTGCTTTTCTTTATTTGCTCTTTCATTAAATGCATTTTTGAACAGTCAGTCAAGTTCACTTAGGCTATGACAACACATTGGTTAACACACTTGGCTTCGTTTATGTTTTTGATTTATTATCATTTTTAATTTTACTGACACACACACACACACACACACACACACACACACACACACACACACACACACACACACACACACACACACACACACACACACACACACACACACACACACACACACACACACACACACACACACACACACACACACACACACACACACACACACACACACACATTCTCTCCCTTACACTAAACCTATACTCTAAAGTAAACCTACCCATCAAACAAAACTTTCTGCATTTTTACTTTTTCAACAAAAAAAATATAAGTTAGCATATTTATTAAGGTAAAAATAATGCGTTGCAACTCCTGGGAATCATCAATAATTCCCAGTATCAATAGTAATAGTGATGCTAAACAGGTTGAATAAGTCATACATTTACAAAGAATGCAGAATCAGCTAAATGTTCATAATCGTAATAAAATAAAATTATTCATAAAACTAGAAAGTGTTTTTGTTTGTTTGTTTGTTTGTTTTTTTGTTTGTTTGTTTGTTTGTTTGTTTGTTTGTTTGTTTGTTTGTCTGAATAAGCTATACACAAAATAATCCATTTGAAATGTCATTAAAAGTAAGGAATTGTTTTATTTATTTTTTCCTTTAAGAGTTATTGTACAGATGTTTGAGCTGATGAAAACCATCTTATTTATACATAATATTAATCATACATTATTATCATTATATTAACTTATAGCAAAATGTATTCTTGCAAAGAAAAAAGTGATATTTATTCATAGAGATTATTTGTGTTTGGTATAATAAATAAATATAATAAATAATAAATATTTTTTTCCAAATAAAGCCATAATACTGTGTCGGTGCACATATATGTTTATTGGGCTACTAAAGTTATAAATAATGTAATCCTAAATCTGCTGCTGCTGTTTGTTGTGCAACATTATAAACAAACGCTCCAAATACTCCATTAAAGCTCGGGATAAGCCATCGGTAATCCCAGTCTTCTGAATCAATTGCTTTATATGAAGAACATACTCAAAATTATTTATGTTTTCACTGCATGGGATACACTCATTATAATGATCTTTACAGACTGTCAAACATTTCACAGCTGATTTCTGGACGATTTTGTCCCTCAGAAATGATTTATTCAGAAACAACATGCAGGAATGGTTGATTCTGTTTTGGCTTTGTTTGGAAGAATTTTAAAGCAAAGAAGCGTCTCATAAATGGTAGCATAAAATCAGCATTTCTTCCTCTGGCCATGAACTATTCCCTGAGTGCAGTCATGTGAACAGTTCTGCTAGTACACTGACTGAGCAGGCAATGTTTAGGCATTCCAGGTGGTTTTATACTCGATTATATTTTATATCCCTGATGTCCTCCTGTTTCAAGTAAAAGATTTTTAGGCTCAATAAAAATATGAAAATTTTAAAGACCATCTCCCCCGTGAGGGGCAATATATATGACTGCCAGAAGCTTTAAGTCCCCCTGTGCTGAAAATCAAGCATTTAATGTTGTTTATGTCTATGTGGTGTTTTTAAGACAAATAATGTGTAAATTCATAAGTACAAATAACAACAAATTAATTTCTGCTTAAAACTGCAGTGAACCAAAGACAGTCTCAAAAACACTGAAATCGCTGGTGTTTGTCACAAACTACCTTGACCAATCAGATCAACGTGTGATCGTCAACCAGTGGATCTCTGAGTGAGTGGAGGCGGGGCTCATTTGCATATTCATAGAACCGCGCATACTAAATGAGGAGAGGGTGTCGAGTTACATTCAAGATATTTTAAGACATGAAGTTTTTTTTTTCAAGGAAAAAACATTAAAATATGTAATTTTGGTGATGAAAGATGAGTTTTAAGGGATAAAATGATTGACTACAGGGGACTTTAAAAGCTCTTAAAGGGATAGTTCGGCCAAAAATGATATTTAAGCCATGCATTACTCACCCTCAAGCCATTCGAGATGCATATGTCAATCTTGTTTCAGACGAACACATTTTCAGTTATTTTAGAAAATGTCTTAGACCCTTCAGTGGATATAATGTGAAGCTACGGGGTCCACCTCCTTCAAGTCCCAAAATGTGCATACATCCTTCACAAAAGTAATCCATCCGGCTCCAGGGGGATAAACGAAGGCCTTCTGAGGGTAATCCGTGCGGTTATGTCGTAAAAATATACATATTTAAAACTTTATAGATGAAAATATCTGACTTCCGGCAACGATCGATGTGCGTTCACGGGTGATGGAAGTCGGCGTACGAGGTAGGACGTAGCGTAGGAAACGTCGTGATGTAGAATGAACGCGCCAGCGCAGCCAGAGATCAGAGCAAACGTCACGTCGTTTCCTACGCTACGTCCTACCTCGTACGCCGACTTCCATCACCCGTGAACGCACATCGATCGTTGCCGGAAGTCAAATATTTTCATCTATAAAGTTTTAAATATGTATATTTTTACGACATAACCGCACGTATTACCCTCAGAAGGCCTTCGTTTATCCCCCTGGAGCCGGATGGATTACTTTTGTGAAGGATGTATGCACATTTTGGGACTTGAAGGAGGTGGACCCCGTAGCTTCACATTATATCCACTGAAGGGTCTAAGACATTTTCTAATATAACTGAAAATGTGTTCGTCTGAAACAAGATTGACATATGCATCTCGAACGGCTTGAGGGTGAGTAATGCATGGTTTAAATATCATTTTTGGCCGAACTATCCCTTTAAGGGGATTTAAATGTTGTTTTTTTCCTATACTTGTTTTCTCACAGGAAGGTGGATTTCCCAGGAAAAAAAGCCACTCTTGTGATTCAATAGATTAATCTGCAGTCTGTCAGAGCACATGGAATAGAAATATGATATTATTTCCAAAAGATAAGAGCTAAGTCATTTTTCACTTATACTGAATCGGAGGCTTTAAAACTCAACAGTGTCAAATATATGTAAGGTCAAACAATAAACAATATATTTCTGCTGAACAATTTCTGAACAAATATGAATCTTTAAAAGAAAAACACATTTCCTAAAATACACTTTTATCTTTCATCCAAACATAGGGTAATACTTATGTTTAAAATGTATAATAGATTACTCCAAGTTCTACGCATTTTTATTTAATTTTAATTGTTCTATTGTTAAACCTGTTTTCTCCCAGTACTTTAGGATCAGTGTGAAATGAATTAGAAACAGTTTACATGTTTGCTAAACTCTGAAACCACACAATAAACTCCTCCTCGTAGTTTCTCTATTGTCATCTAAGAGAAATTTAACTGAGAAGGGCATGTTTTTTAGTCTTTCCTAAACAAGGGCTTCCCTCTAATTTTAACACCATCAAAATGACAGCAGACAAGCACAGAAATCTGGGAGTTATGTTTGAAATATGCTGATTAAGAGCCTCTGAAAGCGTGTTTTGCTCTGAAAACCAGTGTCATGTTTGAAGCTTACGAGGGAATGACTCACAGTCAAAACAGCAAGTTTAAAATGATTAAAAATAACCCTATCCTTATATGGCTCTAAACTGGGAAAAACTGGGAAGTATTCACATCAAATGAGCCATTATCATTTTTCATAAAATGGTAACAAGTATCGTTGCAGGTCCAGTGCCAGAAAAAAGCGCACGTTATTTAAGTATTTAACTCTATAATCCTAATAACCCTGCAGTGAGGATCGAAAGGAAGCCGGCAATTTCATTTTCCTATCATACACACACCGCAAACACACACACACCACACACACACACACACACACACACACACACACACACACACACACACACACACACACACACACACACACACACACACACACACACACACACACACACACACACACACACACACACACACACACACACACACACACACACACACACACACACATCATTTCTAAGCCTGTATCGTTGCAGTGGATATTACAGTATCTCCATTAGTCGCTATATTGTCATTGAAACAGATAGCCTCTGATCTCTGCCATCTGGCAACATTAAATCCACCTAGCTCAAGTCCCTGCTGAGCGCAGAACTACCAGATGAGCAGAGCATTATATGAGGACAGTGTTAAGCCTCTGTAAGAGTGAGAGAGCTGTTCATTTCTCAAATTAGACAGTCAGGGCCTGGTGCACAGCTTTCCAAACGGGCCCTTTATATATTATATTTAAGTGCATTGCTTCTAGGAAGTCCTTGAAAGAGTTTGTTGAGATTGTGATTGTTGAGGTGACAAATTGAGCTTTTATGCCAGTCTGAAGTTTACAGTCGTGAATTATAACAACAGCTTCAGTTTGATTCACAATGTTCTGGGTGTCTTCAGCTGTATGGGAAACATCTTATAGGGTTATGTATGTAACCCAGTTCCCTGGGGAGGGAAGGCCTTCAGTGCGCCGGTGTCTGAAGCATGTGTAAATATAAAGATATAAAGATGAAATATAAAGACGTGCACGTGCATAGACATCATTACCTTTTGTCTGAAGGAAGATGTGCAAGCCCTGAAGTATGGTTACGTAATGCAGTGTCTCGTTCCCTTTGCAGGGAACCAGGTTACATACTTAACCCTTAAACGTTCCCTTTCGAGGAACTCGATGCTGCATCTGTTGCTGAAGCTATGGGAACGTTAAAGTGCCCCTATTATGCTATTTTAAAGACTAATGTTGGGTTTGGAATCTCCTACAACAAGTTTACATGTAATAAAAATCATAAAACAGTTTAATTTTCTCATAATATACATTGCACATCACCACATTGTTCAATGGTTCTCAAACGACTCATTGGATGAATCAGTCTCTCTAAATCCCTCCTTTTCGACAGCTACTCTGCTGTGATTGGTCTACTCTGCTGTGATTGGTCAGATGACCCAGTCTGTTGTGATTGGTCTATTCTGCTCTGATTGGTCAGATGACCCAGTCTGTTGTGATTGGTCTACTCTGCTCTGATTGGTCAGATGACCCAGTCTGTTGTGATTGGTCTACTCTGCTCTGATTGGTCAGATGGCCCAGTGTTCTGTTGTGATTGGTCTACTCTGCTCTGATTGGTCAGATGACCCAGTCTGTTGTGATTGGTCTACTCTGCTCTGATTGGTCAGATGACCCAGTCTGTTGTGATTGTCTACTCTGCTCTGATTGGTCAGATGGCCCAGTGTTCTGTTGTGATTGGTCTACTCTGCTCTGATTGGTCAGATGGTCCAGTCTGTTGTGATTGGTCTACTCTGCTCTGATTGGTCAGATGACCCAGTCTGTTGTGATTGGTCTACTCTGCTCTGATTGGTCAGATGACCCAGTCTGTTGTGATTGGTCTATTCTGCTCTGATTGGTCATATCTGAATGGTTAGTGGACACATTTATGTAGTTGTTGTGGAGTTACATTGATTCACCTCTTCGAATTGAATGTATCATGTTTAACTTTTACGGACGTTGAGACAGTTCCCTGAGATATTTATAAGACAGCTGGGACATGTTTTGTTCAATAGTGTTCAGTGCTGGTCTGTGCTCAACGACAGAACAGTTTCATGCTTTGCTCAAACTCTTGCTATTACGTTAGAACTGGTTACACTGGTCGCTTGTGAAACCAAATGTTGGCTGGTGTGTGTAAACATGCAGATTAAGGGCCAGTAATATTATAATAAGATCCCCTTCCTACGTCAGAAAGGGAGTGAAATCTGATCAGCTTTTTTTTACATGCTTGCAGAGAAAGGCTCACCAAAACAAAGATACTCAGTTGTCACTTTTCACATTTTCTGAGTTGGTAGATGCACCGGGGACCCGATTACAGCATTTAAACATTGAAAAAGTCAGATTTTCATTTCATTTCATTTACATGTTCACACCGAAGGCGCTCCCATAGCATCTGCAACTAATGCAACATCTCGGTCTAGGGAACATCTCGGGTTACGACTGTAACCCTTGTTCCCTGAGAAGGGAACGAGACGCTGCGTCGAGAATCGACACATCGGGAAACGCCTTCAGCGTGACGCGTCTGAAGCCCGTATGGAACTAGGCCAATCTTGGTTGGTGTTGCGTGATGACGTCACCCGTGACATCGCATGTGACGGTGAAGCGGAAGCTATAAAAGGACACCGGAACATAACAGTGTCAGCTTTCAATTGGTCGAAGCAAGTCGTTCTCAGGAGCGCGAAAAGTGTGGCCGAGGGATGCAGCGTCTCGTTCCCTTTATGAGGGAACAAGGGTTACAGTCGTAACCCGAGACGTTCCCTTTCGAGGGAACTCGCGCTGCGTCGAGAATCGACACATTGGGGAACGAAATGCCCACTGCGCCACACTGAGAGAATACGCCCTGGTATGAAGCAATCTGGCATACTCAAGATGAGAGAACTTGTGACCCCGGTGTAGAGGGCAGATCCAAACTGTAATGTTTTATGAAGGTGTGAGGGGAGGCCCAGCCTGCGACATCACAGACCTCTTGAAGAGAAACTCCTGACAGCAGAGCTTTAGAGGAAGCCACTCCTTTAGTCGAGTGGGCTCTTATCAGAACAGGCAAAGGCAAACTGCGCGCCTCGTAAGCTGAAGATATAGTCTCTACTATCCATCTGCTGATAGTTTGCTTAGAAACAGGGGAACCCTTCTTAATTGACCCAAAACACACAAGAAGTTGATCCGACTTCCTCCAGCCCGAGGTTCTCTGAGCATAGACCTCCAGGGCTCGGAGCTTGCTCATCCAACACATGCGGTGCCAGGGACAACCCTTCGATGACCACTGTCAGATCCTAAGAGGGAACTTTGGACTGGATGACAGGCCTCATCCTCCTAGCTCCACGAAGGAAACATACAATAAGTGGGTGTCTCCCCAAAGTGCCCACCCCTAGAGGCATGTGGAAGGCAGCTATGGCCACCACATAGACCTTAAGCGTGGACGGGGAGAGCCCGTCAGAGAAGCGAATCTGGAGGAACTCCAGCATTGAAGCCACCGGGCAGTTAACTGGGTCCAACTGATGTTCTCTGCACCATAAATTGAATACAATCCATTTTAATGCATACAGTTTCCTCTTGGAGGGGGCTCTAGAGTTTAAAATGGTCTCAACAACCTCGGTTGAGAGACCGGCATTTACGAGTTGGTCCCCCTCACGGGCCGGACCCACAGCTTCCACAACTCTGGCTGAGGGTGAAATATTGTGCTTTTGGCCTGAGAAAGAAGGTCCCTCCTGATCGGGATTTGCCAAGGAGGGCCTGCTAGTAGAACCATGATGTCCGAAAACCGTACTCTGGCTGGCCAGTACGGGGCTACTAGGAGTAAGCTGATGTCGTACCGCCGGACCCTCTCTAGAACCCCTGGAAGCAGAGCAATCGGGGGAAAAGCGTACAGATGTAGCCTCGGCCACGTCTGCACCATGGCATCCAGTCCCAAGGGAGCTGGATGCGTAAGGGAGAACCAGAGTGGACAGTGAGAGTTCTTGTGAGTGGCAAATAGATCCACTTCGGCCTCTCCAAACTCCTTCCATATTAGCTCCACCGACTCTGGGTGGAGTCTCCAATCCCTGGGCCTCAGCCCCTGTCTCGACAGGATGTCTGCTCCCACATTGTTGTTCCTAGGGATAAACATCGCTCTGACTGAGAGAAGTTTGCCCTGAGACCACAGGAGGACCTGGTGCGCCAGTCTGCATAGAGGGCGCGATCTCAGGCCCCCTTGTCGATTTATATAAGAGACCAGTGACGTATTGTCTGTCCGTACAAGAACATGATGGCCTCTGAGATCCGGAAGGAAGTGTCTGAGAGCCAGAATCACAGCCAACATCTCTAGGCAATTGATGTGCCAAGAGAGATGCGGGTCCTTCCAGAGACCCCTGCCTTCCATAACCGCACCCCAGCCTGTGAGAGACGCATCCGTGGTCACAATTTTTCTCTGACACGGTGCCCCCAACACAGGACCTAGGGATAGGAACCAAGGTTTCTTCCACATTATCAAGGAACAAAGGCATCTGCGCGTTACCTTGATCGTGCGAAAAGGGTTCCCCCTCGGGTTCTGAGCCACCACTGTAAGGCTCTCTTGTGCAGCAGGCCAAAAGGGATTACGTTGGACACTGCCGCGAAGAGACCCAGCACCCTTTGAAAGTGTTTGACAGTGATGGTTTGGCCCAGCCTGAAACTCGTTACTGTGGTCAAGAGGGTATTTATACAAGCAGGAGACAACTGTGCCCGCATTGTAACTGAGTCCCATATTACCCCCAGGAAAATAGTTCTCTGCAGAGGAGTTAATGAGCTCTTCTTGACTTTGAGTCTCAGTCCCAAGCACCTTAGGTGGTGCAGAACAACATCTCGAGCACGAGAAGCAACACTCTCTCTTTGCTGCTGCTGGTGTGAGGAGCTGGCGGCGGCCTCGTGGGACTGCCCCCTGGCAGCAGGCCCACGAGTGTTGGAACGACGGCGGGGGATGAGCTGTTTAAGTGCAGCTGACTGTCGTTTTGTCTCCTGAAACCTATCGATGACAGTACTGACTGCGTCGCCGAAAAGGCCAGAAGATGAAATCGGGGCGTTGAGGAGGAAGGCCCTGTCCTTGTCCCCAAGGACAGAGAGGTTCAGCCACAAATGTCTCTCCGTAGCTGGGCTTCTTACCCATTTAAAGTTTGAGAATAGGTTGAGATCGTTTCGGCCCCAAGGCCTCTAGTCATTCACTTTACCGGATAAAACTGCGTGGCGAGCGCCAGCTATCCTGAGGGAAAATTCGGAGGAAACCAGCTACTAGATGGTTCGATTAGTCTTTCGCCCCTATACCCAGGTCGGACGACCGATTTGCACGTCAGGACCGCTGCTGGCCTCCACCAGAGTTTCCTCTGGCTTCGCCCTGCCCAGGCATAGTTCACCATCTTTCGTGTACCATCGTGCGCGCTCTCGCTCCACCTCCCCGGCGGACTGGGTGAGACGGGCCGGTGGTGCGCCCCCCCTCCAGGGAGGGGGGATCCCACCCAGGCCGGCGTGCGCCGGCCTTCACCTTCATTGCGCCGTGGGGGCTCGTAGACACCCTCTGACTCGCACGTGCGTTAGACTCCTTGGTCCGTATTTCAAGACGGGTCGGGTGGGTGGCCGACATCGCCGCGGACCTCGAGCGCCCGTTTCGTGGGCCGGTCCCTGCCCTGGCGTGTGGAGATCGTGGAAAAATGGGAGGCTCCGGTGCGAAGGCTGTGACTGGGCTTGCAGGAAGCGCTCATCGAGTTTGCTTTTTACTGTCGCTTCCTGCTTTTCTTGTGGCCAACTGATGTTAAGTTTGGCCACAGCCCTAGTCACAACCTCCAGCAACTCCTCAGATGCAGGGGAATGGGGTGGCAGATCTTGACATTTCCCTGCATCGATGCTCAAAATATCCACCTCCTCAGAGGCAGATAATTCGAGCATCGGATCATCTTCAAGGCGCAGGGCGGGCTTCCGAACCGTGAGCGGGACCACGAGAACTGGTCGATGAATGTTGAGAAAGGGCCTCGGCCGTCTCAACATCCTCAGCCAGATCTCTTTGCGATCCCCAAGAATGCAAGCGCCACGCTACCTCGACAGACGCAGGACCTGATCCCTGGGGAGCACTTGTCTGGCCTTTATTGTCAAATAGGCTCAGGCGGAAGTGGAGCGTTCTCAGGGTCATGAGATCACAGTTTGCAGAGACAGCGCCCTCGAACGCTGCCTGTGCATGCTCCACTCCCAAACAAACAACACACAGAGAGTGCGTGTCACCCTCGCTAAAATAGCGCGGACAAGGGGGGGCACACTGCCTGAATTGTTTCTCTGCCATCCTAAATATATATATATAAATAGCAACGTATAAACAACACCAAATAAGACACACCATCACATAGAACGCTTGCTGAAGAACAGAAAGCTGACGCTGTTATGTTCCGGTGTCCTTTTATAGCTTCCGCTTCACCGTCACATGCGCAACACCAATCAAGATTGGCCTAGTTCCATACAGGCTTCAGACGCGTCACGCTGAAGGCGTTCCCCGATGTGTCGATTCTCGACGCAGCGTCTCGTTCCCTTCTCAGGGAACGAGGGTTACAGTCGTAACCCGAGACGACTTTTACATTGAAAGGATTCAAACTTCACGAAGAAGAAAGACGCAACTGACAGATGACTATAGAAACGGAAAACCCCATAACTGTTAAAAGCACAAGATATCGCAGTGGACATTCAAACGGATTTTGTATTATGAATATAGGACTGACCTGAAGGAAAATGCTATGTCTACTGTAAATGCAGGAACACTCGCTTACTCGATCTCTCACAATACTCTACTTTGTTCAATACTACTGAAATGAACAATATCAATGAGATCAAACAAGTGTTTAAGTTGCTAGGGGTGTTGTGTAGTGATACATAGAACCGTTGGGTAAAGCAGTCTTAGCTGTGTTTTATCGTGAATAAACCAGCTATTGACCAATCAGAATCAAGGATTGGAACTAACCGTTTTATATTACAGCATAAACAAACCTGCCCGTGTCTTAAAAAGGTAAACTACCAGATATTTTCAGGGACTTCAGGATCTTGAAAAGCAGCTCTATCGTTCTGTCCACAGTGCAGTGTACTCCAGCTTGGTTAAAGAGCATGATTTGGCCTAGAGTTTAGTCTGCTGAGTTCGAGCCGGTGAGCTGGAAGAGGAGGTTCTGCCCCTGGCGCTGACGCACACGGCTCACCTGGGTCTCTGAGACATCAGCCTCGGCACAAGCTCCTGAGGACTGCGTGCAGCTTTACACAGAGACACTGTGTGCTGCTCGCAAAATGCCATACGTACAGTTGTGTGCTTTGACCTAATGCAACTGAGAAATGTTTCTATGTCAGAAGGCTTATGTAGTAGATTGTGACATGATGCGTGTCGTTTATCTTAACCTTTGGCTTTGTGCAAGGCTGGATGCCAGCACATAAAACAGGTAAATGCCAATATTAAAGCACATAGAGCACTATTGTTTTCCTAAGGTTTATTTTGGTAACACTTTACAACAAGGTTCAATAGTCAACATTAGTTAATGTATTATTAATTAAACAATCCAGCTGTTCATTGTTTGTTCATGTTAGTTCACAGTGCACAATGTTAACTAATATAACCTTTGATTTTAATAATATGTTGACATTAATATGAACTAAGATTAATTAATGCTGTAAAAGTATTGCTCATTCTTAGTTCATGTTAACTAAGGTATTTAACTAATGTTAACTAATTAATCTTATTGTAAAGTGTTACCATTAATTTTTTTAGGGCCCAGTATGCAAGGTCTCCTATAAGGATTAATACATATATATATATATATATATATATTGAAAGTTCATGTGCAGAAGCCGGCACACAGCTTTTACCCCCGTATGCCAAAATTCATAATTTTCCCTTGTACAGTTTACAGGGCTGACAATAATAAGAATACTATCAAATATAACTGAAAGCAGCGATAAGGGACTAAGCTCCTGAAAAACTGCATATTAAGTATGAGCCTAGAGCGAAGAGTGACAGAAAAAACAACAACTGCTGCTTCTGATCCAGTCAGTTTTATTATATTCATGTGTTCTCTGAGCAGCGTTATACATCATCATGTGAGCCACTGAAGGGCAAAGGTGCTTTTGCTGATACTGATTGATTTAGGTTAATGTATTCGTTTATTATATTAATAATTAAATTATTAAAAGTAGGTCATGTTTTGTCAAATTCTTAAAATTCCATTAGAGTTAGAAAAAATGTGCCCTTATAAAGGTTAAAGAAAAATGCACCTGAAAATCCTCCTGTTCCTGACCTCAACTTGACATGTTCACACACACATTCTGCTTAATGTGTTTAATGACCTTTTTACCAGGTACACTAAAGTCAAATGCTCACGTTTTAGTTTACAAGATCTTTGTTTCTGTTTAATTTAAGATATTGTCTTCTAAATGTAGCCAATGCTTTTGTCTATTTATGTTTCTGATTCTAAATGGTGAGCTTCATTACTGAATGAACGTCTCATTGATTTGCCGCCACCTACTGGTGGTTTTAATTTAATATTTAAAAGTATCAATTCATTTATTCACCATCATTTCATATTTCTCTATTGAACTGTTTTTGTTTAAAACATTATCTTATAACATTATTTGTGCCATTGTAATATCATTCGTGGCACCTCTGAGCAGCGTTAAATACATAATCATACATAATAAATGCATATAGCATAATCATGATGAGGCGTGAGCCACTGCAGTGCAAAGATGGCTTTTGTTGATACTGATTTCATTTGATTGATTTAGTTTAATATATTGCTTTATTTATTATTAAAATAATAAAATAATAACAAAATTAATGGAATTTTAAGAATAAGATTTAATTAAGGCTGCCTGCGACACAGAATATCATCTGAGGTTATATTTGATCACAATGATCAAAACATGTCAAAGTAGCGATCAAACACTTCATATTTTGTCCTAGGATCAGAGGATTCACTAAAGCTGTCTCAGACGGCCTAATCGAGCTTTAGACATCACACTAATGGACAACTGTCTGTACTTGACACAACTTTATTGTAAAATTTTAAACTGTATATTAGTGAAAAAAATGTATTTATAAGTGAGAGGGTTTTAAATAAATTATTAGATTTTTTTTTTACTTTCTTTGTTGTCCATTTTCATAATTGCAATCAAGTTCTTCAGATTAGAGAAATAACTGTAGAAATTTTCAGATGTTTAAAATGATTGGTTGATTATCCATTAAGATCAGTTGGAAAAAAAGTATTAAACTAATGAGAAGAGATGCAAATTAAAGTCTGATTGTAACCGCATTATGAAAACCATGAATTGCAGAGTGACCCTTGAGTAATTTATTTTACTTCAGGTCTGACACACTGATACAGTAGAGACAGATGTTTCTGCGAGGTACACAGAGTTATATGTATATGTTTGGTGGATTGTATTCCTTATGAGCCAGTAGGTGACACTCTTCCCTCCCGAAACATAGAGAGAGAGAGAGAGAGGAGAGAGAGAGAGAGAGAGAGGAGAGAGAGAGAGAGAGAGAGAGAGAGAGAGAGAGAGAGAGAGAGAGAGAGAGAGAGAGAGGAGAGAGAGAGAGAGAGAGAGAGGAGAGAGAGGAGGAGAGAGAAGCAGCTCAAACATTTGAATTTTTTTTGTTTTGAATTTTAACAAATTTTATTACAAATACATTTCACAGTATATTTAAATTACATGCATAAATATTAAGAACAACCAACTCACAAGAAAAAATCAAATCACCTTCAAATACAGAGCACAACGCCCCATACAACACCAAACACCTTCAAAAGTGATAAGATCATCCATATGCTTGTCTAAGGCAAAATCAATTAATATTCTTGTTTGCAACATAGCAACTGCATTCTGCTCCTAATTTTGTTCGACTTTCTTTTTCCTACTTATATAAATAGCCAATTTTGCTTGGCCTAAAATTCAACAACTGACATACAAATATTTTTTTCAACACATATTTAAAACCCAAAATAAATAACAGAAAAAGTTTCATTACACCTCTGAAAAAATATTTCCTAAAGGCAAAAATAAAGGCTCTAATCTTGCACAATTTACAAATGCATGAAAAATGGTTTCTCTCTCAGTGCACAAAGGACATTTAGCATCAATCTCAGGATTTAATATTGAAATAAGAGAGAGAGAGAGAGAGAGAGAGAGAGAGAGAGAGAGAGAGAGAGAGAGAGAGAGAGAGAGAGAGAGAGAGAGAGAGAGAGAGAGCAGCTCAAACACAATCATCCCAAAATAAATCGTCAATCATTTTATCCCTTAAAACTCATCTTTGATCACCAAAATTACATATTTAAACGTTTTTTTCCTTGAAAAAAAAAATGTATTCATGTCTTAAAATATCTTGAATGTAACTCGACACCCTCGCCTCATTTAGTATGCATGGTTCTATGAATATGCAAATGAGCCCCGCCTCCACTCACTCACTCACTCACTCAGAGATCCACTGGTTGACGATCACACGTTGATCTGATTGGTCAAGGTCGTTTGTGACGTCAGAAACACCAGCGATTTACACATGCTTTGTCTTAAAGCAGTGCTTTAAGTGGGCCGGTACGCGCCCGGTACTCAGTACCGCCACTTCCAAATAAAGCTCTTGAGCGTACCGCCACCTCTCCGTGCGCCCAGAACGTGCTTTTAGCGTACCGGTCCGCTCATTTGCACATCTGTTTTAATCCTCTGTGCTGAAGCTTTTCAGAGCGCCCTTCACAATGCACGCTTCCTAATTCGTCCCACCGAGAGCAGAGACTACACTACCCATATACATTACATTCCTCCCCGCTGAACGCGAGCTACAAATGCGTGAAGTGCACTCACAGTGGTTGAGCGCGGTAAAGTTAGTTTTAGGTTCGATATTTCGCAGGACATTTGTTTTCCCTTGCCACTGTTCACTCACTGTTCGGCACGGGTCGGCAGTCTTAGATCAATAGCAGGATTAGTTTTAACATTATGTAGCCATTATCAACGTTAAATATTCGTTCAATAATCACCTACGTGCAATAATGCTGCATTTATACCTGAGAATGCTTTGAGTTTCCACAGCGCGTGCCTAAGGGAACGTCTGCCAATTCCACCAACTGCATTAAACGTAGCCTATAATTTGTATTATTTAAAATTACTTTTCAAATTCCAAAGCTTGTAGAAGGTTCCTATTGGCAATGCTGATCTGGTAGCCTTGAGTAATTAACTTATCTAAGAAAATGATTCATAAAACTCATCAGTTGAGCCTATATGTTTACTTTCTTCACTGACACAGACGAAAATGAAAAGACTAAGTCAAAGTTCAGCTTTAGGAGGGGAAGAAATACGGCAGGATAAGGAGACAAAGAGAAAAAGAAATATTAAGATGATAGAGCAGGTATTGACAAATAATCTAATGCACACTGACATGGTTTTAAAGCTATTTATTATCCATTTTTGAGCCTTAAAAAGTCTTAAATTGCACATATATAGGTCAGAGAAATCAACATTTTCTCGGGGGAGCATGCCCCCGAACCCCCCTAACTGCCTACCATTTAAATGCCCATGGCTGTGGGGGGTAATGTGGGCTGATGTGGCTACAGTGCCAGGGCTCAATATTTGTCCCAGTTGTTGTCTGTTGACTGCTGTATATAAAACCCCTTTAATATAGTTGTTGTTACCTCAGGGGAGGAGGGGAGTCAGAAAAAAAATAAAATAATAATAATAATAATAATAGAGTACCGGCACCTCTTTTGGGCCACTTAAAGCACTGTCTTAAAGCATATTAAAAACACCACAGAGACATATTTAAACAACATTAAAACCTTGATTTTCAGCACAGGGGGACTTTAAGCGGTGTCTTGCATCATATTCTTATGTTCTGCACACCTAAAAGCTTCTCACTCTTTTCACTATTGCAGTAAACCCTGTTTTTCATGTTTCTTCCTCGTCTGGTGTTGTCTGTGCAGAAGCAAACCGTCTTGCATGTAGGCTGTCTATTTGGAGCTGTTTAAATAATCCCTGTGTTATATCATCTTCATCTTAAACTCATCTTTATCTTTATCTCATCTTCATCAGAACTTAAGTGTTTTTTACACCGGAGGTCGAAGTGTAGTCTTCAGCTCCACACGGTCATTCTGCGGTGCAAACCATAGACAGTAAAAGAAGAACTTAAAGGGATAGTTCACCCCATAATGTAAACTCTGTCAGTAATTACTCTCCCTCATGTTGTTCAACCCTTTCGTTCATCTTCTGAACACAAATTAAGATATTTGTGATTAAATCTGAGAGCTGGGTCACTCCTCCATAGGCTTCTAAAGGATTGAAACTTGCCGGCCCAGAAACGTTATTAAAGACATCGTTAAAAGAGTCGAAGTGACTACAGTGCTCAATCTTTAAAGATCATTTCAGATCCTCTCAACCTGCAACTATGTATTCATTTGAAAATAAAAATGTAATAAATTACTTCACAAACTATAGACAACTCGGTAGATATATACTTCAATAATTGTATTTAATCAATGTTTAAAAAAAGACTTTGAAATCCCGCACACTGTCAATAGGCCTGAGCCTGATGGAGATCACGAGACCCAAACGTTGCTAATACAGTTTTGACATTCGTTTGCAAGTATTGATAGGGTGCGGGATTTCCTTTTTATTTATTTTATTTTATTTATTTTTTTACTTATTTGGACTATTCTCTTACCTCTTACCATCTGCAGGTGCAATGGTGATTGCTTATTGACTTAATCCATGTATAATAGTTAATTTATTTTACATGTAAATTATAGTGACATAAAAATGAAGGAATTATATTTGATTTCAAAATCAAATTCTGAACTGATCTGCTATAGCTTAGTCTAAAATGTATCTTTTGGATGTATATTATGTATTTTGCTAGTCGTTTATAGAGCCGTAAAGCTCGTTTAAAACAGGAGGAAACATCTGAATCCTCTATACATTTGTGAGATAAGTTCAGAAGAAATGATATTAAACATGAAAATCATTAGTTTGAACAATGAGAAGCTTTAATTCATGCTGTTTTTTTAACTATTAGACTCTACATAATGATATACTGATCCCCGTTTACTTGGGGTTTAGAGTGATAAAGATCTTTATCCAGATTAAAGCGGCGCAGCAGAGATGAGTGTGTGTGTGTGTGTGTGTGTTGTGTGTGTGTGTGTGTGTGTGTGTGTGTGTGTTTGTGTGTGTGTGTGTGTGTGTGTGTGTGTGTGTGTGTGTGTGTGTGTGTGTGTGTGTGTGTGTGTGTGTGTGTGTGTGTGTGTGTGTGTGTGTGTGTGTGTGTGTGTGTGTGTGTGTGTGTGTGTGTGTGTCTGTAGGGAGTGTGTTGCTGTTTCAGCTCACCGGTGTGTGTGTGTGTGTGTGTGTGTGTGTCTGTAGGGAGTGTGTTGCTGTTTCAGCTCACCGGTGTGTGTGTGTGTGTGTGTGTGTGTGTGTGTGTGTGTGTGTGTGTGTGTGTGTGTGTGTGTGTGTGTGTGTGTGTGTGTGTGTGTGTGTGTGTGTGTGCTGAGCTCCAGCAGCTGCTGGGAGATGTGAAGGTCACTAAAGACGAGCTCAGATGACAATGGCTATTGTAGTTTGTCTGCTTCTCGCAGGCTTCATGCCAACAGAACAACAGGTCGTGGCTAAAATAACAGATCTTGCATGGTTTACAAGCTTGTCTTCTGTGGTCTCCTGCTGGCATGTGCAGAATGTGCTGGACCCGATCACCTGATCTAGTGTTCACACAGCCGGTGTGTGTTGAGCCATATATACCGTGATCAGATCTGTGCCTCTGTGGAGAGATGCAAGTGCAGGTTTAGACACTTAAACACACACTGGTCAAGGGTCCATTAAAGGATTAGTTCACTTTTTAAAAAAACTTTTGCTGATAATTTACTCGCCCCCATGTCATCCAAGATGTCCATGTCTTTCTTTCTTCAGTCGAAAAGAAATGAAGGTTTTTGATGAAAACATTCTAGGATTGTCTCCATATAATGGACTTCAATGGGACCCAAACGGTTCAAGGTCCAAATGACAGTTTCAGTGCAGCTTCAAAGGGCTTTAAACGACACCAGACGATGAATAAGGGTCTTATCTAGCCAAACCATCGCTCATTTCAAAAATAAATAAAACAGTTTAAGTTTTATAAGCACAAATGCTCGCCTTGCTCTGTTCTGTGATGCGCGTTCGTGTGACGTCACATAATACGCAATTACGTTGAAAAGGTCACGGACGAACGTCACGAACGCGCATCACAGAACAGAGCAAGGCGAGCATTTCAGGAACGATTCAGGAACAGAAACTGTAATCAAATGTAAAATAAACCACAAAAGATTAAGAGAAATTTCACTTTTTTCACTTGATTAATGTTGTTATAAGTTACCTCACGCTTGAATTGTTTACTTTAAAGTCATATTAAATGCTAGGAATCGATAAGAGGATTTGAAATGTTTATTTTATAACTTGTATGTGATTCCTGAGCTCAGGTATTCAGTTCCAGGACTTATTTCTAACCTCTCTACTATCACTATGAACTACAGTGGAAATGTTAGTTATTATGAGTTCTCAAGCAAGGCAAATGTCTTAGTGTCAAACTGAAACACTGTTGAAACAGCAGGTGTGTGTGTGTGTGTGTGTGTGTGTGTGTGTGTGTGTGTGTGTGTGTGTGTGTGTGTGTGTGTGTGTGTGTGTGTGTGTGTGTGTGTGTGTGTGTGTGTGTGTGTGTGTGTGTGTGTGTGTGTGTGTGTGTGTGTTTCTGAGCTGGAGACTCTTCAGGAGAGATCTCAAACTCTTCACCAATCAAACATTTCTAATGTATTAAAATGACATTGTGTTAGTGTTGCTGATCATGTAATATTACTGCTTAAATGATCTTGAGTTATTCTCAAGTCTAACCCCATGTCTTCATCATTTGACTCCTAATATACACGTGAACTCTGAATTTCATGATCAGGGTTTTTGTCGTACTTTATTTTGGTGCATTTCAAGTATTTTCCCTCTCATTCCCCCTGTCAATCAAACACATTACACACATCGTCATGTCTGAAATAGTCCAGTGCGAACAGTGTTTACTTACTATGATTTAACAGAAGAAATCAATGTTATATACACCCTAGTGAAAAAAACTATATCAAAATATTTTTAAAATACATTTAAGTATACTACAAATCCATTTACATATTTACTGACATAATGCTTGAGGCTTACTGATATAAATATAATAAACTTAATTTTGGAGTACTTCTTTATTGCACAATGCACATTTTTTACTGTAATATTAAGACTAAAATGTGTTTTATTGTAATACCACTATTAATAAGGATAGTATGATCTCTGTATAATATCAGTATTTAAATGCAAGATATTTAAAGTTTCACTAAAGTATCATTGCAATCAATTAAATTAAATTTAAGGATTTCTTTAGTTGGACCTCAGCACTATTTCCAGATAACTTTCCAGCTGTTCCAATATAGCAAGTATTTAGTACACTAAAAGTACAATTGCAGGGTATTTATACCCTTTTTTATACCATTTATACCCTATTTAGTGTACCTAGCATACAATAAATGTATTTATTTTTCACTAGGGCAGTTAAGACAAATGTAATCTATAGCGATATCCTGAAATGCAGTTTGAAAAGAGTAAAATGAAATGAAATGAAAGGAACCGTCTGAAGACAGCTGAGACTGAGGGAACGTTCTGGCAAGGTTATGATCACATGTTATTCCAGTAACGTTAATAGAACGGTTGATACAAGTTATCTGGTCTTTAATAATGTTAGCATAAAAACATTAATACATAATTCATGGAACGTTTTATTTCTGAAGTGTTTTCATCTAACATTTTTTAAATGTTTCTACTTGTTTCAGAACATTCAAAAGTAACATTTATCAAATGGAATGTTCCATTAACATTCTCATAACAAAATATCAGAAAAAAACGGTTTTAAAACCTAATTTGAATGTTAGCAAATCATTTTTAGAACACATTTTTGTATGCTGAGATGAGACGTAACATTCAGTCCTGAGGCCTGTTAGATCTACAGTTATGTGTGATTGACAGATGACAAGCTGAAGATCCTGAGATCCCATTCCCAGCCATTCCCATCTCCACAAGAGGGAACAAGTTATGCCAATGGATGAGGGAAATAAAGACTTGTTTTAGGACCGTTACGATTAAATATACTGTATTATTACTACAATAAGTGTTTAACTTCATTGCTGTTGTGCAAACTAAAGTATTTGTGTACAAAATGCCTGAAGAAGGTTAATCAAAATATCTCAAATTTAACATTAATTCACATTTATAAATGGTGTTTTTATTTTCTGAAACTGTCTAGCTCAAAGAGTACCATAGTTGAAGAATCACCCTTATATGTGTAGCGCTTTTCACAATACACATTCAAAGCAGCTTTACAGAAAATGCCCGAGTCTACATTACAATTGACAGTGATCTGTTACCAGAGATGACTGTCTAAGTTATGTATATATCTCAGAAAATACTGCAAACAATGTATTCATTTCACTTATTTAAGGCAGAAAACAATGAGCTTATTGAAGTCATGATATAGCCTACATGTTGTTATCAAATGCTTAGGAAATATAGAAAATGTATTAATTAGAACTTTGTGGTAATGCGAACTTTATAATTGTCATAAAAATAATGTCACAATTCAAAAAGTCTCAAAACCAGCTGCATTATTATTATTTTATGTTCTGATTTGGAGATTTAAATATATTTAATATAATAATTCATATTATTTTTTGACAAGGGCTGTAATTAGTGTTCAACTCAATTTGCTATAGAAATAAGTTTTTCTATTTGTTCTTAAACTCCCTCATCTTCTGTGGATGTATTCAGCCACGAAATGTATATATTTCTGCCTCTACACTCTTTAAAATAAATAATAGATATATTTTGTTCATGGCCTGTTTTCACAGAAGAACGAGGGATTGGGCTTTTACACGGAAATGTGTCTGATTGCTCTGGATAATAGAGAATAACGTCCTGGTGTTGCAGGGAATCCCTGGAAATAAAGATGTAATATTGATTAGACAGCACTGATGCCATCACTTGATCTGTAGAGGTGCTTATACAGCTTAATACAGCTTGCTTCTTTTTACTGAAAATGCATAAAAATGTTCTATTTTATAAAGCACTTAACAAACAAAGGGGACATTACTCTGAACAACACAGACATTTATCTCGTCTTTGTTTTAATCATAAGCAGCTCTTCCACAAGAAAGTTACTACCAATATATAAAAGCTCCATAGTGTGATTCACACAAACACTAAACCATCGTGGTAACACACATTATTTTTATTTTAAAAATACAGTAAACATTAAATGTAACATAACATCTTAATGTACATAACTAATCAGAAAAAAACTATGAAGAAACAGTTATTTCAACAAAAATACATCAAATGTGAAGTGAAGTAGGGAATTGAGGGAATGTCAATGCAAATGTAAATTTAACATTGTACATTAAATGTACGGTTAGATCTACCAGTTATTCACCATATAGGACAGAAACTTTCTGTTAACCAACTAACAGTTTTTCACAGTAGCATTTTTACTCTTTTTTTTCCGTTAAAATGACAATCATGCATGTTTTAGAGTGTGAAGACGACCCAGATGCATGTGTTTCTCTGCATGCTGTCGAACTGGAGTGTCTGTGGCCCTGTACAGATGGACGGAGAGTCTATTGTGAGAGAACAATGTGTCTCAAATAGCAGCATTAGCGCTTGTCCTTTTAGGGCCTTCCTCTGTGTGTTCGGCACCATCCCGGGACAGCCGGGGGCCGGCCTCGCCTGTTGCTGGAGGATAAAGCCTGTCCCGTCCCGCAGGGCTGTACCCAGAGTGTGTCCCAGCCTGTGTGTCTCTGTGTCTCCGGCAACATCAGCATGGCCCCCAAGAAGAAGGAAGAGCCCAAGCCTGCCGCGGCCCCCAAGCCCCCGGAGCCCGAGCCGCCCAAGGTGCCGGAGTTTAACCCAGCAGAAGTCCAGGTATACCGCACATCAGCCCGGCCGAGCGCTCAGACAACTCACACATTCAGACACTTCACCTAACGGCTTTCATTCCTATCAAACTGAATATGGTGTCTAGTTTGGTTTGCACTGAGGGTTTGTTTACACGACAACGTTATGCTTAAAACTAAGACGTTTTTCCTTTGAGTTTTTTTTGCATACTGACGACATCAATGTCAAAACGATCCCCGTTCACACAGATCCGTGAAAACAGCTAAAAACGCTGTATTCTGAGGCCAGACCAGTAGATGGCGATGAAAAACTGTAGACTGAACACGTAATACGCATGTGCATCATGTCATCGTCTTCAGAGATTCACGTTTAAAAATCTTGCACTTTGAAACCCGTTTTCAAAAGTTTGTGTTTTCAGGCACCCAAAACGCTGTTGTCGAGTAAACGAACGGCACAAGCGCATTAAAAGTTTTACGTTTTTATTTGAAAACGGTGTCGTTTAAACGGCCCCTGAGTCTCATCATTCTTCTGTTTCCCTATTAACTATGGTGAAAACATGAAAATGACTGCTATCAGTCCTGCTGTTTCTGATCTCTGTCAGATCTCTGTCTTTCTCTTCATAGATCTGAGTTTTAGGGGCTGTTTACTCGACACCAGTTTCAACTAAAAATGTAAAACTTTTTAGACCGTTTTGAAAATGGGTTTCAAAGTGCATTATATGTTGAGTCTACAGTGTTTCATCGCCATCTACTGGTCTGGCAGCAGAATACAGTGTTTTTAGCCGGTTTCGCGGATCCGAGTGAATCGTTTTGATATTGGTGTCGTCTGTGCGCGGAAAAACTTATCAGTTTTAAGCATATCGTTGTCTTAAACAAACCCTTACTCAGTCTAGATTAGGGAGGACAAAAGTTTCCTCTGTATTGAATTTCCCGAGGACAAATGTTGCTTTCTCACAAATATAACCGCAGGTTTCTTTATATTGTCATGCACTATTTGAAGAACGGGGGGAGTGCGTCCAAAAGTACAACCTGCTGTTGAGTTCCTTTGGCGAAGCGTCTATAAATGAAACATCCAGCTGTATTCGGCCGTGTGTTGTGTACATGTTTGATTAATATGCAGAGCTCAGATTTGACTTGAGAAGATATTTGCACTGAAATTTTAGTCTTGTTATATCAGATAACCTCTTTCCCACACCTAAATGTTTTAGCAACTCGCATTAGTTACACATATTTAAGCATATAAATACAGTGTTCTCAAACATATAATCTGTAAAACCCAATGGCGTATCGCTTTCTGTGCAGGTCAAGTGAAATTTCATTTTTTGCCAGTGAAATGGTGGAATTTTTTTCCGACAACAAAAGAGATTTTAGTGGTCAACACCAACGTTTCCATAGTCTGAAATGTTGAGGTTGAGAAGCCATAATTTATTCTCCAAACCATTGAGGTTTGGGCCACACAATGTGACTTTGATTACCCTGGCCCGGACTGGACCACCCAAACTCCTTCTTAAGCAGTTTCACATTCACACACAGCTTTAGTTAAAGACATAAAGCATGTAATCCTGATATAACACATTTCTAACGACTCTAATCATTTACAGAATAATCTCCTGCATCCAGTGGCATTGTGATGGGTTATGCCTCCGTGGGCTTTACCGTTATTCAGTGAGTTCAGACAAATCAGATGCAATGGCTTTTAATGGAGCATCGAGTTTCAAGATTTACATCTTTTCAGTGTTGTCTAAGCACAAAATTACGTCTTTGGATCAGTAGTTGCAGTGTTAGGTCGTGATATCCGAACTGTTCCCTCATCTTCTGCCATGTTTCCCTGTCCTAAAGCCGTAAAGAGCATCTTGTCAGTGTCATGTGTTGGCAGTCTTCAATCGCTTGACAATAGTGGTGTCGGGTGAACGACCCAGGCCCAAGGCTGCTCAGAAACTCTTTTGGACAATGAGTCACAGGACAAACGGGATTGAGCTTGAGTTTCCAGAGACATCTGACACTTGTGTCCTGAAGGACGAATACCAGCGCATTAATATCTCTGACCCCCGCAGAACCTCAGTGTTATTCACTAAACTGCAGACTTTTGTATGATTGTTATTTGATTTGTGTGTTTCTTTCTCTGCAGCTTGAGTTCACGGCTGAGCAGATCGAGGGTAAGTCCGATTTTTGTGAAAACGTTACATTTATTTAATGTATCTTATTTAAGCATGTTGCTGATTCTGAATATCGACACAGAAATTGTATTCAAAATATATTCTCTCAACTCTTACAATTCTCGTTCGAGTAAATGTTTTTATTTTAAAGGAAGTTTAAATATTTTAAATGGGGGGAAAAGACAAAATATTGAATAATGAAATTTTGTTTGGACATAATCAGAATAATTGCTGTAACGGTAACACTTTATAATAACTGCATGCTATTAATCATAAGCATGAGTAAACAGTTAGTTCATCATTTATAAAGCATTAATAGACATTATATAAAGTGTTACTTAACCGGGTTGTGTTCCAAATTTGATGTTAATATCCTAAAAATTGAGCCACTAGAATTTTTAAAGTACCGTTTTCATGATGAAGCAATGAGCAATTTCAACAGTTTCATCTTGAGCTTTCAAATGATCCCTACTTTATGACGGTTACGAAAATATGTGTGCTCGTGTGCTGGAGAAACTGATGATGTCCCGCTGTGTTTTCCTCTGCAGATTTCAAGGATGCGTTCCAGCTGTTTGACAGGACACCGACCAACGAGATGAAGATCACCTTCGCCCAGTGTGGAGACCTGATCCGGGCCTTGGGCCAGAACCCCACCAATGCTGAGGTCATGCACGTCTTAGGCAAACCCAAAGCTGAAGGTGAGACCCACACGACACTGGCCACTGGCAGATCGCAGCCCTGGCATGATAAACTCATCCGCCGGTTCTGTTGTCAGATATGCAGGTGAAGATGCTGGACTTCGACCAGTTCCTGCCCATGCATCAGTTCATCTGCAAGGCCAAAGACCGCGGCACCTTTGAGGACTTCGTGGAGGGCCTGAGAGTGTTCGACAAAGAGGGAAACGGCACAGTGATGGGCGCTGAACTCAGACACGTCCTCGCTACTCTGGGTGAGCTTCATTATAGACCACAACAAAGTTGCAAAGTACAACAGGGAACGTTCTGGCAATTAAGTCATTTCAATGAACGTTAAGTCATTTCAATGTTATGGACTGACGTTCTGCAATTTATAGGACTACATCATCATTCATAGAAAGCTTTAGATGAATATTCTTCTAACGTTTTTAAATGTAACAGCTTGTTTTCGGAACGTTCAGAGAACATTCAAAAGTAACGTTCCGATGATGTGTGAAGAATGATGAAATGGAATGTTCACTTAACGACCACGTAACCAAGAGAAACAGCTTTTAAAACATTTAAAGAAACTGCCGTTTTGAACATTTAGAAATAATGCAAAACATTTTGATTCTCAATGTAAACAATAGAGTAATCATTTAAATTAAACAAAGATTATTGGAGAGCTTTTTCTCAAAACATTTTTTTTTTTCAAATTAGAAAATAATATTTCAATTTTTCTATTACAAAGTTTCCCAATTAATTACATTTGCATGCATTTCTTTATTAAATGTACTAGCACATCTCTGAGATAAAGTGTGTGTGTGTGTGTGTGTGTGTGTGTGTGTGTGTGTGTGTGTGTGTGTGTGTGTGTGTGTGTGTGTGTGTGTGTGTGTGTGTGTGTGTGTGTGTGTGTGTGTGTGTGTGTGTGTGTGTGTGTGTGTGTGTGTGTGTGTGTGTGTGTGTGTGTGCAGGTGAGAAGATGAAGGAAGACGAGGTTGAGCAGCTGATGGCCGGACAGGAGGATGCCAACGGCTGTATAAACTACGAAGGTGACTTTTCTTTTACAACTCTTTATACACACTTTCACAGCTTCAGTGGCAGCATGTCATGCATGTTACTTTAAAGATCAACATCTGTTATCAGCAGACCGATAACAGCACAGTTTATGAATGTAGTAAAAGTGATAATGAGAGCAAAAGCTATATTTCCATCTGTGATCAGAGTAAGCGTGTTCTCCTCGCCTCTAGATGGCAGTGTTGACTAAAGCAGAAGATAGAAGCAGCAACAGTGTGTTGAGAATAGTGTAGACTAAACATGCATTAGCAGAGGATATTGATTTTTGGTTCTCGTCTTTTCTCCACAGCTTTTGTAAAGCATATCATGGCTGGCTGAACAGGTATGAGGAATCACCCATTTTATCTTCATCTCAAGCTTCTTTAAGTTGTGTGTGTTTAATTCAAGTCATTTCTCCCTGTAAAGCGTGTTGAGTGGCGTCTGCATGTGCTGTCAGTATTAATGTTGATTGTAGACTTTCCCACTATTTTTCAGATGATCAACACACTTCATTTGAGGATCCAGAATAATGGCAGTGTTATTTCGTCGTTCTTCTTTTGTAAATGAAAGCCCATGCAGGAGTTTTCCTCCGTGGATCTGCTGTCTGTCTCTCAAACATTTCTTTTTGTACGGCTCCTCCGTCTGTTATGGCCAAACACACCACACCTGCTCTTTTTGTGAATGCAAACACGTTTATTAAATGTCAAGCTTGGTTTAAACGGCCTCCTCTCTCTCTTTCTCTGAATCCTTTTCATTTCACTATTCCTGGAAATCTTAATCTCTGTTATTGAATGTCTGTGCTGTGGAAGTAATGAAATGGGTTGCTTTGATATTATTTTATTAGTTTTTCTCAATATTTGGCTCAATTCTCGATCGAATGAGAATTTTTTCTCTCTCAAAACAACAAGTTCAGATCTCCGAACAATTAGATTCTTGTTCACATCAGATTTGAGTTTATTATTTAAGCAAATTGCATGTGTTGTGGCACATATGTATAAAAGAGTAAGTACAATTGTCTACAATTTGCACAATAACTAAATGCACAACTTCTAAATATTCTTTCATCGTGTGAAACATCACATGCAAAATGACCCATTCGGTGATCAAAATATGTCAGACATGTATATTCCATGTATATCTGACATCCAATATTTGTAATGTCTGCAATGAAATAGGATTCACAATCTTACCAATCCACCAATCAAGTATCTGTATCTAAAAAACTCAATGTGAGACGCAAGATCATACAGATAGACAGAACCCAGTTCTTGTACAGTGTAAAAGCAGTCCGTGTCAACTAAAGACTAGAAAACACATGACATTTGAATATAACAAATATTTCCATGGTGAAAAAGCCTTTAAACATGTTGTCCAGTGTGGTATGGCTCACACAATGTCAAACACATCTTTTATTCTGGTGGCACTGGTCTATTTACTGACACAATAACTATAGGTTTTGAAGCATTAATTCAATGTTTTAGTTCTGATGTTCCAGGTGTGACAAATGAACTTACAGTTTAGAAAATATTAAGACACAGTTTCGAAAAATGTGTCAAAGAAAAAAAAAAAGAAAGGGGGAAGATGATTGGCAGAAGGGGAAGAACGAAAAATTAGGAAAAAGAGAAAAATCTAGGAAAAAATAAAGTGAAATGAGAGTTAATATTGACTCTGCTGCCCGTCAGAAACTACAGGGCAGAGTATTATTATTATATTACATTATTAGTTTGAGAAATATGTCCATGGATAACACTTTGCTGTATGAATGCATGGGGCGCTGTGGTTCAAAAGGTTGTGGGTTCGATCCTCGACTGGAGCACTCATCTCTAACCAAAAACCCTAACTGAAATGTTACCATATGTTTTGACTTAAATGGATAAAAAAAGTTATTACTATACTCATATGTACAGTCATGCTCAGAATTAATGGCACCCCTGGTAAATATGATCAAAACTGGCTGTAAAAAATAAATCTGCATCATTTATCCTTTTGATCTTTCATTCAAAAAATTGCCAATAATCTTACCTTTCATTGAAGTAAAAGAATTGAAAGTGTGGGGGGGGGGATCACATTATGAAATAAATGTTTTTCTCCAAAACACGTTGGCCACAATTAATTGGTACCTCTAGAATTTTCTACGAGTAAAAAATCTCTGAAGTATCTTCCCATTGATATTTACCTTTTTAAGCACACCAGGGTGACTAGGAACATGAAATTGTCCAGCTATGACTTCTTGTTTCACAGGAGTTTAAATATGAGGAAGCACAAAGGCCAAATTCCCTTAATCATACATCACAATGAGTAAAACCACAGAACATGGTTCTGATGTGCATCTAAAGATTGTTGAGCATCACAAAATAGAAAGTGGATGTAAGAAAATAGCTAAAGAATTGAAAAATCCCATTTTGACCATCAGGGCAATAATTAAGAAGTTATAATCAACTAAAGATGTTACGATTTTGCCAGGAAGAGGACGTGTGTCTATATTTTCTTAATGGACGGTGAGGATGAAAGTTTGAGTGGCCAAAGACTCTCCAACGATCACAGATGGAGAATTGCAGAGATCAGTTGAGTTTTGGGGGTCAGAAAGCCTATTAAAAAAAAATCAAAAAACCCCTACATCACCACATGTTGTTTGGGAGGGTTTTAAGAAAAATGCTCCTCGCTCATCCAAATACAAACTCCAGCATATTCAGTGGTCAGACACGACTGGATCTTCAAACGGCGCAGGGTTCTGTGGTCAGATTAAACTAAAAAAAAGAGCTTTTTGGCAGCAAACACACTAGATGGGTTTGGTGCACACAGGGATGAAGAGTACCCCATGTCTACGGTTAAATATACTGCTGGATCTTTAATGTTGTGAGCCTATTTTTCTGCTGGAGGTCCTGGACTTCTTATTCAGACACATGGCATTGTGGGTTCTATCAAATATCAACAGATAAAAAATCAAAACCTGACGCCTTCTGCTAGAAATCTTATAATGGGCCGTGGTTGAATCTTCCATCAGGACAACGATCCAAAACAAACATCAAAATCAACACAAAAATGTGTTAGGGAGCACAAAATGAAGCTTCTGCCATGACCGTCCCAGTTCCCTGAGCTGAACCATATAGAAAATGAGTGGGGTGAACTGAAGAGAAGAAGCACCAACATGGATCTGTGAATCTGAAGGATCTGGAGAGACTCTGTATGGAGGAATGGTCTCTGATCTCTTGTCAGGTGTTCTCCAAACTCATCAGGCATTATAGGAGAAAACTCAGTTATCTTGGCAAAAGGAGATTGCAAAAAGGTATTTAATAAAAGGGTGCCAATAATTGTGGCCAACGTGTCTTGGAGAAAAACATTTATTTCATAATGTGATTTCCCCCCCCCACTTTCAATTATTTTACTTTAATGAAAGGTTCGATTTTTGGCATTTTTTTTAAAATAAAAGATCAAAAGGATAAACAATGCGGATTTATTTTTTACAGACAGTTTTGATTATATTTACCAGGGGTGCCATTAATTCTGAGCATGACTGTATGTATGTATTTTACATGTTTGCTTGAGAAAAAATACTCAATTCATTAATACACACACACACACACACACACACACACACACACACACACACACACACACACACACACACACACACACACACACACACACACACACACACACACACACACACACACAGGAATTGAATAATTACATATAAAATATTTTAAAAAAGTAATATAAAGTGTGTTATTTCTGTTATGTTGATTTGTTTTAAATGCCAGACCTGTTATGTGGGATGAATATTTAACAGTTACATCAACAAACTAATAGAACATGACTGAATTATTTACACTATCTACACAGTATGAGGGAAAGACAAACCAATCTATTTCTTCTCTGGGACTGAGCAAGGTGTACTGCTGTTGAGGGCCAGCAGTGGGGCGTACACCTGCACTGGTGGGAGAGGTACGGGAGCCACAGGAATGGAGGAAAGTTGAGCCCTCGCAGCAGAATATTACATTCCTGCCTCTTCAGTCGCCCGTTGTGCCACTGAATAAGCCCAGGACTGGCTGTCTGATCTAGCTGTAGTCTCTGAGAATTAGAGTCCATCTAGTCAGTGCATAGTTACCCTGTTTTTTTACTAGTAGTTAATTTACTAGTTTTTCAGTGATCCCAGGAACACGTTCTCGTGTCAGCTGTTCCCTCTTAGCTTGACACAGCAAGGCAACATCTCCACTGTCCCACTCAAAACTGCAGCTTGACAGCCTGGACATGAAGATGGGGGATGTGCATCCTTTGTACACCCAGACGCCAGTCGCCGCATGTAGTGGTATATATCAAGCTTTACGACCAGGTCTGGCCACCCACCAAATCTGTGTTTCAGTTTTGTCTGTCCAGTGCCCTCCCGACAACATTCACAGTCAACATAGAGAAGCCGAGGAGGAGCCACACCAGCAGTGCTGTACCTGCGGATGAGACCAGCATGCTGTCAAGAGCCGGACCCTCCTGAGCAGTCAGGACACAGGGTTCCAGACATATGCCACCAAAATGGTCATTTTTGAGAATGTGCGAGTTAAAATTGTATGTGGTCACATTTGTGCGATGTACTACTCAGTTAAATTCACGCATGCGCAACAGAACGCCGTTGTATCAGGTACGCCTATAATAAGTGTTTATATTCGGACTGTTTTATCCCGGGCTCGGCTCGGCTGCGGAGTTGCCCAGTGTCTGCGTGACTCACCATAGACTTTAACAGAGAGAAGAAGCTCCGGCTACTAGTGTTCTTCACCAAGACACTTACAGTTTATTTATTAACGAACGTACACGTCACACGCATTGCACACTGATGGTGAAACGCGCCAATTAGGAATTCACGAATTAAGGCATATAAAATGAAAAGGTCTCACGAAACATCCTACACTCGAAAAAATGCTGGGATGTTTCAACCCAAAGTTGGGTCAAATATGGACAAACCTAACCGTTTGGTTAAAAATGTAAATATAAAACTGAACCCAATGGTTGGGTTGTCCATATTTGACCCAACTTTGGGTTGAAACAACCCAGCATTTTTAGAGTGTATGTCTTTTCAGCGGTTAGATGAGAGTAATCGCTCGACACTGCTTATAACATACAGAAAAATCGGTATCAGCGTATTAGTCTAATCTTTTAAAATTTAATGCATACATTTGAATGTTTAATGATTTTTAAAAAATAGATAGATAGATAGATAGACAGACAGACAGACAGACAGACAGACAGACAGACAGATAAGACAGACAGACAGACAGACAGACAGACAGACAGACAGACAGACAGACAGACAGACAGACAGACAGACAGACAGACAGACAGACAGAGTGAGTGTCAGGTGATGTGGTGATGTTCGTGTCTCAGAGATCACATTAATCATTGAATCAGCACAGTTATATGCAGTCCAGCGGGTGTGAACGAGGGTGTTTCATTATCCCTGCTGTTCAACAGAGCTAATCACATGAAGAAAAGGTGAAAAAATGTTTTTTGCCATATGCTAAAGATAGATCAATCATATTGACCTATCTTCCTTCATTTTCAAGTACTGTCCAAATAGTCATCTTTGGTTGACCAATTAAAAAATTGTAATACAACATTCAGTTTGACACTTAGAGTGTTTACACACAAATATAAACATCGCTTTCAGAAAACAATGAGCAAAACCCTCAAAAAATGCTCTAAAGTTTCAAAAGCGACCTGAGTCTGACAGTTACAAAACATTATAACATCATCTGATACATTACAACAATTACAAACTGATGAATGAATGAATGAATGAATGAATGAATGAATGAATGAATGAATGAATGAATGAAAGACCTTTGACTCTCATATCCTGCCTATTATATGGAGTAACAAATATTTCAGAAAAAAAACATTGATTTTGTTTATTGACCAAAAAAGGTTTAAAAAAAAAACAAGAAGACAGAAAGAAAGAATAGTGGATTAAGGGTGTATGGTGGAATTCCATAAATGAATCACAGCTTTAATTACATGCAGGTATTTTTAAATATAAGTACGGTGTAAGACGGTGTACACAATAAGTGAGTTGTGTCAAATGATTACAATTAGGTTAATAACCAATTACGTTTGAAATTAAACATCACAACAGACATCCATCATTCAGGTTAGCACTTTTAAATATGGCTATTTACAGTATACTACATTTAATTAATAATAGCTGTATATAAATGCACTTGGATTTATGTTATTTTATACCCAATAAAAGAAAGTGTGGTAATTTATTATGTATTTAGAGAAGTATATGAAGCTAATATACCTCAAACTTCTCTAATATGCACTTCTGTTGGTTCATCTGTGTTTGATGAGGAGAGAGAGAGAGAGAGAGAGAGAGAGAGAGAGAGAGAGAGAGAGAGAGAGAGAGAGAGAGGAGAGAGAGAGAGAGAGAGAGAGAGAGAGAGAGAGAACAAGAGAGACTGCAATCTCTAATTAAGGCACTAGATGGCAGACATGCATCATGCTGTAAACTAACTACCAGATAATCAAAGAGATAGACCTATCTAACAAATAAATGCTTATAGCAAACAAACAAAGATGTACCAAAAGCTCAAACCTGTTAGTTTTACACATTATATACAAGGACATCAGTGTAATCAAAATAGTTTTGTAGCAGTTAGAACCTCCAACTCGTTTAAACATCTTAAATGTATTGTCAAAATATTACACAATGTCAAATATTGTGCTTGGTGAGACATGATTTTCCCAGCATTAAACCGTCATGTTGGGCAGCCCATAAATTAATTTCCCCATGTCATGTCCTATTATATTTACAAAATCAAACTCAAGTGAAACACGATCACTTTATAATACCCGGTAAAGTTTAATAATATTCGTTGGCTCAGTCTCGACAGAAACAGAAGATGTGAGATGTGTCTATGTCTATGCATTAGTATAGTTCCTCGTTCCTGTGGTTTCACAGCCCACTTTCCATTATGTCAGATTTAGGTGGATATCAAGAGAAGGCATTGGCATTTCCACTAAAGCCAGCACAGGATTCAAAGCACATGGAAGTGTCCTTCATAGTGTTGTCCTGAAGTTCACGGCTAGTTTAATAGGGCGTAAACATGATATTAAATAAACAAAGGCCTGGATTTACTTGACAGTGCAGATATAAAATGTAGTAATGCCTTTGGACTTTGTATCTAAGAACTGCAGTGTATACGCCAAGAATGGATTATTATTAGCATCACAGATTTATGCCACAGTTTTAAATTCTCTGCTTTAGTATAATATCACGCTAGAGAAAATGCAGTCTGCCTTTTAGCCCTTGTTGCCAGAGGACTCAAAGGATTACAGTGAATAAACGTTCTTTTGTGTTTGTCAGAGGAAGACTTGCATCATATGCATGAAAAAACACATATATACTGTAAACAAAAGAACTGTAGTCTATTGTGTAGCCTTTGTGCTGCTTTCACAACCCAATTTGAATATGTTGAAGTGTGAGAGAATTTAGACTCCACAATTATCAATGAGTTTTGAATAGAGAGATTATCTGTCTGCTTGTTGAGGTGTAAAAAATGAAATACAAATGAGTAAACAATAACAAATGAGACATTAAGATCTTCTGTGTGATGTAACCTTGAAAATATCAGGTTCTTTTCACGTCTAGACTGACAATACATTTTCAAGTATATGAGTATAAGTCTTTCATATTAACAAAATTGTACCCATATGTCACTGATGTCATTAAGCTGATTTTCTGCTGCTCTGTTGTCTGGGTCTCAGTGCTGGCGGATAGTTAATCCACTCGAGTTTTAAGCCACGCCAGTAAGGCTTTTGCAGCATGTTTGGGTCACTGAGGATAAGTCATTCTCTCAAGTCCCAGGTAATGCAGTGTCCTTCTAGTACTAAAATAGTTCCCAACTCCAGCTGATAGACATGTATGACATGGATGGATCTAATGCTATTGTATCAACAGAAATCAAGTGATCTCTTGCACTTTTCTGAACCATTTTTGCAAAACAATTTAACCAAGTGTTGTCAAATACATTTCTAGTTGTAAAATATGAAGTCATACCTGCTTAAATTTATATTTGCCAACCAGAAAGAGTGCAAATACCAACAAACTTCTCAAGTTCTCTTTTTTTGCAGCCACTTTATAGAGGTGCACGTCTGAGCTGCATTTAAAGGGGTCATGACATTGATTTTTATACAATTATTTTAATATGTTCCTTGAGATTCACTTATAATATATATATATATATATATATATATATATATATATATATATATATATATATATATATATATATATATATATATATATATATATATGTGTGTGTGTGTGTGTGTGCTGAAAACGTCTATTTTCAACCTCCATTCAACCATAAAAAATGGATATTGCAGCAGTTCAGATCCTCCTCCTCTCACACGGGGATCTTTCCATCGAGGGCTCTGGTCCAGTTGTGAGATTTGTGGAATGGGAAAGGATCTGTACATCATCACCGCTAGTTCCACCCAATTTCAAGTATTCTTCAGCCCCATCTCCAAAGGCTCCCAGCTCTGCCCTGGTGTATTAATCCCATGGCTCAACTATGGATCCACAATCCTGAACGATCCGAACTTGCTATTGGAGTCCTTGATTTTGCAGTATAAAATTAACATTCTCGTAGCATTTATCTAGGATTCTATTTTCTCTTATAGTACACGTAATATATAATGCTCAAATCCAGGTAATGACAGTTCCAGTTTCCAATATTTACAATAGCCTAATATAAAAAAAGGTGCGCTTGGTGTGCATTGAAGTTGTTGTTGAACACAGTTATTCATTTACCCCGCTGCCCTTGCTGCATTACCAGAGGGTGCAACATAAATCCCACAAATTATGATATTTCCAAACTCCCTTTGGTAAATAAAAAGGTCTCAAACTTAAACAAAGCAGTTCAATATTGGTGTTGCATATTTTAGATCTCACTGTGAACTGGGTACCCCAGCCTTCATTCACAAACACGCGCACACACCCACCTCCATTCTTGTCTGATGCTGCTGAACAATCTGCCTGAACCAGGGAGAAGCCATCCACCTCAAACTGGGAGCTGCCCAAGTCGGGATGCAGCCATGTTTCTGTAAGCTCCATAAGGCCCGATTGTCTGTATTCTAAGCAAATCTTAGCTTTAACACAAAGCTCCCCAATTTTATTCTGTAGAGATCTTAAGTTGCTTAGAATTATTCCAGGCAAAAGATGTCTATTTCCTTCATGCCGGAGACGCTGGCGAACGCCACCTCTTTGTCCTCTTCTCCTTTGGCGTCTTCTTGCCGCCAGCCTTCTCATGTCGAACGGCAAGCCCGACAGCGAAAGAGTCTCTCTTGTGTATGTAATCCAGTCGAGTAACTGTCTTTGAGCCGCTATACGTGCTAGCATCCACAGGAGGCAATACTCTAAAATAATAAAATACTTAATGTTGAACCTAAGAGTTAAAAAGCATTTTAAAACACAAAGAGTCCATTCAACCACATACAATATCTATATTAAATTGTATCAGGTGAGTCAAAGCACGAGCATGAGAGTCTGTGTCGCCAGCGGTGGCCTGGCAGCAGAATACAGGGTTTTTAGTCATTTTCGCAGATCCGTGTGAATGGGGATCGTTTTGACAGTGGTTGCGTTTGTATGCAGAAATCTCCATTTTAAGCATATTGCTGTTGTGTAAACGTACCCGTAGTTTCCATGGTTTTCATAGATACAATTTATCCACTTGTTTCTCGTTTCCTCCATTTGTTAATATAAAGCTTGTTTTCAGTTATTCCTTTGGATATCTCAGTTAAATGGTTGTTCTGTTTCTTTTACATTGTCTTATCCTCTGAGTGTTGGATATTCTAATTTAGTGTTTAATAAAGAAAACTGTGCGATTAGATACTGCCTTTTTCATCCCTGCTGCAACCACGACGTGACATATTCTGACCCTCTGTCTTAAATAATACATTTTTAATTTTCTTATGGTATGATGACTTATATGTCAAAAGCTCAAGGCAAATTTGATTTCTCAATTCATGAACCCTTTAAAGGGATAGTTCACCCCAAAATGTAAATTCTGTCAGTAATTACTCACCCTCATGTTGTTCCAGCCCCGTAAGACTTTCGTTCATCTTCTGAACACAAATGAAGATATTTTTGATTAAATCTGAGAGCTGGGTCACTCCTCCATAGGCTTCTGGGAATGAAACCTGATAGCCCCGAAAAGTCATTAAAGACGTTGTTAAAATAGTCGAAGTGACTACAGTGCTCAATCTTAAGTTTATCAAGCGACGAGAATACTTTTTGAGCGCAAAAAAAACAAACAAAAATAACGACTTTATTCAAGTATTCATTTCCTTCTCTGTTTGGCCTTTAGCTTTCACTTAGTGTAACAGCGCAGCACTTCTGTGTTATACGTCACACGTAGGCTCACTATTGGCCGACGCTGGTCATGTGTGTGATGCGTGTGACGTTCAACCAGAAGCTCTACGCAATTACACTAAGTGAAAGCTAAAGGCCAAACAGAGAAGGAAATGAATACTTGAAGAAAATCGTTATTTTTGTTTGTTTGTTTTGCGCTCAAAAAGTATTCGTTTGCTTGATAAACTTAAGATCGAGTCACTATAGTCACTTGGACTATTTTAAAGGGTACCTATCATGGAATTTTGAAAATTACCTTTCATGTAGTGTGTAACATAGATCTAAGTGAACGAAAACATCCTGCAAAGTTTTAAATATGAAAGTTCACCGTATACAAAGTTATTATCTCTCAAAAGTAAGAGTCGACTCTGAGTCGCTGATATGAATCGATAGACGAACGATGCACTTTCGTACGTCACTTGTACAAGTTATTTGAATTCGACACGCCCACTCAGTGCGCGCGCCGAGCAGACAGAGAAACCTGACAACAACATGTCGACGAGACTCTGTTCTGAAGTGCGAATCAAAAGCAAACTTTTTTTTTCACTGCCCAGGGACAAGCATGAGAAGACTCAGTTGCTAGAGTTTATATTTACAACTATACCACACAAGTATAGCCACCTTGAGCTGTGTTCGCGTTATTTTAATGACGATCGCTTCACAAACACAAATGCTTTCAAGTGTGGATTCGCGAGTCGACTGATACTGAAGGAACGTTCAATACCAAGTTTATTTAGATCAGCTTCCTCCTCCGAATCACAACCTGTAAGTACTATTAATAATTGTTGCTTTTATGTGTGTGTGTGTGTGTGTGTGTGTGTGTGTGTGTGTGTGTGTGTGTGTGCGCGCGCGTGCGTGTGTGTGTGTGAGAGTGAGTTACGCTCAGCAGCTTTTAGGTCTCCAATGTCATTTTTTTTGTTTTTTTGAAATATGTGAAATTATGTGAAGCGTATTGTAGTACTGCAGTGCTTTATCAATATGTTTAAGCTTTGGGTTAACGCAAAATATAACTGACTGGGTCATCTGACCAATCACCGCAGATTAGCGTCACGCAAAGGAGGGGTTTGGACAAATGAGTCGTCAAACGAATCATTAGGGAGTCGGTGAGCAAATCAGGTAAAAATAAATGCATATTATAAGACAACAAAAGTGTTTTTTTGTCATTGCATGCATGTAAAACTGTTGTTGGGGACTCCCAGAACATTATTAGGAACATTTTAAATGCCATAATAGGTACCCTTTAACAACGTCTTTAATGACTTTTCGGGGCTGTCAGGTTTCATTCCCAGAAGCCTATGGAGGAGTGACCCAGCTCTCAGATTTAATCAAAAATATCTTAATTTGTGTTCCGAAGATGAACAAAGTTTTACGGGGCTGGAACAACATGAGGGTCAAGTCAAGTCAAGTCACCTTTATTTATATAGCGCTTTTTACAATACAAATTGTTTCAAAGCAGCTTTACAGAGATAACAGGAAAACAATGTTGTAATAGTATTGTTCAATTGAAAATTAAATGTCCCCAACTAAGCAAGCCAAAAGGCGAAGGCAACAGTGGCAAGGAACCAAAACTCCATCAGGTGACAGAATGGAGAAAAAAACCTTGGGAGAACCCAGGCTCAGTCGGGGGGCCAGTCCTCCTTTGGCCAACGAATGAACAGTGTATGATTATGAGTTAGGCAGCATAATGCCAGGAGTCAAATGGGATCAGAACTTTCACGATATTATCCAGTTCATCTGGTTGGGTTGGGTCATCCGGCCGGTGAGGAGATGAGTGGTGAGGTGTCCATGGACCTTCACAGCCCTGATAATGCGTGTCGACGTGTCCATGTGATGGTCCTTCATCAGATCTGGATATGCCCTGGATCCGGCGGTCCGCAGTAAACCTCGGGATAAACAGAGAGACTAATATTAGCGTAGACGCCATCCTTCTTATGATGTACAAAGTACATCAGGAATTATGGGAAGTGTTCCCGGTTCCGGCTGATCTAATCTATGCAGCCTAACATTGAATTATAGAAATCTATAATGTGTTATGTGTATGCTAAGCCAAAGAGATGTGTTTTTAGTCTAGATTTAAACTGACAGACTGTATCTGCTTCCCGGACCGTGTTAGGAAGATTGTTCCAAAGTTTTGGTGCTAAATAGGAAAAGGATCTACCGCCAGCAGTCGATTTTGATATTCTAGGTATTATCAACTGGCCAGAATTTTGAGATCGCAATAGACGTGAAGGACTGAGGGTGAGTAATTACTGACAGAATTTTCATTTTGGGGTGAACTATCCCTTTAAGGCTTGTCAGTAAATGGCCAATTTTATTATTGGCTAACGTCCTTGCATAGGAAACAGTATACTGTGTCAGTGTAGACAGCGTCAGTCATTATAATGGCTTCTATTTACTTTTTACGCTATGCTCACATCAAGTGTAGGCAAATAAACATCAGTGGTCGGGGCCTATGGTGTGATGATGTTTAACTATTTGTCATTATCTTTCTCTGGAGGCGGGCATATGCAAATGTACTCTCCTTATTAACATATGCAAACTGCAATAAATAATGTCCTGTTAATGGTGAGAGAAAAGACTCTGCTTGATATGGCTGAAGAACGAATTTATGCTTTATTTGTTGTCTAGCCAAGAAAAACTCAGCATATGAATTATATAACTTGACACGCACCCTCCGGCTATCCTAATATATATCAGCTCCTAGCATCTGGATGTGATGATTTTATTTGTTTTATTTAACATGATTTTGCACACCTGCATTAATATCGCTGGTGAATTTGACCCAATTGCATTAATTTCAAGGGGCGTATAATGCATTTTTAAATGTGTAATACAAATTGTAAAAGTATTTTAAAAATGTGAGACTGTGAAAATGGGATTTGGTGTGAAGACTGAGATGATTCTCCACTGTGTCTAATGTAGCATGTGATATTTGGATGGTGTGTTTCAGTGAGTCTGTAACTGATTTAACCCTCATTTTCTCATGTGACTTTTATATATTTAGAGTCCCAAGGAATTACTACAATGCTATGTGTAAAAATAATAATAGCAAAATTTTATCTATCCTTAAATGTTCCTCTGACTTACTAAACCAAGTATGCAAATAATTTTATAAATGGTCTCTTAAATCCCACACAGAACATAAGTATGATGAAATCATGAACGAATGCAGGAACTAAGGCTGTTTCTGAGTGTTCACAATGTTTTATATTCAAACAGAGCACCGATCATGTAACCTTCATGTCTATTCTTTACATATCCACACTTTCAAAATGTTAAGGCATTGGGTTTAAAAATAAAAAAAATACAGAAAAAGATCACAAACAAACAATCAGACAGAAAACCTGGTAATAAAACATTCTGAAATACAAAAAGCAAACTGACCATTAAATAATCTTGTCTTAGGCAAATATACAATATTAATTTTGAGGAGAAATGTTAGCCCTCTATTATCTACATAATTCATACATAATTCTTCTGCCCAACTTCTTTTTATTCAAAGGTATCAAAATCATGTATCAATGTACAGTCTTGATAATTAATTGGAAATACACTCTCACTATTCATAACCTTAATTACACTAAGTTGTTTTAAACAGAGAAATACTTTTAAAACAACTTTCAATACAAAATACATACTTTCTTTCCTCATATAAATTCTATTTACAAGTTTGGAGGAACACACAACACACACACACACACACACACCACACACACACACACACACACACACACACACACACACACACACACACACACACACACACACACACACACACACACACACACACACACCACACACACAACACACACACACACACACACACCACACACACACACACACACACGCCACACACACACAACACACACACACACACACACACACACACACACACACACACACACACACACACACCACACACGCGCGCACACACACACACACACACACACACACACACACACACACACACACGCGCACACACACACACACACACACACACACACACACACACACACACACACACACACACACACACACACACACACACACACACACACACACAGCTTTTCGATTCCTTCACATTTTTAACAGTAATACATTCAAGTACATCTTGCAACTTGACAAATATGTTTTCAATAACAGATCTGGGTACATAAAGATAAAGTATTTTGTTAATTACAGGTTTCTTTGCAGATGGAATAAAACTATAATGAATTACTAAAACTCTACCAAGTCAATGTATTGAACAATTTACACAGATTTGAATCTTTGAGACCTGAATGGATTTCTTATGCTGTGGCTCGATCCCTTTGGTGGAAGATATTTTAGAAACTGCATGAACTAGAGCTGATGTGTGCAAAGTTTTCTGAAGATCTCATGAAGATCTTCCTAGGACGACTTTGACGGTTTTTGTTAGATTTTTAAAGGAGTTAGAATGGTGGATAAACTTTATAGAAAAATACATATACATTTTAAGGGCCTGACACAAATATTCAGATGAAAGTATTTTCAGATGAAAATACTTTGATGCTAGCATGCATGGATAGAGAGTTATGAGCAAAACATAAAGTTGCTTATTAAAGTGCCACCTTTCAGGACACACAGCTTCATTTTGTCACTATGCCACAATATATACATTTTCATAATGGTCAGCCATTCTGAATTTTGATTGGCTGCTTGAGCCATGTTTGTTAAATCGTGTGTATCAAGTTTAGTTAAGTTTAGACATTGTGTTCGGCAAATAGATTATTAACTTATATCTTTGTAATGGTTTGATGTATGAAAATTCCTTGGATATCTGTCGACCACATGGGGATTGGAGGAGAGTTTGGGAAACTGGTTTAAAACATTTGTTACTGTTATTATTATTGTTAGTGGAGATGAGATCGGAAGCGTAGCTTTTTATTACAGTTTTTTACAGTCGCTAGGACACATTTCTCAATACTTAGGTCACTTCTTCTTCCCTCTTCACACAGTGAGCACAACAGAAGTATATGTGGAGAAACTGTGGATCATTTATCATTGTTTCGGCACAAAATGCATTCAGTGACGACATCTTTCAAATTACATTAATTCTTTTCTCACTTCGACAACAACCGCCAAAACTCTGTGTTCCAAGCTCTGTGTATTACACGCCAATCTGCACACGCTTACACACTGTTTTCAAAACTGGTAAACTTAAGTTCAAAACAATAGCATAATACAAAACTGAATATCGCAGCAATTTGCTACATTTTTACAGTAATATTGTAATGAAATATATTTCGAATCTAAAAATGAAATTCTGTAAAAACAATTGAACCAACCACAGCTAATTCCTGAATCTGAATCGGTGGATGGTGTGTGTATAAATTACTGTATTTTGGAATTACTCCAAAAAAAAAAAAAAAGACATAATATATTTTGCATCATCATGTCTGATTCATCAGTAACACATATCACAGTGGATTATAAACAGTAGATGTGCTTGCGTTACAGAAGAACACACAGTATAATGCTCCCGTTGTTAGTGATTTTTAGCTCATTGTTTTATGAGTGATAAAGTGTGTTTGTGTCTGTCAGCCTTTGCTAGTGTGATGAAGAATGTGTTGATTTGAGACATGATGAAGTGATTTGGTAGTTTTAGTGCATTTTGAAAGTAAGATTACAGAAACTGCTGTGCCGAGCTGAAAGTGTGTTTGGAGAACTGTGTGAAGAGTGACGAAGAAGTGGTCTAAGTATTGAGAAATGTGTCCTAGCGACTGTAAAAAACTGTAAGTGTGAGAGTTGAATAAAATCATATCACATTGTATGAGTAATCAGTGCAAAATTTCAGATACTTTCAAAAGGTTCACAAATGTATTCTTGTCACTGTGTCAGAAACGGGAGAGTGTTAGGAAGTCCTGATATTGATGGATGTGAGAAGCTCATGCTGATCATGGATCCCGATGGCATCTTTGAGGTGAGCATAACTCAAGCTGTCACCCTCGAGGAACACACAGCTATATGTGACACGCATCAGCCAAACACCAGATCTCACTCGACATTAGCTCTGAGATCTTGATGCAGTTTTAAAGGGATAGTCTGCTGAGAATGAGGATGAGGTTGGTTGTACTGGGATCCATACTGAAGATTCAGTTCAGGATGGCCTACTCTGATTACAGTCTAAGAGATGAGGGCTTTTTTGGTCCTTACAGGCTATTATAGATGTTTTATTTCAACTTGTTGAATTACATTCAGAAATTAGTCATCAGGGATTCTGTGTCCTTATCCAAGTTCAGGAAGGACGAGAGCATGTGATTGCTTTATTCTTAGGTCTCCACCCTGTAGAGTGAAACCATGCCAATTACAGTTCCTCTGTATTAGAGTTGATGGCCATAACAAAAAAAATAAATAATAAGAGAGAGATAAATAAAGATTACCTGTCTGGATCAAGGTTTACTGTGGTTACAGATAGCAATCTTGTGGCTCACTTGCAGACAGCCAACCTTGAGGCCACACAACAATGGCTTACCAATTTATTTTTTGTAGTGAAGAACAATTCATTTTTCTGGAAAATAAAAAATGTCCCGATTCACTCGGAAAAAAGTGCGAAAGTATCACAGAATGTTCCCATATGTTCAAAGTTTTCTAAATGCACATGATATAGTTTGGTGAAAAAACAAATAGATATATAATTTATATAACTGTGTATTGGCTTGAGAGTACTGGCAGTTGTTTTCCTATGTTTGGCTGCAGATATACAACCATATCTGCTGTTTTTGTGGAGATCTGGAGACTCTGGTCCCGAGTGTGATTCAGATGCAAGTGTGGGCTGAAATTGGACTAAGATTGTTTTATTTTAAAACATTGAGACTTTTGTTGTTGTTGTTGTAATAAATAGATCTCCGTCCCCTCCCCTAAAAAAAACCCTGAAATTATTATTGAGTTAATTACTAACTCATGGTCAGCTACCAATTATTAGACAGACAGACAGACAGACAGACAGACAGACAGACAGACAGACAGACAGACAGATAGATAGATAGATAGATAGATAGATAGATAGAATGGATAGATAGACAGATACATAGACAGATGATAGATAGATAGATAGATAGATAGATAGATAGATAGATAGACAGATAGATAGATAGACAGATAGATAGATAGATAGATAGATAGATAGATAGATAGATAGATAGATAGAATGGATAGATAGACAGATACATAGACAGATGATAGATAGATAGATAGATAGATAGATAGATAGATAGATAGATAGATAGACAGATAGATAGATAGATAGATAGATAGATAGACAGATAGATAGATAGATAGATAGATAGATAGATAGATAGATAGACAGATAGACAGATAGATAGATAGATAGATAGATAGATAGATAGATAGATAGATAGATAGATGCTACAGTGTTCTGGATGTTTGCAAACTACTAAGTGAAAAGAAACAGTTCATCAACACTGTTTAAAAAACTTGTTAATTCAGAGCAGATTGTCAAGATTACAGACATATAAATTAAATTCACTGGTTATTGGATGATACACCCATGACCATTGGAAAGGCAAACAATCATTTGGTCTCTCATGCCACTTGCAGTCCATGTGTGTGGCTGAATTACTAAAGAGGAAAGCAACGGTGTAAAGGTCAGACGGCCGTGGTCTGCTTGATGCTATGAAAGCTGATGCGGGTGGGGGAGGTGGGGATGGACATGGCCCTCGCCACTCGGACTCGCAGTGCGTGATGGTCTTGCCATCGATGCCAACGCTTTCTGGCTGCAGAACGTACCTATGAAGAGGAAACATGCATTAGTTTATGCTATTTTACATTCAGCATTTGAATTTTTCTGCACTGATTGTGGAGAAGAATCTTTTGAATCACTTGTTCATGTGTCCACTATCAAAAAAACACTGAATGGTGTTCATGATCGGACAAGACATATGGGAGAAAACCAGTGGTTTTACTGAGGCATGTCTCAGGTTTGCCCAAAATTAACTTTCTGGCAAAATGGGCATTGCACACTAAAAAATATCTTCCCATCATTGAAGCATAGTGGAAAGAGCATCATGGTTTAGTGTTGCTTCACTGCCTGAGGGCCTGAACACTGTACAAGCATTGAAAAAACAATACATTAATAAATGTATCAAGAGAGAACTTCAGGAAAACAGTTCAAGACTTCAAACTGATGGAACTGACAATGATCTAAAGGACACAAATAAATCCACTAAATATTGAAAAAAGAAAAAAAGAATAAGAAACGTGTTTTCCTGAGTTCAGCGATTTCAGATGCTGTGGCATAACCTAAAGTGGGCCGAGCTATCAAGACAACCTAGAAATATTGATATACTGAAAAAGATTTGTGGGTGAGATGTTTAAAAAAAGCAATTTGTGGAGGTTTGCTGCTAAAAGAATATCAGTTACTAAATTCAAAGGTTCAGTCACTTTGAATGTATTCAATAAAACATGTTAAAGGTAGAAACGGTTGTGTCTTATTAGTTTTGATAGATTGTGTTTGTCTATTATTGTGGGTTTAACTTTTCAAAGGGGTCACAAAATTATTCTTGCCACCATTTTTGCCACTTTATATAAACATGAATGTATAAATGTGAGTGTATAAGATTCTATTCAGGATTAGTCATAACTCAAGATTGACCTATTTTAGCATCAGAACTAATCTTAGACGTACAGTGTCACTGTGTGATTGAAACAGTCTCATTCTGTCTCGTGTCGTTTTCATTCTGTACCCTGTTACGGTTTGCATGAGTTCTGTTTGCTAGTTAGTTTCCCTAGTTACTCATTAGTTCCACAATCCACACCTGTTTCTAGTTCTGGTGATTACCATTCCCTGTGCATTTAAGCCCTGAGTTCTGTCAGTTACTTGTTTGGTGTTATATATGTCTTTGTGTTGCGTAGTTTTGATATTACACTGTGTGATCTCCTCTGTGTTCCCTTTTGGATTTATTAAAGATTGGGTTTGTTATATTCTCTTGTGTCGTGCGATTATTGATGTTGCCAGCCGTGACAGAACATCGAACCACAAATACGGATTTAAAAGAAAAGATGGACATTCCTGCAGTCTGCCTTCTCCTCCTCATGGAACAGGAGGAGTGATCCCTCGAGGACCACACCCGTCCTTGATCTGGGATGTCTCAATCACTACCCTCAGGCTCCCTCTACGTCTTTAATTACACCACCCTCAACAAGCGGTCCAAGGGATGCATGCCCATGGCAGGTCCACGAGGAAGCTTTGCAGAATACTTTGAGTGGGTGCTGGTGAAATGTGAATCCCCCCAAAGTCACCGCCAGCCCCACATTGGACCCAGAGCCCAGGCTATCATCAGCCACGCCCATCACTGACTAAGAGTCCACCGAGCCCGCATCGAAACCAGAGGCAGAGTCGACGCACAAGCCCAACACTGAGTCTGACCAGGTGCGAGAGCTGGCAACAACATCCGTCAAGGAGGGCATCCTTGGATGAAGCCCTGCCCATACTCCTGCTGCTGAGGGTGAGCTGTGCCAGGTCCCAATGCAATGGTTTGAGGAAGAAGTTATTCCTCTAAGTCTCCTGTTGCTGCTGGTCCCACCCAGCTCCAAGTCTCCTGTGTCTCCGCTAGCTCCCTTCAGTTCCTTGGCTCTCCACTGTTTACTCCACTCTGCTGTGCGGATCTTTCGGTCTCGAGCTCCGCCTTTGAAAATGGATCCCCTGGCTCCGCATTGAGTCGCCGAGCCCGTCACTCCACCTCGGCCCATCGACCAGTTAACTCCACCCGGGATTGTCGTCCTTGTTGACCGCAGGAGCCCGTGGCATACATTTATTCAGATGTTTTCTTGTTTTGATGGCCACGATTAGGGGTGTTTCAATTTGAAATTGAAATGGATAGAGCCAAATGGACTTGATTTTTTAGCTATCAAAAAGACATGCATGTAATGGTTATAAAAAGAAAAATTGCTTAGAAAAAGAACAATAAAAAGAGCTGGATGATTGCTAGGGGCTTTTCATTATAAAATTGATTAATTTAGTCGGTCAGTCATGAGAGAGAACGTTGTTGCCTTCATCTAAAATCATTATAATATGTATGGGCAAACAGAGAATGACATAGCTGAGTCACAGATGGCACTGAGTTGATTTGGTTTGATGTTGACGGTCTAGATGACAGATCATCTTGAGTGTAAGCATATTGTACATCTTGCCTGGGGTCATAACAGAAATCCAAATAATTAACCCACATAACAAATCAGATATAAAGAAAGACCATTAGACTGTAAAATAACATTCTTAAGAAAAAAGTGTGTTTAGTTAATTAGTTCTGAAGATTTTTATTTAAACATGTCAATAAGCTATATCAATAACGATGATGATAATAATAAACACTAAGAATATTCTGAAATCGTACTGAATTATGTGGTTTTGCACAGACTTGTGCCCATGGCATCAAAGCAGACAGGGACTGTAGAAAAGAAGGCATCATATAAACTAGTAGTCTATTGTTGTAACAAGAAGTCTCAGTTTAGAGTGAACCTCATGGTATTAATGGATGGACATTATTTATTGTGATTTTATATAATTATCTTCTGTTAAGAGACATGAAACTGGCACAGTTATGTAGGAACAAGCATGGATGTTTCTAGGCATAGCTGGGGGTAATGTAATGACACAGTTTAAGAAAGAATGTATTCGAGGTCGACAGCTAAGGCTTCTCAACCTCAGTCTTCCAAGGGTCATTTCTGATGTTATGGTCCTGAAAGGGAGGTCAGGTTCCCAGAGTTTTGTTTCGAACTGCTGAAATGTATTCAACTTTCCTGACTGTTCTCCTGAGTCTGTTTGGTCTGTTCCGACACTTAAATCTTGAACAAAGACAGAATGAATCTTTGGAGAACAGGAATCATGCCTTATATTGTGTGCTTATGACTCACAGCATCCGGTGCTCCCATAAGAGATGTTGTGCTCCCTAAGTTGGACCAGATTTTGCATGAGTTTTTTTTTCTGCCATTCAGTTGTTTCAGGGCTCTGTTCAGGAAGGCACAAAACAATTCGGTAACACTACTTGAAGGGGTGTGCATAAGACTGACATGACACCTTCATAACCATGACATGACACATGTCATGAATATGAAGTAGGGTTTATGCATGTTTATGACAACTGTCATTAAGTGTCTTTCGCTCAATAATGACATTTTGAATGCAAATATGACATTGTTTAAGATGTCTTTGTTATAAAATCTTGACATAAACCAAAACATCATAACCTGTCAGTGTCTTTGTCATGACAACTTGACATTAAATTAAGTTAAGCTGTCTGTCGTGTGGTTGGTTTTGACATTGGCTGTCATGAGGCCATTATAACTGTGTCATGAATATTTTTTGTGACCTCAACTACAGTGGTACAAATTGAATTTGTCATTAAAAAGTTATAATGGCTTCATGACAGCCAATGTCAAAACCAACCACCTGACAGTTTAATGTAATGTTAACCCATAAAGCTAAGTGGTTTCTTAAGTTTGATCATTAATCTGCTATGTCATGTTTATGACAGGTTATGTGTTGTCTTTAATGTATTGGTTTTTGTCAAGGTGTCATAACAAAGACATCTCAAACAATGTCATATTTGCATTGAAAATGTCATAATTGAACAAATTACACTTAATGACAGCTGTCACAAACATGCATAAAACTTCCTTCATATTCATAACATGTGTCATGTCATGATTATGAAGGTGTCATGTTAGTCTTATGCACACCCCTTCAAGTAAAGTGTTACCAACAATTCTTTACCTCTAATATCTCACGCCACCAAAGACGCAGCAGGTTTTCTTTAGTCTGTGCACTCTCAGGTGGCTGTTACCGCCTTGCATAGGTCTAGATGTTTGCTTGGTTTTGACCTACCATGGCCTTCCTTTCTGTATGCAACCTCTGAGATAACCACCATGCATTGTGGTACAGAGTTTGAGGGTTGGAAACCAGTTCACCTCCCTGGTGGATCAGTGCTGGATTTCTTCAAGAGCGTTTCTCTTTGGGTGCAGCACCAGCGACATTTAAGACATATGTGACTACAGTTGCTGCAGAGAATTTGCTTTCGATGGTGTTACTTCAAACCGATGAGGTCTTTCGCTCTGGATGTGTCATTTCAGGGGCTTTATCTCTGTTTGTGGAACATTTAACAGATTCTCAGCTTTACGGTCTGATAAACCAGCAGTAACCTCATACTATGCCGTTATGCTATACTGTTTGCAGAACCGGGGATTAGGGCGTGAGAGTAAGACAGACGAGATAAGAGAAAGGAGATGTAAGGATGAGGAGAGACAGAGGCAAGAGATAGGAGAGAGGAAAAAGAAAATAATTCTTGGTCCGGTTATACGAACACACTGCCATTCGGTCTTCAACCAACTGAGAAGCCCTCACTTGCAGTGCCATTGGTACTAGATGCCTCTTGGTGGACGGCCTCCGACTCCTCCGACCACTGCTGGACGGCGACGGCTCCTCTGGCTTCCGGCGCCCGGCAGCGAGTCCTTTAGCCTTCTCCTCCCCATTATAGCGGACAGCAGCAGGCCCTGCCCTCCATCTAACAGTGGCAACTCTGTCCGCCGCCCCTCCAGGAGTTCAGGCGCACCTTCGTCCGCACTGCACGACCTCCTCAGCACCACAATCCCCCTCGGCAGTCTCCAACAGTGTGCCCCTTCTTCCTCCCGGGATTCGGTAGCAATAGCTATGTTTCCACTGTCGGGCCAAAAGCAAGCATGCTAGTATGTGCCAGGGCGAGTCGCGTTTTCACTGTTACATCCCAGGCTTGATTGAGCCTCATCGGGGCTTCATCGGGGCCAATGGCCATCGAATACCTTGGTCCAAAAGTGGGCCAACAGTGCCTTGAGGAGTGGTTACGAACAGAGGCAGAGTTTGAGAGTGAACACCGCTTCTCATATGCCATGTTTTCATATCAGGCTAACAGCTAACCTCAACATTAAAGACAATTCTCAGCTCAAAACTCACTTTCAGACACCAGTCTGAAATAACTTCTGATTGCGATCCGATGGAGATTCTGATCACAGTATGAAGCAAAAATATATTTATATGCAATGCTAAATGCTAACCATTGTATTTAAATACAGATATGACTATCGAAAATACCTGAGACTAAGAATTTAGGATTACATGATTTGTGTATTTATTTGGTTACATGTTCCATCTGTCTCTTCCCAGTGCCTTTGTTGCTTCTGCATCCGTGTATGTCATAAATTACATATTCTCCAGTTAACTCAAAATGGTGAAACGGCGAGGGTGTGTGATGTCGTTCTATGGAGGCGTGTTAGAGGCACACCTCATGGCCGACTACCACACAAAAACATAATAAAACAGCAATGTAAATGTCCCAGGCCTGGTCCTCTCTCCCCTTCACTGTCGCCGCTCCTCCGTGAGACTCGAGACCGGTGTGCCGTGCAGGGGTCTCTCATTACAGAGACATTAGTCTGGCTAATGTGATAATGCTATCAGCTACCAACAAGTGCAAAATTCCAATGAATGTAGTAAAATATATTTAAACTCTACAGACTTTCTTCCACAATGCAGAAAAAAGTGCACACATTCTATGTGGGCTAACTTATATCTACACACACACACAAATAATATTAGTTATTCTGTTTGGACATGGAAGAGGGAAATAACTAGAGAAAAAATGACAGATGTGTCAAGTGATACTGAAGAGGAATCCTACAGGCAATAAACATGGCCCCATTAAATGAGAGCAGGGTGCTGATAAATTGCTCTGTTTGTCTTGGTGTTTGTGTGTAAGCGAATAGCCTCCCACATAATAATAGACTTGGTGTCAGAGCACAGATAGGGTGACGGGGTGATATGGCTGTGGAAAGGGCCTATATATTTATAGTCATCTTTCATTTCTGTCCATCCATGAAATTACACTCATCATTGACTCACCTCCCCATTAAGAAAGCAGTAAAACACCGACACAAAGAATCCCTGTTAGAGAAAAACAAAACATAAACAACATCAGTTAAACTGGCACTTCAATTAACTTTGGTAAATGCAAACAATAAAATTAAAAATGCATTAAAAATTAAACATGCCACCATGATGGACACTCTGTCAGGTCTGTTGCTCATCAATATGTTAATATTTCTGGCCTTGTTCAGTATGTAAAGTGCCAGATTATGGTGGTTTGACAGTGGGTCTTGTACCACAGGTTGTTCTCGCAGTAAAAATAAAAAATAAAAATCTCAGGAACAAAGCTCCTTTCAAAAATAATTGGCACATGCTGTTGCTCAGGTGTCAGCTCCACTTCTGAGGACTGACTGCATCAAAGGTTGCTGAGGAATAATGTTCTCAGGGGAAACAAAACTATTTTTTCACGCTGACGCACTTCCAAGTTTCATGAGAGCAGAAAACGAAATAGACTCTAGACCACTTCAAACAGAAAGAGATCAGGAGATTCCACTTAAAAGGTGACATAAGACCAATAACGGTCCCCAACTCTCTTACACAATATATTTTCACAATATTGACATCTATACAGTTCTTTCAGGTGTACATGACAGACACAAGAATAAATAGAACTGCAATTACAGTACCAAGCACCCTAGAGATTTTATATTCAATGCACAAAAGCAATGGCTCATGAAGCATCATCCCATGCAAGACTCAACCAGAACTTCCACAAGTTTTGACCAATATGAGTAAGAAGACATAAAACATTTTAGAGATGGTGAGCACTGTACTTCAAATGTCTCTAGGAATCTACACTGAGAAGAAACAGGAATTAAGGCTGTATTATTCAAAAGTTATTAACACATAATTTAAGCTTAAAATTAACTAGAACTAAAACTGAACTGCAAAATTTTGTAGTAGCGATGGCGATTCACCTCTTTTGTCATTGGTGCCATTGTCATTGTTGACATGTTTTTTTACACATTATTTTCAGTTTGGTAGAGATCCTCGATACTAGAGCTAGCTTTGTTAAAACTCAAAATGGTAAACAAATAATATAGCTAATTATTACATAGCTTGGTAGAATTCCAATGTAGAATGCGGTGTGTTATTTCTTGATAACAGAAGCTGCTTAGTATAACACACCGTTGCCATGAAAAACAGAGCGTTGCCATGGACGCAGTTCAGAGACGGAACGGACCATTTTCTTTAGCGGAAGCAGTACAATCATTTTTAAATCAATAAACTCCTTTTTAAATCAATATTTTGAGTCAAATTATTGATTCATTTGGTAGGTAGCCATGTAATAAGCGGGATAATTTATAACGAGTCGGTCGTTATAGCAAATACAAACCGCTTCAGACTCCGCTTCGCGTCGGGCTCCTGATCAGCCTGTCGGGTTTGTGTTCGCTATAACGACCGCCTCACTATACATCATCCCTTACTTATGTATCATTGCACTTGACCAAATGGATATGTAGTGAAAATCTGTCGGTGATTTAATTGCCGTCTGAATCCACATCTCTGAGTTTACAAGAAGAGATCACTTCAAAATTCACTGTTTAAATCCTTTTTGATCACTGCCGAGCACCGTATGTACGATAACTGTTGCGCTTCACTGTAATTTGCATGCATTTTAAAGATGTACACTTTTATTACTGAAAGCTGGAAAGTATTTACAATAACCGCTAATAAGTATTTTCATCACCGCTCCACCTCAGCGAACAAAAAGGAGAAAGAGAAAAAAACATTTATTATTGTGGCAACAGCAATATATGCAATACAATTTTTGAATATGTAGGCTATTATGCACAACATTAAAAATACAAACCAAGCAGCTTTATTTGTACCTAATATGTAAATAAGAGGTTGCATTTATTTTTTTAAATTACACCCTTTTGAGATAAAGTGTAAGGCAGAAAACCATTTCAAATATAGCAGACGCGTGTCTAGCTTCCTAGTTTTAAAAAAATGAGATTTAAATAAATAATAAATAGAACCTTAATACTTTATTCGTATTATTCCAAGCAAGTTACATTTTATTTACAGCAGACAATCATGCGACTGACCACGTGAGCAGTTTGTTCACAAGTTCATAGGATCACAAAACTTGCTCTTCCACCATCAATAAAACGGCATCCGAATGCATGAATTTATCACTGAGGTGCCATGCAAATTTATTTTTACAGATGTCCACAGACCAATCTATTTCGAGAGAAGATAAATGAGCCAATGCACATTGGCATGCGATAATTTCGCCAGCTGCTTCTATCACGCATCGTGATATAATGAGCAGCAGGTGCAACGCATCTTTGCATTTCGCTTCGAGCCGAGCTGATTCATGTTCTGCTCCAGCAGTCTTACTTGGCAGTTCTGTTGAGTGCCTCAGCGGATTGCACCATTTCCCGCTGTTGGGCGCGGACATCCCCCTGTGCGCTTCAGCACTAGAGAGAGCTGATTTTCTTAAAAGAGATTATACGAGTGCGATATTCTATTCGTGTGTTTCTGGATGCACTCGTTCCCTGTCCTCATGTGACAGCAACGACCACTGTCTCACATGCCTGGGCTTAAGCATGCTGAAACTGCGTTTGTGGGTGGTTCATGTTCTCTCAGGAGAACATGCCTTTATTGAACATGTGGTTCAATAAAGAGCAGTTTCTGAAACCTCTTGCTGCCATGAGGGTGGGGACGACAGCGTGCGCCTCCATGCCTCGCCGCTCTCGTTCCCCTCACCCCAACAGGATCAGAATGGCTGGCAGCTTGCGACGCTATGCCTCGTAGTTCTCGTGAGAATGACTGTGCACAATGCTATGCCTCGTCACTCTCGTTCCCCTCTTCACAAGAAGGCGAGGTCGACAGTGTGGGCAGTTGCGAAACCTTGCCACTCTCATCTCCTTCTGCAATCGCCAGCGGACAGCAGGATGCGGATTGAGAATGCAGTCAAGCCTTCCCACGCATCCTCTGTCCACCCGTGTAGCCGCTCACCCAGACCCCACTCTGAGCCGCCCCAGTGCCTCTCGGGGCGGGTCCCTGTCCACCACCTCGCTGCTCCTCTGTGGGTACATCTCTGGTTCCGTTGGTCCCACTGGTACGCTCCCCAGACTGCCCCACTGGCTCATCCGCACCATCAGACTCAGGTATGCGATTCAGTTCACCCGGCGCCCTCCCAAGTTCAAGGGCATCCGGTTCACCATAGTGATGGGCACTGGTGTTCCTGTCTTACGGGAAGAGATTGAAGTACTACAGGCGAAGGACGCGATTGAGCCGGTACCTCCAGCCGATATGAAGTCAGGATTCTACAGCCCCTACTTCCTTGTACCCAAGAAAGGCGGTGGGTTACGGCCAATCTTTCAAAATCTCTCATTCAAAATGTGGCATGCAGCTTCGGGTCTGTGGACAGGGTCTCAGCTGCCTTGGCATATAAATTGCCTCGAGTTGCTAGCAGTACGTCTTGCTCTCAGCCGCTTCAAGACAAGCATGTACTGGTCCGTACGGACAGCACTGTGACCGTTGCGCTCATCAACCGACAAGGTGGTCTGCGCACCCATTGCATGTGGCAACTCGTCCCCCATCTACTCCTATGGAGTCAGAAGCATCTGAGGTCACTTCGTGCCATTCACATCCATATGTCCATATGTAGCAGTTCCTGCGGCGACCCCATATGTGTATTTTCCACAGTACGGCTACCCTGTCGGCTAGCCAGTGTCTTTCTCTTGCCAGAGCCCAATCTGCCGTCTCTGCCGGTGCGCTTCCCGCCTAGAATTAGACTGGAACCATCCCAGAGACTTTCATATGTCGTACTACCCTCCTTGGCTAGTCCATATGTGTATTCTCCAAAGGTTACTGGCTTCCGCAGAGTTCTCCTTCCCCTGGAAAGGGCACGCTTTCCCAGTGTTATCCAATGTTCTCACTGAGTGGGTCTTGCGGAACATCAGTGGCCATGGACTCCTCGCATAAGCAGTGAAGCTTAAAGGGAACGTCTCGGTTATGTATGGTAACCCACGTTCCCTGAAAGAGGGAACGGAGACGTTCGTCCCTTCGCCATGTTGTTGTATCATTGCTGCAGACGGCCGGGTCCCTAGCTCGGCTCCTTAGCGAAAACCAAAGATGTGTTGCACCTTCTGCTCATTATAGAAGCAGCTGGCACAATTATCGCATGCCAATGTGCATGGCTCGTTTAGTTTCTCTCAAAGTAGATTGGTCTCTCTGTGAAGATCCCATTCAAGTCGGATCCCTCCAATGAGTGTCTCCGTTCCCTCTTTCAGGATACATGGGTTACCATACGTAACATAGACGTTCCGCCACCTACTGGCAGTTTTAGTTTCATTTATAAAAGTATCATATTTCTATATTCAAAATGTTATTTTTAAAACGTTAAACTCAACAATATTTATGCAGTTGCAGTTGTACCAATTCAGATTCAGATGCAGAGAATTCTCACATAATTTTGTTGTTAGTGATTTTATTTTAATGCTAACATATAGTGTCGTATTATTCCAATTGTATTTATTGATTAAATATAAGATACTTTTCAGGCAGTAAATAGGGATCTTTCATATGAATTTGAGGAGTGCTGGTCTTGTTTTGGTCTCAACACACTCTGGTCTTGGTTCTCGGTTTAGGTGGTCTTATCCAACTTTGCAATATTTGTCTTGATCTGAACTACATGGATTTGTTAAAACAACAACAGCAACAAGAAAAACACACTTGTGATTGTTTTGCTGTGCTGCAACACTGGGGAGATTGAATTGCTTGTTTTGGTGCACTTCCTCACAATCAGTGTTGTGTGACACTTTACATTTGATGTGATTTAATTTAAATACTTATCTTTCTTCTCAGGTTTGTTTTCAGTTACATATGTTAGGGTTTTATATGGTGCATCTTATATTGTTTGAATATTAATGTTTACTCCATTATTTTAGTGCCGTGTGTGTTTCCTGATAGAGTTTTGAATTTGTGTGTATGACACTGTGCACCATATATATTTGCCTCAACATGTGGACTGTCATATTTTTATACATATTTCCTTTTTTAACTGTCTATTTTTAAATAAATAATGGAGACTTGCTGCATCATTTTACCATACACAGTGCAGGAATTCAATAAATATGTACTAACAAGGGCCTGGACTCCCACATAGCCATTAATCCAGCGAGGGCCAGCTGATGTTGAGATGCTCAATGTGCCTACACTATTTCAACTGCTGGATAATTCCCAGAGAGCAAACTCTCACCCACTCTAACTGTTGACAGCAAACTGCAACATAGCAGAGAGCTCGCCACAATGACAAACATTACATAAATCTGGATGATATAATCAGCTTCAGAAATTTGGTTAATTAGTGACAGATTGTAAATCGGTGCTTTATAAAGAGCAGTTGCTGGCAGCATTAGGACTCTAATTGAAAGCTGCTTTGTGATCTTGTCCCAAAGTCAATGGGTTTTTGGTGAAATGTATGACATAAATTACATTAGTAATGCCCCCTTTTTTTAAAGCTTTTACTCATCTTGGCTAAAATTGGCTAAACAGGATTACAGAGGCTGTCTGGGATATTTAACATCATCACACAAACAGGAAGATTCAGCTAGTACAGCTACACTCACTAGTCCGCTTTTCACAGCCTTGTTGTGTTTATTTCTGACTCAAACTGTCAGGTAACATGTCTTTTAAACAAAGACTGAAAGAGTTGTCGAAGCTTAGTGATGGAGACATTTTAGTCACGTGACTGTGGTGTAGTTCGTGTATAGCCTACGTTTAGCATTAGACTTCTGCCGATTCTATTTACGCTTCAAAATTCATAAAACTTGTGTCCATTTGTCAAGATTATCACGATGAACAAAACCTGGTTAAGGATTTTTTAATTTTTTCATTGGCTTTAGAATTAATGCAAAAAATAAGCTCCATGACCAACAAAAGATTGTGATATTCATGCATATCACAATGTTTTCTTGGTCATGGAGCTTATTTTCTATGGAGGACCAGCTCTACCATATTTAAAAATAAATACATACATAAATAAATAAATGCTCAATAAATAAATAAGCAGACAATTAATTGCCCCAAAAAATACGATAAACAAATAAATGTAGGTAGAAATTAAATTATACAGTGAGACATAAATGTATATATCTCTTAATTAGCTTCTTTATTTATTCACCTTTGTAATAATTACCTTATTTATTTATGTGCATGTTATAATATTTTTGTCTGTTTTAGTCTTCCTTTGTATTTTTTTTACCCTATTTATTTCTTCAATGCTATTCATTTCTGCCTGTCGTTTTGACATTTCTGTATTATGCAAATGAGGAGGGGCTGTGTCTTAAGGGGTCAACTTCTGCCCATTGGTTGGTTAGCATTTTACTGCATCGGTCGAATCTACATGCCACTGATACTCGAACTGGAAGCTGTTTATGTAAAAGTAAAGTAAAAGTTAAAAAAATGTTCAAAGGACCACAGAAAAACATTTCAGATCTCAAACTTACAGCTTTCTAATTCTTCCAGTCTATTAACAGCTTCCCTTAAGAGGTCGGACACTGAACGTCTGACTGCTGAGTTTGACATTACTAAACAATGCTGCTTCTTCTTCTTCTTCTTCTTCTTTGGATTTTTTACGGCAGCTGGCATCCAATGGGTTGCATTACTGCCACTAAACAATGCTTTATGGCGGGGAAAAGGCATGTAGATTTGACCGATGCAGTAAAATGCTAACCAACCAATGGGCAGAAGTTGACCCCCTAAGACACAGCCCCTCCTCATTTGCATAATGAGGCAGAAATGCATACAGAAATGTAAAAACAACAGGCAGAAATAAATAGCATTGAATAAATAAATAGGGTAAAAAATACAAAGGAAGAATAAAACAGACAAAAATATTATAACATGCACATAAATAAATACTTAAAAAAATAAGTAATTAATAAATAAAGTTGAAGATTATAACGGACAATAAATAAATAAGGTAATTATTACAAAGATGAATAAATAAAGAAGCTAATTAAAAGAGATATACATTTATGTCTCACTGTATAATTTAATTTCTACCTACATTTATTTGTTTATTGTATTTTTTGGGGCAATTAATTGTATGCTTATTTATTTATTGAGCATTTATTTATTTCTGTATTTATTTTTAAATATGGTAGAGCTGGTCCTCCATAATTTTCTGCAAAATTTCTAAAGCCAATGGAAAAATCCTATTGGGTTTTTGCTGAGGGAACCAGTGTGATGCTAACTTATGGGTTGACCTAAAAAAAATATGTCACCCCTGCAGTGTTGTGTTCTACAGGGAAATTATTTTATTTGACCAATAATGAAGTCTTATAGAGACGCACTAATTTGCATACAATTGGTCAATGATGTTCTAGCTCAAGGTATTTGGCAGGAATGTGACCCAGATAACCGGCAGGGATCACCTTTTCTTTAGCCAGCAATCCCCGTCAAACGTTACATGTTTAACTTTTTACATGGTAAAAAGTAAAAGCTTAAAGTGGAAAGCATAATAGATACTCACAGTGGCACAGCCAGTGCATGAGGATTGTCAACATTAACCATTTGTTGATGCAAAATGTGTTGGTAAACAATATTCCTCTTTTCATTTTCATTTCCCCATCCAATAAATGTTATCATTATGTAAAATAAAATAAATAAATTATACATTCAGAACAAATGCTGAAAGTATAGAGGGTGAGGAAATAATCAGCACTCTTGTTCACTCATTCTGTCCCCATTTTATACCCATTTTTTCTGATTCCACTAATATTTTTAGTTTGGGGAGGAGGTTGTGCACTTCTCAAAACAAAAAAATAATTGGGTTCCTTACTGAATGAAAGTGTTTAGTGGATCCTGAATATTTAATTTACTCACATCGCTGAGCCAGAGAGATACTTGTGGTGGTTTGTTTGATTTCCAATCTAACAGCATTCTTCTCCGGGCCAGTGTCAACAGTGTTATACGCTTGTGTTCACTGTGTGCAGCATTAGTGCTCCGACTGACCAGAGAAACGTTTTCCCTGAGAATATTTCAGCAGTTATTATGTGTGTTCCCCACTTCTGTCGATCCAGCGATGACAAACATTTGTGAATGAATCATTCTTTTGTGTCGTCTCTTTCTTTTCCGTTAATCAGCCAAATGGGTTTGCAAAAGAGACTGAATTGCATTCGCATTTGTTCGGACTGCTTTCTCCTTGAATCATCTGAAGTTTTCTCAGGAGGTCTCCCATCCAGGTACTAACCAGGCTCAGCCCTGCTTAGCTTCAGTGGGTAACCAGTCTTGGGCTACAGGGTGACATGGCTGCTTGGTGACATAGAGGTTATATTTTAATTTGAAGACACGGGCCGTTTCTTTATTTCCGTTTCGTTGCCCGTCTATGACGTCATATAACCTTTGACTCCTCTAGTTTCTCTAACTTCCTGCGGATTCCGGCGAAAAACCGCCAAACACAAACGTGAACACCGCCGGACGCCCGTCACTAAAATTAAAGAATCAATAGTTGGATACCAATAATGGACTATGATTATGCTTTGCCTGCACGTTCTGCTGCTGGAGGCAGATCCGTGAAGCGGAAACGCACGGGTGACAGAAATGACCCGAGAAGGTTTTGGGACAGGAGAAGAGACAGGATTCGGGTTAACATTTGCATTTCCAAGAGCTTCGTGACAAGCTGGAACCACAGAGAGATGCCGATCTCGCTTGCATTCTAATAAACAGGTAATTAAGCACCCATTCAGCTAACTATATCTATCCGTAACTTATATGTTGTGAAACGATGATGGCATGTGTAAAACGCAGACGGACTAGCTCTCATGTACAGTATAATGTAAATTCACATTTGTTGTAGATATAGCTGCAGAAAGTAGCTTCATATGCAGTTCACCATCTTTTTCAATATCATAGTATAAACGTAATTATAATTATTAACGAAAGGTGACTGTGTTTTTTAACATCTATTAATACTAGCTAGATGGAATATTGATTGAATTGCCCTGATAATTCATATATCTCTCCGTTTGAAAAGACGTGATTTTAAAAACACTAAGTTAGAATGAGTGAGGAATGTGGGGAGCGACAGAGCGCGCGTGTTCATTACAATGGCATTACATAAAGTGAATAGCCGTAAATAAACGTAACAAGAATAGAGATATAATATAAATAACAACACATTACCTCGTCAGTGAACATGTTATCTGCTGGAGATGCTAGATGGCTGGTTGTCATCGACAACGACATCAACTCCCATGAGCTCGCGCTTTTTCCCGACGTCACCAAAGTACGTCTTTTGCTATTATTTTGATTGAGTGACCCCTGGTGGCCAAAAGTTACATACTGTGCGTTTAAGTATGTCCATACTCTGTTTTAAAGACTGAGAAAACCAGGTTGCTACTGGAAGAGGTGTTAGAGAGGCCAGCAGGGGGCGCTCACCCTGTGGTCTGTGTGGGTCCTAACACCCCAGTATAGTGACAGGGACACTATACTGTTAAAAAGCACTGTCCTTCGGATGAGACGTTAAACTGAGGTCCTGACTCTCTGTGGTCACAAAAAATCCCAGGATGTCCTTCGATAAAGAGTAGGGATGTAACCCCGGCATCCTGGCCAAATTTGCCCCTTGGCCTCTGTCCATCATGGCCTCCTAATCATCCCCATATACTGATTGGCTTCATCACTGTCTCCTCTCCACCAGTAAGCTGGTGTGTGGAGAGCGTTCTGGCGCAATATGGCTGCCGTCGCATCATCCAGGTGGATGCTGCACACAGGTGGTGGTTGAGGAGTTTCCCCCTCTTCCATGTAAAGCGCTTTGAGGTCCCAGAAAAAGCGCTATATAAATGTAACAAATTATTATTATTATATTATTATTATTATATAAATTTCTCCGGATTCGAAAGTTGGTGGAAACTTTCGGGATAATGTTAGTACACAAATAAAAGAAATATATAACATAGATACAGTTATTTTTGCTATTTTAAAGCCGAAAAGTTCCATATTGTGCCTTTAAGGCCTCATTATGCTTCTGCGTCAACTCCACGGTGTAGCTACAGCGTCACTCCTACGGCGTCGTGGCCGTTTTATGGTTCTGGGTCAGGTTGCGTTGCATCGTGGTGCATCTGACCAATCACAGCCCTTGTGGTCTGCGTCGCCTCGACGCGTAGTTAAAATTTTTTGGAAGTGCACGTCGAGCTACGGCGTAGGGGTCGGAGAGGGGTTCGCGGCAACGCAGAGGCCTCTGCCGGGATATGCCGTCGATTCGACGCAGAAGCATAAAACAGGCTTTAAGAACAAACAGCGCTGGATGAAGTAGATATTTTACGTATTGAAATAAAAGTCTTCTTCTTGAGAGGTAAGTTCAGGCCATTTACACCAAAGGTGTGTTTTTTTTGTCCATCCGCACTGTTTCTCGGTTGTTTCACGATGTAAACATGCACTAGTGACTAGATGAATGCTTGCTGCTTTTTACTGTTCTTGTGTAGTGTTCGTTCGGATCTCGCTGATTTGGCCTGAAGAATAAAGTCTTATAGCAGTATATAAGGGCTATATGAATGATAGGCATTGTTTTTAACATGAGCATACAGTAGCTGCGTTTGCATGGACCCTTATAATCAGATTAACGGCTGAATCGGACTAAAAAACCTTCATGTAAACACATTAATCGATCTGATTGAGCTCGATCCGATTGGAATTTTGATCGGATTGAAAATGGTGGTTTACTCCTTTTGTAATCCGATCGAGAGAACATTTAAACACTTGATTGGATTGAAAACCGAAACTGAAAGGACTGAGCATGTGCAATGGCGTTGAAATAGCGTAATGACGTATGATGCACGGAACGAGCTGTTCTTCCTGTTGAATAAAGTGTCATATAAATGAGTGTCCCGTCATTATAAAATTCTCATTTCACTCAGCGTCTGTGAAGTGGAGCAGGACAACGTCCACCAGATCTTGTTTCAGACTCTCATCCACAGACAGTTTTGGGCGCTGGGTTTTACTGCGTGATCAATATAAGCAGCGGCAAAACGGTTCATGCTCATCGTCTCCAAATCATGACCAGAGAGAGAAAAATATTATGTCTGCTGTTGAAAACAAATTAAGAACGAATAGAGGAGAATAGTTATGCGCGAACAACATCAACATTCATGATTTTCAAAAAATCAATTCTGATTTGAAGCTTGTGACATATAAACGCGCACATTAACCCGGTTACTTTATTTATCGTTCATTTAAACACCGTGTTTGGATTCATCAATCGGATTGATTTCATTCCGATTGAACCAAAAGGTGTCCATGTAAACGCAGCTAGTGGTTGATTTTAGTGTTGGTTTTTGCAATTTTGTGGTTGCATGGTTTTCAAAGTAGATCTCAGATCAAGAACCACCTGGCAGGATAGCATCATCAGTGCCCCTGTTTTTTAATAGGCAAACTGAAAGGGATAAAGATAGTCCTTAACCTCCTCCTCAAGCTTCCACACCAAAATCCTCTCTAAACACTTCATTACAATGCAGGTTGAGGCAACTGGGCGATAGTCATTATACTCTTCAGGGCTGCGTTTTTTTAGAAACTGGTATGATAATGGACTTTTTCCAAATATCTAGGATAATATGTGAATCAGTGGTCCTCTGGAAAATGTCCACCCATGCACAGGCTAATTCCTCAGCAAAGGTTTTCAGGGAAAGACCCTCCGGCACAGAAATGCCTTTTTGATGTCGAGACCTTTGAAAACCTTAACATTATCAGCCAGTCTCATTTGCGGCTCAAGTACAAAAGCAGTCATAGCCCCAATACATCACTACAGTCATAAGAGTTAACATCCAACCTACAGTAAAATACTTATACGGTATGCATACTTATACTTTTAGGAGTTATATTGGTTATACACTTTAATTTGGACCACAACTAATTTGAATCACTATCAATTATATCTCTATAATGCTTACGAGTTTCTCTTCTTTTGAGATTGAGCTTTTTCTAAGCCAGTTTTCTGAGTACATGGTCTTTTTGATTAAAAGCCAAGTGTTTCAGTTTTAACGTCCTTGGTGATAAAAGGCTTTTTGTGTGGAAAACATTTAACCTGTTTAAATTGTATCACAGAATGCACACAGAACTTGCCATACTTTACGCAGACCTGATATTTCGGATCATACTGCGTCTCCCAGTCAGTACAGAGAAAACAGCCTTTCAGTATCTCCACATTCTCTGGAGGCTAAAGTCTCACCACCTTGTGTTCAGGCTTACTTGACTTCAGCGATGTGCAGTATATATGATTATGCTGCCCTGCATTGTGGTCACAGCTTGCTAATAGTGGTTTAACTTTCGCAGTGTATGCATCGGATACGTTCCCATAGCACTTCTCCAAAATATTATGTTTCTTGTATTACGTTTCACATACTGTTGAAACCCAGGAAGAAATCTTCAAAGATGACAGTGATTTATAAAACCTAAAACAAGCAGTGGAGCGTTTGGGGTGCGTTGCACACACTCCTGTATCACAACTATTACTATGTTTCAATCCCGTGGCACATAGACAACGCAGATGACAACATTGCCAAACTCAAGTGGAAAATAGAAGGGTTGCAAGCTAATGCACAGCAGTTCCACATCTCTGTCACATATAGTGTCCCTCACAGTAACACAACCACACCGTCGATCGTAAACTTAAACACAGACGCACCTCAGCCATTTTCCTGACCTGTCCAGGTTTCTGTCAGCATACACCAATGTAAAGCCATCTGCCTCAACATTAACATCTGTCACAGCCCTGATGCAGGCGTGCCGGTATTCATAACAGGCCGTTGAATTATTCCGTAATTTGACCATTTTATTCCATAATGAATGGGCATTGAACAGGATAATTGAAGGCAATTACCTCCTCCTCAATCGCTCCCCATTAAGCTCTACGCTGAATTCTGCCAGTGTTTTGCTTCTAAACAAATATCCGCTGTTGCCCTTTTAGGAATAAGGAAGTTTAGCGGGATATTTCAACACAATGCCATAAGCTCCTACATGGTATAGGAGATGGTGTTCTGTTCAGGCCCATGTGCAGGGCCTAAAATTAACACTTGTCAAGCGTCAAATGCGAGTAAAAATTGGCGTTGGCGAGTGTATGAAACTGTCAGTCGCCAGTTGAACGACACTCTGTACAGTTGACAGGTCAGTGCCTCATCATAACGAAAGTTTCAGCCTTTCCAATGTAAATATTCAAGCCCTGGAACACGCGAAGAAGTTCATTACTCACACGCTGTGGGAAGTTTAACATCTCAAGCACGCGACATGAAAGCCGCGTCTCTCAGACAGCGCTCGAAGTTGAGCTCTCTTTCATGTCTTCATGCGCTTGAATGGACAAATTCATAAAAAATTCTGTCGGCGAGTATCCTAGTAAACATAGTCAGTTATGTCTTAACGTGAACACAAAACACCTGATCCATGCGTGCATTCGATCTTAATCCTAATAATCCTGCTACTGTCAGTGTTTTTAATGTGAATTAAACAACAACGGACAAAGAAAAAAATCACTCTCTGCTCTTGAACTTTAAAAAGTATAGGAAGACTGTGCAGTGTTATTTATTTATTTGATTAGCCTAACTTTATTAAATTTCGGTATCTGAGAACTATTAGACCTGCCTGAAGAGCACTTTTTATTTTATTTGTATGTATTGCATTTAATTTTATTTGTGCTTTTGCTTTTAATCTGAATGATTGCTCTTATTTAAGACTGTTTACCTATCCTTTTTATCCAAATAAATATTTGCAGGACAGTGGGTTTCCAGGAGCAGGGTTGAAGACCTCTGACCAACACCCACAGTAACAGACTCTCAGCCTAAGTCTCTGAATTTTACCAAGTCTCTGAATTGTTAGTACACAAAATAAATGTTTCGTCTATATATTATACATTTTTCATTCACAGTAAAGGCCCTGATATAATTCAAGCGATATCTAAGAATGTAATTTTGAACAACAAAATGAAGTTCCTTTTTTGTTAATTTCTGGACTTCAAAATAGCTCGGCAAAGCAACCTTTCCAGAAAAGTTCACTCAGGCTGCTATACACCTCCGGTCTGGTGTGATTATATGAATAGGCGATGAGGCTCGTCTTTGAGGTGTAAATCTCTGGTTAATTTCTTCTGTTCATCCGTCAAGGTCAACTGTACGTGAGTAACTGTAGAGCTGCTTTATATTAGAAACTGAAGATGTAATTTTAATTGAAAGAGACACTGACACTTTTTTCATGTTTAATACTGTAAAGCTGCTTGCTTTTAAACATAAAGTGGTATATAAATAAACGTGACGTGACTTTACTGCAGTGTTGAAGTTCAGAGCTGGTGCAAACATCCACATCGCTGTGATCAGATGCTTTCTGAAAAGCTGTTTTCTCACTGCTGTCATTGTGTGTTTGTTTGTTGAGAGGAAAACGTGCAGCACATATAAAAAAATAATCTCAGCAGTGCGGGTTACTATCAAACTTTTAAGTTGCATCAGTCTAAAAAATGCTTTGATTTACGTTGTTTCAACCCATGTTTGGGTCAAATATGGACAAACCTAATCGATGGGATAAAAATGATATTGAAAAATGTAATCCAATGGTTAGGTTTGTCCATATTACTCCAAACATGTGTTGAAACACCCTGGCATTTTTTTTAGAGTGATCTAATTCCATTCCATTTTGTACTTGTGTCATTTCATCAAACTGATCTTAATGCTTAATCAATACATTTTTTTGGTAAATCTACAGATTTTCAACTAGTCTGATTTACTATTTTGTGTTAGTAAGGTATAAACTGGAGTAATTGTTGGAAGTGCTTTCAATCGTAATTAGTAATAATAAATCCCAGTTACAATCTCCTGTCACTTGGTGAAAATAGATACTGGGCCCTATCTTGCACCCAGCGCAATTGACTTTGTACACTGACGCATGTATCATTCCTATTTTGCACCCGCGCAAAGCGGGCTTTTCCCTCCACAGACGCGGTAAACTAGGGAATGAACTTGCGCTCCCTGGGCGGGTCGGCGCAAAAAGGAGGCGTGTTTCGGCGCAAACATTCCCTAATGCTATTTTGCAGTTCCAGAAAACAATTCCGCCACTGACCCAAAAAAACCTGGTCTAAAGTCAGTGGCGCGTTGCGCGTTGTTCATAATGCTATTTTAAGCGCGCATGCTTGACCATAATGTAGCGGGTGCACAACGCGCAAACACTTTGATTCTCTCATCAACACAGATGCAGCAGTTTTTATTTTTGCAAATCATACATTATAACAAAGAAATATATTATCATACGAGGGAAATCATTGTGGTGTCCATGAAGATGTGAAAAAATAGGCATAAGGCACCTTTACCAGTGTATATTGGTAATTTTTCAGGCAAATTGACGGATCAGACCTGTTTGCCCAATAGTGGCAAGACACATATGTATATAAGGACATCTGACAAATTAGTTTGTCCGTCAAGAACTAGGGAAAAAAATCTGAAGACTGCGAAATCACCTTTACCATAATGTAAGTACATTAAAAACCTTACTCTTTAACTTACCAGTTAAGTTGAGCTTTCTCATATTTTTTTCTATTGATTTGGGTGAGTTTGTCCCATCCCCAATGTCACTTCTCTTTCTTTTACGGCCCTGACGAGAACATCGGTCTCCTCGGCTGTGAACCGCTCCTGGCGCGCGCCTGGTAAATGCGCCATAATAATAACAATCCGCCATGCAACATGCGCACCTGCTCTTAAAGGGTATGTTGGATGACGCTCTGATTGGTTTATTTCACGTTACGCCCAAACCACACCTATGAATAATGAAGCTACTTCAGACCAACCTCTTTTAGATTTGCGCCAGGCGCAAGAGTCATTTATCCCGCCGGGAAAATAGCAACAGCGCCGGGATCCGCCCACAAAGTTACTTGCGCTTTGCGCTTTGACACTTGCGTTTCAGATCGTTAAAATAGGGCCCACTGTGTGTGAGAATGTGCAAGGATAGACTTCACGAGAGAGGAAACACACAGAGGGATCAGAAAGGTAGACATGGGCCATGTTAAAGAGATGGCTGTGTGCTTTCACAAAGAGGTGTTCAGCAGAGAAATGAAGGCAGAAGGCAGTGGACTGTCATTTCAAATTAATGTCAGGCCATCATCATTGGCCATGTGGTTAACAGAGCCGTACCATGGCAGAGGCTGTCCGATTAGTTAAACCTAACACAAAGGTCAAGCTCCATCATCAGAACATTTCATTAAGAAAGTCTGCTACAGTTACAATTCACTATACTTTTACAGTACTGAATCGTAAATGGCATTACTGTATAGAATAGTGAATAAAATGAAACACAATTTAAAGTAATCTACAGTCATAAAATATTATGACCCATTAACATCCTGGTGCTGGCGTCTCACATGTAGTGACTGACCAGCAGGAGTTCGCTTTAGTGGAAAGGCCCTGCCAGGGCAAAGAATGACATACAAAATCAAAGCAGGTTATCAAGGAGAGCAATGATGCTTTTTCATGCATTCCTTTTGAAGAAGCACCAGGTTTTTATGAAACAAATTTACCTGTTGCCTTTTGAGAGAAAGCATGCTCGAGTGAACCGACTGCATACAGAATATGTTCAGACAGAGTGATATCTGCTGTACTATATGTTCAGTTTTTACATACAGTATGTAACAGACATGTTACTTACAATCCTGTACAGACTAACAGTCAATTATTCTTTATCATTTTAGAGTGTGAATGAGCTGGATCCACTGTGTGTTTATTTCAAGTGTATTTTTGTTGACAGGGCATGTTTCAATCTGGCAAAAACCTAATTGGTCAACGGGCAGCCATCCATTTCAATGTGTGTGAGTTAATGACCCGCTATCAATCCCATTGCAGAATCCATCTCTACATGGAGGTGTACGGTGAACGATCAGCATCCCTGCGAACATGTCACCCTCCTTCAAGCCATGCATGAGGCTCGCAAGACACAAATAAAGTGTCAAGCCTGGATTTGTCAAGCCAGAAGGTTTTTCCCACATGCGTTAACAAGAAGAATATTCACTGTGATGTTGATGAAAATTCATGGCCAAGTTTGAAGACACACTGTGCATTTGGTATTTGAGATTACCTCAAGTGTTTACAGTAAATTTATTTTCTTTCATAATGCAACCACAGTATTGAAAGAAGAGCATGCAGATATCAGATTTTGAACATATCAGATTTTGAAAGAATGACTGGCGGTGTTACTCTCACTCCTTTACCTCTAACCTTTGTGTCACCATTGATTTCTATTTTCCTCCAAAACAGGGGAGCAGTGTTGCTATTTATAGTACTAATGCTCTGATTTCTGAAGTAAACAATTCATAAACGTCTCTTTACTACTCTAGTCCTTTAGGGATGCAATTAACCATCTGGCCTAGATTCATGTTGGTAATACAGACCGTATGAAGAGTTTTAAGAAAGTGTCTTCTTCAGTTTTAGTCAACTATAAGGTGTATGGCTTTGAAGCAAATATCACATGATCTATTTCAGTGTCCTTTCCACCTGTAAATGTACCCGGAGTTCAAGGAATGGGTTAGGGTTAGGGTTGATGACTCTATACAGACAGGATGATGTGACACTCACCTGAAAGGACTGAAGAAATGAGTTGAAATAGATAAATACAATTTGAGATATGTCATCCTCCCCTGGGTTCACAAAGAACAGCATGTATGTGATCCCGAGTAAAGGCAGAAGCACTAGAGTTGCTTTCACAGCTTTCCTGCAGAAAGGGAGCAACAAAATAGCTGATGATATTAACAGTTCAAAATGATCGACATCTGAAAGTTTAGTGCATGTACACATCAAATATCAAAACCGCTGGTCAGATTTGAACTGCAGACCAGCAGATGAATTTTGTTTATTTCTGCTATAATAACTGTGTGCCGGAGACGTCATGCTAAGCCCTCCATTTACCCTTGAATTGCTTGCAAATAACATAATTTGGCCTCTTATCAATCATGACAACAAAATACACCTGTGATGACAATGAATGCCAGAAAAGATCTGAAACTAGTATTTTCAGAGTGCTATTAAGCAAGGTTGTTGTTTTTAGAGACTGGGTTTAATATCTTATGCACCCAGTTCTATATGAAATTCAGCTTTGTGGCATGATCATCAGGCTTTTGAGGAACAATTATTTGTACATCTCTCAATCATTGTGTTGCATTTTTTTCTCCCACATTAAAAATTACAGAGCTTTGATCATAAATCTAAGCATTTAAATATCATCTTTCTAAGACATAAAAATGGCAAATATAGAGTGACAATGACTGATATTTATGTTATAAACTCACTCACTCACTCACTCACTCACACACACAATATGTGTGATCATCCACTTAACCATCATTGTGATGGTGAGTTTGGCTGAAAAAAAAAAAAAAAAAAGAAATCTCCAGAAACGTCTCGGTTACATATGTTACCCTCGTCGACTGATTGGGATCACACTAAGGGAGTCTGTCATCTTCGAGTATTGTAAAAACGAGCCAATGCACAATTGTAAATGAGAATTGCATCACACGTTCCCGTCCCACAGCGCAGGTATAAACACGGAAGTGGATGCACGCACCAGTTGTTTTTTGCTGAGGAGCCGAGCGGAGTCAGCGGTGGTCCAGCAAGAGTGGCGACGGGACTACGTCTCTGTTCCCTCCTTCAGGGAACGAGGGTTACATACGCAACCGAGATGTTCCCTTTCAGTCGCTCACTTTCATTGTAGTTGACTGATTGAGATCCCAATTAAAACGCCACCTTCCAGTGCCTTGACAAAAGCCTTCTGATCCCCCGCATTATTGAGGCGGAGACGGGACAGGGCTTAGGCCAGGGAAGTCACTGCTGTTCCACAAGACCACTGGAGAATGGCGCAGAAAGCCGACACTTCGAACCGGCTTACAGTGAAACTGGCTTCATGTGAAGGGAGCCCACGGGAAGCAACGGGCTCGACACATAGGCTATTTATTTTTCTAACGAACAAGTTTGGTGTCACCCAGCCCGCAGCTCTAAAACACCTGTCAGCGAGGCACCCTGTGTCAACGCCCAGGAAGGAGCTACACTCTCTCTTTGAAGAAGCTCACTACCCAGGTGTCCACGGTGCACCTTGGGTAAACACACCAAGATCATGGCAACTACTATCTAGTGGGTATAGAGGGGGGACGAGGCGGATTCATCTCCTCTCTCCCCTCAGGAACCTGACGATCAAGGCGTGCTTCCCATGGATTTGCACCCACTGCATCGTGATGTGCGGTAATAAGACCACATACACTTAGAGCAGTGGTTCTCAACCTTTTTTGGGCCAGCACCCCCCATCCATTATCCTGGTACCTTATCCAGATTGTTGTCAGTGCGAAACACATTTTTGAGAACATGACTGCTGATTCTTGTCAGCGCTGGATTTCCAATCTATGGAAATCTGTTCTGCCCGGACCGCTCCGAGAAACCAATCATCCAACCGAGAAGGTTTGGGACACGGTGGAGGGTTACACTCGAGGTCGACCGCCTCAGCGGCATTTTTCAGCATAGTTGTCATCTCTGCATCCGGCTCGGGCAATGCTACTTTCCCAGAGGGAGGCAGCGCAGCCAAGTCGTCATCTCCAGAGCCCAGCTCACCCTCCGATGCTGCGATGGACATCCTGTCCTTTGGAGGGGCCCTGAACAAAACAGCTGGTCGTCCACTACATAGGAACGAGCTCACTCATCACGGAGCTGTACTGGCTGCGGTGTGGCAGAGGAGTGAAGGATCCACGGGGCTTTGCCGGGCAGATTACCCCTCACTGTGATCATCAGATCAACAAAGGCGAATCTCGATCTCAACACCGAGATGGTCATATTCCCGCAGTGAGAACATGAGTCATCCACAAGAGCTGCTTCAGCCCAAACATGTGATGCAGCGATTGTGACCTAACGGGCATAACCCGGTTGTCAACGTCTGTCGCCATGGTTACTATGGCAGTACGTGCGGAAACAATGGTGGAAACCGGGGTAACGCGGATATGACATCATTGACTGGCGACTCACGCCCCGTTTCCTTGGTTAAAATCGCAATTTTCTCACGATTTACAAATAGTTGGAAACATTTGGGATATTGTAAGCAGTAGCTAGCTGTAGAAACACCAGCACTGGGAGAGTCTTCCAGAAGAACACCGACACACTCGCTCGTTGTATAGAACAACACTCTTCAGAGACATCGACACCGATCGGCTCCAAAGCAAAAGACAACTGGTGCGTGCATCCACTTCCGTGTTTATACCCGCACCGCGGGGCGGAGCGTGTGATGCAATATTCACACGCCAATGTGCATTGGCTTGTTTTTACAATACTCGAAGATGACAGGCCCCCTAAGAGGGTTCAAAATCTGTCGAAACGTCGGCTACGTCGAACGTGAGCGACTGAAAGGGAACTATACATTAAAGTTAAAAGTATTGGTTCTGATGCATTTTTAAAAAATCCATGCAACAATGAAATTTTGTAAAAAATGAAGAAAAGAAGATTATTTATCCATAAGCTTGTCCTCAAGACTCAGACTCACTGAATTAATACATAGCAAATCAAGTGAAACGACTCAGCAAAGTTTGCAAATGCATTCTCAGCGAACCTCAGATGAAAGGACTCATTTTCTGCTCTGACTGAAGTAAGCGTCGCCCTGAGATACACTCACACTTTACGAACTCAGGCTTGTCAGTGGATTTTGAGTTACAAAAAAAAGAGGAAAAAAAGTAGGCTTTTATATATATATATATATATATATATATATATATATATATATATATATATATATATATATATATATATATATATATATATATATATATAAATAAACCCTTCAAATCGGAGTAACCTCAAATGACATGACTGGTAGCAGATTAAAGATTGTGCCTGTGTTCAGAGGAGCTGACGGGTTGAGTGTCAACAGAAGTGTCTAGATCACGGACCACGTTTAAACACATCAGAACGGCTCACATTACAATTACTCTTCTTTTACAGTACACTTATATTTTGAAGTGTTTCAATTCAATTGCACCAACAATGAAATATTAGGAATATTTATATCAGAATATGATAAATGAAATAAAAGAAATTGAAAATGTGATTGTTTTTCATGCAATAAAATAAGATGCATTGGGATGAAATTGCTAATTCTATAATCAAACACATTTATGAGTGATTTCTCATGCAGAAAATCCAGCTAACTGTTTGAATAAATGATAATTATTATCATGGCACAGTGAAGATAATGCAAAAGATTGCAACTGAATTTATTTCACTGTCTTTTACTCTTTCAAACGTTTCAAATGTTATTAATTTCAGCATATATATATATATATATATATATTCTCCTTTTTTACTGGTGAAAAAACAGTGTTTTGTCAAGCAGATTTACTTTACTTCAGTAGAATCTACTTATTTAAATGAAGCTCACACTCACAAAATTATTTTTTCTGTTTCTGAATAATTGTTAAAGGAATAATTCACCCCAAAATGTAAATGTCTGTCATCATTTATTCACCTAATGTTTGTTCCAAAAGTCCAAAAATGTATGCTATTATTTTGTTCTACATCCACTGTTTTCTATAGCGTGTATGACATTTCATAATGACTGACTGGATATGATATTGTCACTGTTATGCTCTATTTAGTTCAGTTCATTGACTTCATTCATCACGTGTGTTTCTTTGTCTTTGTTTCCCCGTCACTTATCAGTCACTAACACTCATCATCGTCTTTTAGTCCATCATCACTCGTTCACAGTTCATTGTCAGTTGTTGTTTGTGCATAGCAGCACACAGTCTCGCATTTTGGCCTTTTTATTCTGAGTTCCTAATAAATCGTATGTTATTTTATAATCCTCTTCATCTTTTGTGCATCTGAGCATTACAGATATTGTGTCAATCTAAAAAAACCTGCATACAAGTAGCCTAAAGTCATCTGAAGTCATACAATTTGTGAGGAAGAGACTGAGTGTTTAAATGTAACAGTAAACTGCTGTTTTATGTAAAAGAGCAGCGTAAAGATGAATCTGTTTCCTAATAAAGAAATAAATGAACAGCATATGCTTTTGAAACTAAACAAGGGTAAGTAAATAATGACAGAATAGGGGTGTAGCAATATATCGCAATACAAAAATGCAACAATATGTATTGTGTAAAGTTCACCCAAAATAAAAATGACTGTTTGAGGGAAAAAAATCAAGTTTTCAGAGTTTTAGTGTCAGTATTACATTAAACTACTATATATAATGTTGAATATAATGTATAATAATGCAATGAGGGAATATTTGTGGGTCCTGATAATGCCAGATATCTGATGTTACCAGTAAAAAGTGGCCAAAATTATTTTAAATATATCTAGTCAGTGAAAGAGTGCAAGAATATTCATCTTAAATAATTCAGTATTTTCAGCTTCAGAATCATGAATATTGTTATTCTGGTGTGTCTATTCTCCTGTGCGTTGGGTTTCAGCACCGAGTCCAAGACTATTCATTTACACACACAGTGTAACACCAAATTTAGCATTTTAATCAACAGTACATTTTTTGTTAACCTTTTATCATGTCTTGGAGTATCGCAATAATATCGTATTGTGAGTTCAGTATCGTGATATGTATTGAATCCTGAGATGAAGGGATCGCTACACCCCTGTGACAGAACTATTCCTTTACTGAACATGATCATGAAACCGGTGAGCATCATTCATCACACAAACGCTCGCTCGGGAATATCACTGTTATAGTGAGCAGGAGTTAAAGTACTTTACCTGTACTGTATAGTTTCAGATGTGGTCGAGGCCCTCAGCTTTGTCATTAAAATGCGCACAATGTTGAAAAGGAACACAAAATTGATCTGTATCAGGGGGGAGAAAAGGGAAGTAGGTCAGTAATAATGATCCAGCAAGTGTTTGGCATGTTTGAATGAACTCAAAGGTCCCAGAAATCACAAATAATAGCACTTGTGAAATATCGAGTGTGGTGAACACTAAATCTCTTTGCTCCTGGGATTTAGGAATAAACATATTTTTACATATTTCTGGAACAGCTTGATCTTTCTGCACAGAACATGCAGAATGGCTTAAATTAAATACTGTTCTTATAATGCTTTCACATGAAGAAGAGGGAGGGAAAAAAGATTCACTTCAGTTCAATAATTCTCTCGAAGCTCAAGCACTTTATCTGAAATTAGCAGACATTGCTATTATATAACAAGCTGATATTCTGGCAAGGCCTGGCCTACTATTTGCTGATGTTAATAATTATTGAACAGCTCTCTTAGAAATCACATATGGGTATTACGTTTACATTTTGTCCTTTGTAATGCTTGAAGAGTTTTGTCCACTTGGCTTTAAATTCTGACAACTACAAATCTGAGAAAAGCAACAATACTTACTAGGAGAACTAGAATCACGGGCCCCTGATAGATGTAGTCTATGTACTTCCCAGGCTCCTTCCCGAACCAGCATCTGAAACACAGGGCTTTTTTAGCGTCTACTCACAGCACAGATAACTATATAACTATGATATATATATATATATATATATAACTTTAAACCCACAATGGCTATTTTCATTTCCATCAGGGACTGTTTTCACCGGCACAATAAAATATATACTTTACTGTGAATATCAGTGGGTGGAAGAACCACAGGCCATGGCCACAGTTTAATAATAAACACATACAATACATTACTTACATATAATAGATTAGCTAAAGATGAAGTTTGTACTTTCACGGAGTCAATGCCAATTTGGCTACTATTTTTTTAAGTTTTAAGTTCAGAACTTCTACTACCCCCTAAAAAAATAAGAAATCAACCAGATTAACTACGTCACATCTTATATAAATTATACAGATCAATACAGTACAAAGAACATCAAAAAACTATAGGATGTTGGAAAATAATGTTTTTTCTGTTAACCAAAAACTTTTTAATCTTCTCTATTGCTTTAATGCAAATGAACAAGCACGCTGTTATTTGTTGTGTAGTGACGTGTGTGTTCAAGTACGCCAGATATGAGCAGATTCTGCACAATACGCTGTATTTAATATATCACGAGGACTCATGAGTATTTGCACTAAATCTGGGCAGATTTGGTTTACGCGAACTTCCCCAGCAAAGTGAGTAAATATAATAACTTGCCAAATCGGCTCGTGATTTGACAGCGTTACCCAACACAGTTGATTTTTGGGTTGGCGGGTTCATTTCAAACCCTGGTTACGTCTGACTGACTCAAGCTGTACAGTTCACTTGTATTACAGATGCAACACTGAAGACATACAATATATGCAAACATGTGTCCTCAAAATGAACTACTGTATTTAAGTATTTTCTACTTTGTTACTGTACCTAAGTACATTTTTAAAGAATCTGTGCTTTATCAGAGTATTTTTATTTTGGGGTTCTTTTACTTCACTACATTTCAACGCATAATATTGTACTTTTTATTTCACTACATTTAATAAAAACATGTGATTCCTCATTATTTATGAAGAAAAGATCCCACTCAGAGACACATTAGCGGTGTCTGATTAATGAACAAGCTGATGCTTTTAAATTAACTGGTTTAATCAGTTTGTAAATTGCACTAAACAGTCCATTTATGACTTGTAATGATTTGATTGCATATGATCTCGAGTCAACAGCTCACTGACTCAAATGATCCAGTCAGAGCGAGTCTCCAGTTCACAATTCACTGAGTTATCAAGTCTTACTCAATAAACCTGTGAGCTTGAGTGTGTGTGACTGATGGCGCGGAAAGTAGGTTACTTACTAATGCCCAATTGTAGCCTGGGAAAACCCTGACGAACTTCCAGCAAATTTGAGATTTACTCTGCAAGTCCGTCTGGCCAAGAGCCCATTCAAGCCCATTTCCAATTTTTCCAAATCGAGGCACCAATCTCAAAGGTTGAGGCGGGCTTTACACGATGGCGATAGCGCTACGACGATGAAGCAGATTTTGTACGTCATCTCCTTCATCCTCTGATTGGTTTTAGGTCTATCCAATTGCGCCCAGAGGCATTTGAGTGGCGTCGTATTTAGGCCACGAATGTCAGTTGTTTGTGAACTAAATCTGCTATAAAACGGCGAGTTGTTTAAGCCAATGAATGTGCAACGTTACCATCTGAACGGGGTTGGTTTTAGGTAAAAATTAAACATAACATTAAAACAGCACAAATGAATGTAACTTTCACTACATGTCAACTAGCAGTCATCAGAGTATTAGTAGAATATCCGCTAACTCTTTATTTCGATGCTCCAAACAGACATTATACTGACTATAAAGCCCCTTTCACACAGCACTTTGAACCCGGCAAATTGCCGGCAAATTGCCAGAGTGCCTTCTGTGTGAACGCAAACACGACCCGGGATTGATGCCGGGATTGAACCCGGGTTGGGGACCTAGTAACATTGCCGTGTTCAGACCCGGAACGCGCGCTGAGTGAACAAAAGCCAGAAACAATGCGTTAAGGGGTGTGTCATAGTGATGACGCTCGTGCCATCGCGTGACTCTGTTGCTCTTAGAAGAAAGTTTGTGTTCGTCATCAGCAAAGAAAGAACGAAAAAATGTCTGCAAACTGGAATGAAGCAGAGACAGGAGCTCCTCACTATCCGCGCTGAAGCTGAGATCGTTCGCCAGCTCTGTGGAAAGGTGCGCGCGTGCACATGTTTTCGACGCGTACGTTACACGTCTCATCCTGACGTCACACTGCTTTCCGGGACATTAACGGGTTGTGTGTGAACGCATTCACAGATCCCGGTAAATCACTGGCAGTGTGAATGAACCGAAATCAAACAATCCCAGGACAAATGCCGGGTCACATTATCCGTGTATTTTCCGGAATCTCTGTTTGAAAGGGGCTTTAGTAACTTTGCAACTACATGTCAACTTATTCTACTAATCCAAACCTAGTTGACATGTACTTGGAAAGTTACTTATAGTTATAGAAGGTCTATGGTGGACGATCAAAATGAAGAAAAGTGGGCTAATTTAGTCTTGGTATACTACTAGTACATTGATATTAGTAGACTTACTATATAGAGTATACTTGGAAAATAAAATGTACACTGATAAAAATGATTTTGTGGTGAAGTAAATACTACAAATGTAATGTACATGAATAAGTTAGTTCAGACAAGAATAAAAAAAGTAAATTCTATATTAGTACTCAATTCAATGGTGTAGAAATGAGAGTGTAAATATCAACGTTATAAAATCAAGCAAAATTACTCAACTTTTCTGACACTGGTGTTCCCATCATGCACTGGGGCTTGAATAATTAATGAGGTTGATTTTTCACTGTTTTCCAGCTGTATTTACACTGTTTTATCATTGCTTTTGTTGTTAGGTTTAGTAACTTGCCATTTTGTGACATTTGGATTTAATTTTCTACTCAAAATGACACATTCAAACACAAAAACGATCCATCATATGTTACTGTCATTGTGTATTGTCTACCAAGTATTGAGGTCTCTGCGTTCACAAAACCAGTTATTTCTGAAATGTAGATATCTACTGTATTAATTACTTCAATGTTTCTAAGTAAAGCATATACTTTAAAAATTTATGGTTAAATTCAATGTTATATTGTTGTTTGAGTAAAAGGTATTGCAAAGGAAACTTCAACTAACTAGATTGTATTCAATCTTTTACTAGCTAAGTTAAAATTACTTATTTTCTTCGTTACTCTCTTAGTTAAGTAGAGTTTACATAATTCCATATGTGAAATTTACTTAAAGGTGCCCTAGAATGTGAAATTGAATTTATGTTGGCATAGTTAAATAACAAGAGTTCAGTACATGGACATGACATACAGTGAGTCTCAAACACCATTGTTTTCTCCTTCTTATTTAAATCTCGTTTTTGAAAAACAACCCTGAAAAACAGGCGAATCTCCACATAATACCGACTGTGACGCAACAGTCGAGATCATTAATATGTACGCCTCCAAAGATTTGCATATGCCAGCCCTCAATGCCAGGCGGAACTGCGCAGCCGAGTCATCGAAACAAGCGAGGATCAGAGGGAAAATGGCAGATCATGGAAATAAATGCTATGTTCCAGGCTGTGCAGGGGATGTGAGGACTTTTCATACCCTTCCCACAAAAAAGGAATGTCAACAGGCGTGGTTGATGTTTATATATAATCGGATACCGCAACAGTTTAATTCGAAGTTGTTAGTTTGCTCTGCCCATTTCACCACGGACTTATTTTCTAACCTGGGACAATATCAAGCAGGCTTCTCTCAGTGAACAAATTATATACAGAAAGCGATCAAAGAACAATCTTTCCACACAGCGCGAGTTTATCTGGACACTTGCCAAACTCGTTGAGTTTGATGAAATCAATGACGCATGTTACTCTGCACCACAAAGCTCTTACTGTATGTACATCATCGTGTTTGCATTGGTGAAAGCATTAGAGAGAGTGCAGAAACTGCGTTGCAATGATAAGATCTTCAGTCTCGCGATCAACAGACTGTCATCTGCTCAATGCTCATCACGGCAACATTTTATGTGATGGAAATAGATTTAAATACTTTATAAACATCTCACGATTCGTTAATCTCAAAAGCTGTAATAGTACAAACGTTTAATAGCTGTAGTAAAAGTATTCGAGAGAGTTTCACATGTAATGCGTAGCTATTTCATATGCAAGCAGGTCAGCCAATCACAGCAGTGGCCGGTTACACTGAAGTATCACAGCAGCCAATCACAGCAGTGGCCGGGTTACACTGAAGGCTCACAGCAGACACGCCCCTTCAAACAGAGTGTCAAAACAGAGGCTAAAATCAGGCTAGGAAAATACCTTTTATTTCTAAATTATGACTATTTTTTATCTAAAAAACATAATAACACTATAAGGGCAACCCAGGAAACATTATAAAATAATAAAATAACCCCATTCTAGGGCACCTTTAAAAAATATTCGTGCAAAACCTTGCCAAAGAAAAATTAAGTAAATTTGACTTATTTTTTTTTATTTTTTTACTTATTACTTAAACTTGAAGTATAATTTTTTTGTAAGGGTCCTATGCTTTTCTCAGTGATCAGATATTATTTTAAAGACCCCCTGTGGTGAAAATCCAGATTTTAATGTTGTTTATCTATGTGGTGTTTTTAATATGCTTTAAGACAAACCATGTGTAAATTCATAAGTCGGCAGCATTTTTTTTAATCCACTCAGAACAGTCGAGTGCTGAGCCGGGGAGTTTGTGCAGTTTCGTTGGTGCCACCAATGGAAAAGAAGTTATGAACAGGTTCTTATTTTAACATTAGTTAACATAAAAACATTAACATTTATTTAATTTATTTTACTTTTTTTAACATATATTTCTAACTTCTCTTTCAGTTTTATAAATATTCTACATACCTGGATTCAAATCAGAGGCTCATTCATTGACATCTTTTGCATATACTCTACTCTACAATTACCCCGTCATTCACTCCCATCACAGGTTTATTGCACTAAGCTTATTTCTGCAAATCAGCAACTTACTGTTCGTTTTCGTTGTAAAGTTTTCCAATGGCCCACACTATAATTATCGGACATGGTATACCTGAAAGAGAGAAGATTGCAAATCACACTTCATAGATAGCAACTCCAGAAACGTGGAAATTAAATTATATATAACCAGTCACCATGAACCAGTGACAATTTATTGTGATTTTGTTTATGCAAGAGGAAAGAGATGCAACATAATACCTTAGATTAGATTGTAGACATTCATAATTTACATATACATATTTGTCCAATTTAATGTTTACATTTTCAGAGTTGGAACACCATTTACACTAGCATGATAAAGTAGCCAATACTATAATATATGTTTATTTTTATAATAACTATTTATTAAAATCAAGACAAAAACTAAGTGTCATTGCTTTTGCAGTTCTATATATTTTTATTTGCATATGACATATTACTATATTGCTATTAAGTACATTAATACAGTAAAAAAAAAACAGCATGTCTTTTATTTGTTGTTGCAAACTGTTGCTCTGTATTATTGAACAGGGTATTAGTCCCTTGACTCCCTTCCTATTATGGCCATTAGTCAATAAAGTGCACAGCAGGTGTCATGATCATGCAGCTTTAATTTATCAGAGCTGAGTGCTGTCATTTCACATGTACTGTATTTAATTTGGATGTGGGTGAGTAGTTTGCTTTGTAGTTAGTCCCTCTACCCCCACTAATTCACTTGACTGATTCATGCTGATTTGCGTACTGTTTGTGAATATGACAGACTGTTATTATGACATTGACGAGGTATTGAGATAATCATGAGTTTCTGCCTGGCTTGTTTCTCCCTCGATCACATTCAAGCCATGAAAACACAACAGAAACACTGTTATAATAAATTGGGCTCAAGCCAAGCAAAAGAGATGCTGCCTCGCTGAATGGTGTAAATGAGGGATTTATACAACATTCAATCTCACACCTTGAAATATGTTGTGTACAGTTAATTGTTGTATTTTAGTTTTTTTTTTTTTGTGTCCTCAGAGAAAACACCAATATATGCATCTTATAAATAAAAAAATTGCCTATATCTGGCTTTTTTTCCAACAATAGAAACAGTGGTTGAAGGCACTTTATGGCCATGTTCAAACAACACCAGAATACAGTTGTGAGTCCTGTATTTGAGTCCTTAATAGGGTTACGTTCAGTTAATTTATTTACATGAGTGACAACCATATTCTATAACCTTGCACACACTCGTACATTTTCAAAATGTCCTTGTCAATCCCAAAAACTGACAGTGTGAACGTAGCCTTTGTCAGTGTTGGCCTTTTGATCTGCTCTCACAGTAAATCAGTCAAGCGACAGGAGTAATAGTCTTTTGACTGTAGTATAATTTCCTATCAGCTCTCTTACAGCTCTGAAAAAGCCCCAGAATCCTCTAGTCACACACACAGACAAGGACACATTTAGCATGCTTGCAAATGTTATTTGGTACACTGACTGCAGTTTGAATACTTTGTAACTTTTAATTGTATTAGTGCCATAATGTTTCAAGTACTTGTTGTGAGTAAGTTTAGATTACTGCAACTCACTATACTGCGTATTTCCAAATCTCAAATTGCTCGTCTCCTACAGAGCCAAAATGTAGCTGCCAGATTTCTTCACAAAAGACGTAAATGTGATAACATCGCTCCAATACTCAGGGCTCTTTATGGCCTGCATATTCAATTCAGAATTGATTTCAAAATTCTCTTATTTGTGTATAAATCTCTACAGCTCCCATCTTTCTATCTGAATTGCTGCATCCGTATATCCCTTTCAGAAGTCTAAGATCACGTGACCAGAACCATCTTCTCGTCCCACACTCCAGACTCAATAAGAGAGGGGATCGAGTTTGTCCTTCTTCTCGTCCCACACTTCAGACTCAATCGTAGAGGGGATAGAGTTTGTCCTTCTTCTAGTCCCACACTCCAGACTCAATCGTAGAGGGGATCAAGTTTGTCCTTTTTCTAGTCCCACACTCCAGACTCAATCGTAGAGGGGATCAAGTTTGTCCTTTTTCTAGTCCCACACCCCAGACTCAATCGTAGAGGGGATCAAGTTTGTCCTTCTTCTCGTCCCACACCCCAGACTCAATCGTAGAGGGGATCGAGTTTGTCCTTTTTCTCGTCCCGCACCCCAGACTCAATCGTAGAGGGGATCGAGTTTGTCCTTCTTCTCGTCCCACACTCTAGACTCAATCGTAGAGGGGATCGAGTTTGTCCTTCTTCTCGTCCCACACCCCAGACTCAATCGTAGAGGGGATCGAGTTTGTCCTTCTCGTCGCCACACCCCAGACTCAATCGTAGAGGGGATCAAGTTTGTCCTTCTCGTCCCACACTCCAGACTCAATCATAGAGGGGATCGAGTTTGTCCTTTTTCTCATCCCGCACCCCAGACTCAATCGTAGAGGGGATCGAGTTTGTCCTTCTTCTCGTCCCACACTCTAGACTCAATCATAGAGGGGATTGAGTTGTTCCTTCTTCTAGTCCCACACTCTAGACTCAATCATAGAGGGGATTGAGTTGTTCCTTCTTCTCGTCCCACACTCTAGACTCAATCATAGAGGGGATTGAGTTGTTCCTTCTTCTCGTCCCACACTCCAGACTCAATCATAGAGGGGATTGAGTTGTTCCTTCTTCTAGTCCCACACTCTAGACTCAATCGTAGAGGGGATCGAGTTTGTCCTTCTTCTCGTCGCCACACCCCAGACTCAATCGTAGAGGGGATCGAGTTTGTCCTTCTTCTCGTCGCCACACCCCAGACTCAATCGTAGAGGGGATCAAGTTTGTCCTCCTTCTCGTCCCACACCCCAGACTCAATCGTAGAGGGGATCGAGTTTGTCCTTCTTCTCGTCACCACACCCCAGACTCAATCGTAGAGGGGATCGAGTTTGTCCTTCTTCTCATCCCGCACCCCAGACTTAATCGTAGAGGGGATCGAGTTTGTCCTCCTTCTCGTCCCACACCCCAGACTCAATCGTAGAGGGGATCGAGTTTGTCCTTCTTCTCGTCGCCACACCCCAGACTCAATCGTAGAGGGGATCGAGTTTGTCCTTCTTCTCATCCCGCACCCCAGACTCAATCGTAGAGGGGATCGAGTTTGTCCTCCTTCTCGTCCCACACCCCAGACTCAATCGTAGAGGGGATCGAGTTTGTCCTTCTTCTCGTCCCACACTCCAGACTCAATCATAGAGGGGATTGAGTTCTTCCTTCTTCTAGTCCCACACTCTAGACTCAATCGTAGAGGGGATCGAGTTTGTCCTTCTTCTCGTCCCACACTCCAGACTCAATCATAGAGGGGATCGAGTTTGTCCTTCTTCTCGTCCCACACTCCAGACTCAATCGTAGAGGGGATTGAGTTGTTCCTTCTTCTAGTCCCACACTCCAGACTCAATCATAGAGGGGATCGAGTTCTTCCTTCTTCTCGTCCCACACTCCAGACTCAATCGTAGAGGGGATCGAGTTTGTCCTTCTCGTCCCACACTCCAGACTTAATCATAGAGGGGATCGAGTTTGTCCTTCTCGTCCCACACTTCACACTCAATCGTAGAGGGGATCGAGTTCTTCCTTCTTCTCGTCCCACACTCCAGACTCAATCGTGGAGGGGATCGAGATTGTTCAGTGGTTGAGCAACGGCTATGGAGTAAAGATTAGACTGGCACATTCCCGACTATTTTTAAGTCTCTTTTAAAAATGAGCATGTTCTCTCTGACCTATTAAAATCTCATTTTAATTATTTTATTGTGGTTTTCTGTCAGTACTTTCTCTTTTAAGAGTTTATATTTTGATTTGATGTGATCTTGTTGTACAGTACTTTGGTCAATCTTGTGGCTGTTTTTAAATGTGCTCTATAAATAAACTGAACTTGAACTTGAACTACTTCATGATGTGACAACAAGATTGTTTAAGCAGATATATGCCATCTGTTAAAAACAATGAAATTCTCTAATGTTAGGGTAATGTTGCTCAGTTTTATGGGAAGGCCCTGCCTATAAATGATTTTAATATAAGTATGACCCTTCAAAGAGCACTGACCTTGGCATTGGCATGACATGGAATAACCCAATATCAAAGCCACCAGCCAGAACTAAAAGGTGGGGTCTAAGACTTCAGAGTTTAATACAGAGAAGGAACTGACAATCTAGCTGACTTTATTTCCAGACATTGTGTCCTGGATGAGAAAGAGCACAGAACAAGTGTATCAAAGTAGCCGAGGAATATGTCAACTTCACTGCACTGCAAGCAACGCTGAAGGCCATGACACTTCAATTCAAGAGATTGAATTAGAGACAAAAAAGGATGCTGTTTTTCAGTAGTTCTGCTAACACACAAGAAACAATTAACATTGATGATACCAGACCCTGAGGAGGTAATGTTGTCAAGGAGAACAGAACCAGGTGTGTGGAAACTAATCAACAGCCAGGAAAACTAAATCAGAACTCAGAAAACAGAAACATCATAAACACGTTACACATTACAGAACAAACACTAGGGGAGTAACGGTTTTTGGTGAAAAAATCAAATCGTACCATTCTCCACCCATGGTTTGGCACACACTTGCACTGTGGTTCATCTCAAATCTGACACTCGTATAATATGGTTTGCTGAAAGTAGCAACGTGGTTACAGACAAAGAGAGTTCGGCTAGTTTATGTTTCTGATGGTGGGTACGTTTTCTGGCTTCTCAATACGTTACAACAATGATGATCAAAAAGCGTGGATACAACATGATTTCTATGGTTTTAAATGTATATCTGTTTCCTTATCATTGAACAAACATGCCTTGTGTAACACATAAAAAAATAAAAAATAAAAATCAGACTAATCATAACTTCAGATTGTAATGAGATAAGAAATCTAGGTGTTATTCTGGATAGAGCCATATGTTTTAACAGTCATGTAAAGTCTGTAGTTCTCTCATGTTTTTTCCATCTTAGGAACATTGCTCAGATTAGATCGGTGGTCTCAAGAAAAGAGATGGAGATGCTTGTTGATGCCTTCATCTCGTCACGTTTGGACTATTGCAATGTTCTGTACACTTGTTTAAATAAGTCATCTTTGGAGCGACTACAAGTTGTACAAAATGCAGCTGCAAGGCTTTTGACGGGTACCAGTAAGTGGTCTCATATAAGACCAGTTCTCAAGGACCTTCATTGGCTCCCAGTTGAATTCAGAGTGCAGTTTAAAATTTTAGTTATCACTTACAGAGCCTTGCACGGTCAGGCACCTCTCTATATTCAGGATCTTCTACATAAACATTCACCGGGTCGGCTTTTACGGTCTTCTGGTTTGGACCTCTTACTTGTCCCTAGAACACGTCTTAAGACTTAAGGGGATCGTGCTTTTTGTACTGTGGCACCGAGGCTTTGGAACTCGCTTCCATTAGCACTGAGAACTGTGCGTTCTGTTAATTCTTTTAAAAAACTCCTGAAGACGCATCTTTTTGGACTTGCTTTTATTTAACAGCTGTGGTTACTTGTTGTTTCATGTTTGTAATGATTGTTTTGTGTGCTGTGTTATGGTGTATTTATTGTATGCATGTTTTGATCCTTTTTATTAACAGATTGTAAAGCACTTTGTGACTTCTTGTCTGTGAAAGGTGCTATATAAATAAATTTTACTTACTTACTTACTAGCTGATTATTACGGAGAAAATGGAAGTTGAAAGAAAACATTCTGTGGCTGAAAATTTGCTAAAACATTTTATCTTTTAGCATGCATGCTGTAACCTTGGCTAAAAGTACTTAAGAAGCCTGACTACACCACCTAGTTTATTTCTCCGCCCAGGAAAATAAAATAAAAATACCCCAAAGAATTAAACCAAAAGGAGTTACAATAATATGAAGGACCCTGCTGGTTCGGCTTGGATTAAAGACAGTGACGTGACTTTCCAAAATGATTCAAAAATGTATTTCACACAAAAAATCATTATTCTAAAACATTTTAAAAATTAATATCTTGCCCAGTTTACCAAATAAATAAATAAATATATACCAATAAATAGTTAAATAATTTATTCGGTAAAGATTTCTGTTTCGAATTGCCCTAAAAAAAACACCTCATGTGAGCGTAAAAACTCAACGTGTTTCCATTGGACGTATTTCCAATTTGCGCAATTTGAAGGGTAATACCAAGTTCACACTACAGGATTTTAAGCCCGATTTGCAAGTTCACAAGCTCAGGTCGGGCACAACACGAGCATGCAGCTGCTTTTTCATTATAAACATGTTTTTTTTCGGGGTTCTAAACAGATCATTGCGCAAACAATTTTTTTTTTTTGCACCAGCAATTTTGTCCCGCCGTCCATTTTCAAATAGATAACTCTTATTTCGTGTCATTTCCCATTCCACTTCTCGCGTGTGTTTTCATGACAAAGCGTGGTTTGGGGACCGGATAGAATCGTTGGGTGACAGAGTTGCTGTCAGTTCATGTAGTGTGTAACCCCGTTGCAGATCATGTACGTAGTGTCACGTAGTGTGAACACCACAATGACTTCAAGACTCCAGTCACGTAGTCTAAACAGCACAGTGATCTGCCGACGTTTAAAGTTGTGTAGTGTGATCTAGGCATAATGGAAACACGGCTAAAATGCCAGCCGAATATTTTTTCTATTATTCTGCAGAATTATTTGTTATTCGTTTTGAGGCCATTATCCGTGCCGGATCTGAGGTTGGCAGCGGAGGCTTCCCAGCCGGAGGGCTGTTCCTGATCAGATGGCCCAGAATGGGAGGATTGTGTCAACCTGCAGAAATGCATTTGCCTTTTCTCACACTGTCCTCCAGATACGTTAATCCAGCCATGTTTATCGATTCAGGGTAACAGCAGATCAGTATGTCTTCTTGCTTGAGCTCTGGGCGGTGATGCCTTTCCTCAATCTGTGCTTGGATTTGGCAGAGCAGAGGTAGATATGTTCGCCTCGAGTGAAACGAACCAGTGCCATTTTTAGATCTCCTTTATCACTATGAATAAATTCTCCGAGCACATACGTGTCCCTCTTGCTTCCTCTTCCAGCAGTTATTGGGAGAGTGTGAGAAAACAGTGTGCATATTCTGTTGGTCGCAGTGTCGTATCAGTCCCACATTTGGTGCTCAGATCAGAGGACCGTCCTTGAGAGATTTAAATTAGAGCAGATCTAATTTCCAAAGGCTCAGGGCAATATGTGATATTCGCAGCCTAAAATGTGGAAACTTTGGGTTTAACCTTTGAAAGGGCCTCTTTGATAAGTTCTGGGGTCTCATTTATAAAACTGTGTGTAGGATCCTTACTAAAAGTGTATGTGCGCCTGAAAGACAAAAATGGTGTACGCCAAAAAAATCCAGACTTATAAAAGCGTGTGTACGGCAGAACCTGCGCTGAATTAACTTTATAAACCCCAGTCAGAGGAAGATTCTGTTCACATGCGTCTCACCCCGAAATAACCGTATATGAGCTTAAGTTTTACTGTGCATATCCTCATCTGCATATCATTTACATATGATTATTCATCCACGTGATAACATGTTTAACGGTACAAGACATTAGGAGAATATGAGATACGGATGTGTCACATTACATTGCTATAAATCATTTAGTAACGTATCCTTGCCCTGTTTTGGTATAAATAAATCAAATAGTGTAAAATACATTTCAGAGAAAGTTGTCCTCAATCTTTTCCACTGGCCCAATAGTATTTTTTAATTGATTTATATTTTTTAATTGAAACAAATATGCTTAATTGTGCATTATTGATCATTATTTGCGTGAAAATATTTTCTCAGACCATGAGAAAGTTCTGCTATTATCATGCGTTAAGCAAACATTAAAACACAGGATGCCACAGGAAAAGTGTTCAAAAGCATTGCATCCAGTACTAATATTTAGAATTAGAATATATGGTAACACTTTATTTGAAGGGGTGTGCATAATGGCGCTTTTCCACTGCATGGTACGGTACGGTTCGGTACGGCACGCTTTGGCGCTTTTCCACTGCATGGTACGGTATGGTTTGGTTCGGTACGGCACGCTTTGGCGCTTTTCCACTGCATGGTCCGGTATGGTTTGGTTCGGTACGGCACGCTTTGGCGCTTTTCCACTGCATGGTACGGTACGGTTCGGTACAGCCGCTTTGGCGCTTTTCCACTGCATGGTACGGTACGGTTCGGTTCGGTACGGCACGCTTTGGCGCTTTTCCACTGCATGGTACGGTACGGTTCGGTTCGGTACGGCACGCTTTGGCGCTTTTCCACTGCATGGTACGGTACGGTACGGTTCGGTACAGCACGCTTTGGCGCTTTTCCACTGCATGGTACGGTACGGTTCGGTTCGGTACGGCACGCTTTGGCGCTTTTCCACTGCATGGTACGGTATGGTTTGGTTCGGTACAGCTCACTTGTGGTGCTTTTCCACTGCATGGTACGGTACGGTACGGTTCGCTTCGGCTCGCTTTAAATGGTACCTGGTCTGTTGAGGTTCCAAGCATACCGTACCGGTACTAAAATGTGACGTGAAACACTGCAGATCACTGATTGGTCAGACAGAATCGTCACTACCAGCGTCATTGGATTTGCGACACGAGACACTAAACCCGCTAGATTTAAATAACCAGTAGACAATAACAGCCAACGCGGTAGCACCTGTTTTTTACTTTCTTGAAAAAAAAAATAGATCAACACTTTAAAAAAGAAATGGCTGAATCGTGGTCGAGGTGCAGACGTTCCTCTCGTTGGTTGCAGAGGAGTGGGTCCAGCGAGAGCTGCTAAACGGAATGAAAAAGTGTTCCAAGAAGTAGCTCAGCTCTTAGCCGCACACGGCTATCACCGGACCTACAAACAGTGTAACGATCAGTCCCACCCACTTTGAAGGGGTACTAACTGCAGTGGAAAAGCAACCGAGCTAAAGCGAACCGAACCGTGCCGTACCGAGCCGAGTCGTACCACGCAGTGGAAAAGCGAAGCGAGCCGAACCGTTCCGCGCCGAATCGAACTGTACCGAACCGAACCGAGCGTACCATGCAGTGGAAAAGCGACATAAGACTGACATGGCACTGTCATAAACATGACATAACACCTGTCATGAACATGAAGGAGTCTTTATGAATGTTTATGACTGTTGTCATTAAGTTTCATTCGGTAAATTATGACACTTTTAATGCAAAGTTGACATTGTTTAATATGTCTTGATTATGACAACTTGACATTATCAAAGATAGAAATGTCTTTATGACAACTTGACATTAACCAAGAAATCATAACCTGTCAACCTGTCACAAATATGTCATAACAGGTCTAATTATAAAACTTAAAGAAGTTATTTAGCTTTGCGTTGACATTACATTACCCTGTCATATGTGGTTGGTTTTGACTTTGGCCGTCATGACACTATTATAACTGTGTCATGAATATTTTACTTGTCCTCAAGTAAAGTGGAACGCATTGTACTATTTATAAAGATGTCATTAAGGGTTATTACACTGTCAAATGCTTTAACAACAGTGTCATTAATATTTCGGTAACGCTTTCTTTTACAGTTCAGTTACCCATGTAAATACTATGTACTTATTTTAGTAACTACAATTACTGGGCAATAACTAGTACTAACCCTGAACCTACCCCTAAACCTACCCCTGTTCCATGTACTTACCCTATATTAGCCAGTACTTTCTAGGTAAGTACACTGTAAGTACTGTACTGTAAAAGGAAGCGTTACCAATATTTCCCCTTACCTCAAGTAAAGTGGAACACGTTAGACTAGTTATGATTTAATTATATTATAATATATATATATATATATATATATATATATATATATATATATATATATATATATATATATATATATATATATATATATATATATATATATATATATATATATATATTAATGTCAAGTTGTCATAAAGACATTTTAAACAATGTCAACTTTGCATTAAAAGTGTCATAATTTACCGAATGACACTTAATGACACTTAAACATTCATAAAGACTCCTTCATGTTCATGACAGGTGTTGTGTCATGTTTATGACAGTGGCATGTCAGTCTTATGCACACCCCTTCAAATAAAGTGTTACCGAATATAATTTTTAAACTTCAATGATTTCATGTAGTTTAAGTGCTTAACTCCATTAATGAATGATATTTAATCTAAATGTGTATATCAGATGTAAAACAGAGTTTAAATCATTATTTTATTTATTTGAACTGTTATTGTGATCATGCAATGTATTTATGATCGGGACTCATAATGAGGATTTAAAGTGGTTTTCCCATCAAGTTAGTTTTTATAAATACTTGTTTCAGGGTCTGTTTTCTGCGTACGCAACGGTTATAGGTGAGGCTCCTGGTCTTTCGGCATAGATTATGCAGATTGTTTTAAATGCATGTGCTCCGTCTGCATGAAGGATCAGTTCTGGCTTCGGGAGAATTGCTCTGCCTGTGCTGTTACCATTAAGGTGTATGTGTTATTGCTGCTGAATATGCACCAGGTTTGAGTTTTTTAGTGGAGGCATTCAATTGTTCTTCGATTCATGTGTGGGACGTTAAGCTTAAGAGCAATCTGTACTGCTCGTGTTTGCTCTGGGAACTTATCTATATTCCTAGAAGGTTTAATGTTCTCAGTTTAAAGCAGTTGAGTCAGCGTCTGTTGCTTCTTCTCAGTTTATCTTATCTAAGTGTGCGTCTTTGGAGGATGTGTGTGTGGAAGCAGACTGGGCCTTTCCGCACACTTGGACGTGATTATTTTATATTAGGTGTCCTTATCTACTATGACTACTATAAAATAAATACGCACAATGTACTTATTGTGTTCATATTGAATTGCAAAGCTCTGGTGCTGCCAGTGAAGTGTGAAACTGGTAAAGTTAGGACAGGTTTGCTGGATTGGGTCAGATTGAAGGTTAAGGGAATGTCGACTATTGAGGCAATTACAGAAATAAACTACATCATCCAGGTATTTTTGAAAACATACGTACAGAGTAAAATATATATTTACACGTGTTAATACATGGTCTTTAAAGACACCTAATATAAAAGTGGGACCATTTGCACTCAATGGCCACTTTATTAGATCACCTGTTCAAATGCCTGTTAAAGCAAATATCTAATCAGCAAATCACATGAGAGCAACTCAATGCATTTAGGCATGTAGACATGATCTGACCCACAGTCTACTGAATACTGCTGCTGAACATGTCCTTCCTTCATGACCACAGTGGACCATCTTCTGATGGATGCTTCTGGTCATTTTACAAAGCTCAATCACACAATCTTGAACATGTCACCAGTCACTAGATCTCAATCCAATAGAGCAGCTTTGAGATGTGCTGGGACGAGAGATGTGCAAATCTGCAGTTACTGTGTGATGCCATCAGGACAATATAAATCTCTGATGTTCCAGCACCCTGTTGAATATGTGCCATGAATAATTATATATATATATAAAATCAAATATTAAAATCAAACACCTGTATGTAATATATATTCTATGTGTAAAACACATACAACACATGTATAAGGCCACCCAGAGTATGTGATTACTGTCACGGTTTGGGTTTTGTTTCTTGTTCCTGGTTCTTGTCTGTCATGTGATCCCCTGTTCTAGTCATGTGATCTTGCCTTGTGTTTCCCTGTCTGTTGTGTCATGTTGTCATTGGTTGATTGTTTAAATGTTCACAGGTGTCCCTTGTCTCGTTGTTAGTCCAGTATGTATTTAAGCCCTGTGTCTTGTTCAGTCTTGATGAGTTCTTGATGTTGTTGGTTTGCGTGTTGTTTAGAAGCTGTGCATTGAGGTTTGTTGTTTTGTTCCTGAGTCTTGTTCCTAGCCTGAGTCTACGCCTAGTTTCCAGTTGGTTGAATAAAGTGTGTGTGCTGCATTTGGACCCTGCTTCATCCTTGCTTCAACTGCACCATCATAACAGAAGAACTCACCAAAATGAGTCCAGCAGCCACAAGCAACCAGGCCCTAAGGAGATACCTGTCCTCTGTGTCACAAGATGGCCAGCCTTTAGTAAGGTATGTGAAGGACTTCTGGGTTTGCTGCCATTTAGCATCCCTAGACGACGCCGAGCTGATAGAGCTGTTCCGAAGTGGACTAGATAAGGACATTGCTCTTATGATGCCAGATGACTATACCGACTGGTCGCTAAAACGGTATATCGACCTGGCCCTTTCCCTGAGCATTTCATCGTTTGCTGTTGGCATGAAGGAGAAGAAACTCTGTCAACCTGCAGTATCCCTTCATTCTGGTCTTTACGTGACTACCATTATCAAGCCACCCACCAGATCGATCTATAGCCGTCTGGTGTCCAGCATGGCCGATCCCGCGCTGAAGTCAGCACGGGTTGCCAAGAAGGCTATCCGGCTTGGGACTCGGTTCGTAGAGACCGTCCAGCCCGAGACCGTCCAGCCCGAGACCGTCCAGCCCGAGACCGTCCAGCCCGAGACCGAGCCCATCGCCTGCCCGCCAGCGCCGGAGCCCATTGCATGCCCGCCAGCGCCGGAGCCAGTGTCCGCTGATCCTGCGCCGGAGTCTGTTCCTGCTGATGACCCCATGGCTGCCCCTAAGAAAATTTGGGGCGGGGGGCAGTAGGGCCCTGGATGGGACTATGAAGGCCGCACCGCCAAGGCGGCCCGAAGGGCCTTCTCCTCCATGGCCGCACGAAGGGTCCTCTCCACCATGGCCACCCAAAGGGTCTTCACCGCCGTGGCCGCCCGAGGGCTCTTCCTCACATCCTGCTCCGTCCTGGTCGCTCACGAGCCAGGTCCACCCATGCTCCGTGGCCCAGGCTCGCCATCCTTGTGTCCTGGTTCCTGGTCCCAGTGCGAGCCTGGCCCTCCGTCCCTCCCCCAAGACCGCCTCCACTCACCACCCTCCTGAACTTGTGTTTTTTTATTTTGATGGGCGTCGGGAGCCGCCCATAGAGGGGGGGCTATGTCACAGTTTGGGTTTTGTTTCTTGTTCCTGGTTCTTGTCTGTCATGTGATCCCCTGTTCTAGTCATGTGATCTTGCCTTGTGTTTCCCTGTCTGTTGTGTCATGTTGTCATTGGTTGATTGTTTAAATGTTCACAGGTGTCCCTTGTCTCGTTGTTAGTCCAGTATGTATTTAAGCCCTGTGTCTTGTTCAGTCTTTGTGAGTTCTTGATGTTGTTGGTTTGCGTGTTGTTTAGAAGCTGTGCATTGAGGTTTGTTGTTTTGTTCCTGAGTCTTGTTCCTAGCCTGAGTCTACGCCTAGTTTCCAGTTGGTTGAATAAAGTGTGTGTGCTGCATTTGGACCCTGCTTCATCCTTGCTTCAACTGCACCATCATAACAATTACGATGTTTCATTTGCTCCTACAATTTTTAAAAATGTAGAATACATTTCTGAAAAAAAGTCATTGCTGAATCATGATTTGTTTGTACAAACGTTCACAGATTTCACTACAAATTCGTGTTTGTCTCTTGCTCACCCGGTCTGCCTCTTGGGCTCAGAGATGAGTTAAGACTGGAATACACTGCAAGGCTTTTGCCCAAAATTTTGCCCCAATTTGCAATCTGGGCAAGTCAGTGCTAGTTAAATAAAGCTAAAAATATGAGTCTGTGCCATCATACACTACATCATTTTTTGTGATATCTGCCCACAATCTGCAGACTGTCTCTGATTTTCAACAGTCGGACTTGACAGATAATACAAGAAAATGTGTAGTGTATGATGGCACAGACTCAGACTTCATCCAGTTGGAGGATATTACACATGAGATTTTGAAAATACTGTCACAATCCAGTTTAATATGGCTCAAGCCCCGGAGGGTTAGGCCCAGCAGTGAAGGTGCTGTAGCCCCCATTATTATTATTATTATTATTATTATTATGGCTCCACTATAACAGTAGTCCTCAGTCTTTCACTACTCCTGCTTCAGATTTGATCCAGTTCTCCTCAATACTGATGATCAATGGACCGAGCCACACAGAACTGACAGGATTGTCCACTTTAAAACCAAAGCCATGTAAGCTAACCTGTGCATTATAATTCACTTGACTATATTTTGAGAATAATGGTAAAAACAGCATGCCGCTTATACAAAATTATGTTTTTAATTGTAGCTTAAGGCGGATTAAAATGATGAATAATGATGGCATGTTTTGTAATTAACGTGATGTAAATTCGCTGACATTTCTTTCAAATCATAGTGCTTTAATGTCCAATATGACTCTTTCCAATGACTGAAAACCTTATATACAAAACTGTTAATAATATTTTGTTGTGTTTTATTGAAGCAGGGTCAGACATCAGGGAGTTGGGGCAAAATCCCACCAAAATTAATAAAATGCACCCAAAATTTAAGATATGGTGGCAAAAATGGCCCTAGAATGAGTTATTTTATAACATATGATATCAATCAATGTTTCCATAACATCAGCACGATTGCAAATGTGATGTTGAATTTATACAACAGTTCAGTAAACAAAGAGTGAATATTGTGATAAGTGACATTTTAGACATCTCAGTTTTTTTCTCTATTTCTCCAAGAATGATAGCTACAGAAAAGCCACAGCAAAAGAGTTATGCGTCTCTGTGGCGAACGAATCAATGAATCGGCTCAGTGATTCAGTGACCAAGCTGCTTTATTCCAGAATGAATCAGCAGGTTTGAATGAATCAGTTGAATGAATGCTTCTATGGATCATTCATTAAGACAGTGATTTGCCACCACCTACAGTGGTTTTAATTTCATAATTTAAAAAATTCTACATTAAAATGTTTATATTTAAATCATTGATCTGATAACAATATTTATGCAGTTTTTATTGCAGTGTAAATAGATTATGTATACATTAACATGGTTAGAAAATAAATGCCCCTGGAAGACACTTTAAGGGGTAAATATTGGCCCTTGGTGGGAAAATTTAATTTCTGTCGGTGATATTCCATAAAAAAATATATATAATCAAAGTTAAACATATGACATATATTATAAAACCAATGCAAATAATGCATCAAACTTGTGAATTTACCTTCAACTGTTTTGTCTTCAAAAATGTTTGTTTAATTGTTATGCAAAATGTTATTAATAATAAATCTGTACTAAAAATAAATCTGAACAGAAGATTGCGGGTTTGACAATGTGTGATATGCCAAGTGCATTGTATCATCTATTTCTCATATATTGAGTTTTTTTTAACAGAATATTTTTTAAACTATTTTTTAATTCTCACATTGAACCTTGTAAATCTCAATTTTAAGTTTGGGTGCTTGAATCTTGTGTTCTGCAATATCTGTACACAGCAAATTTCTATACCATTTCTATTTCTGATACATTTTCGGTGAAAATTTATATCGGTTTCACTGTATTTTTTTCTCCATGCATGACCGGATGTTAACCACATTTTCTACTGATTGAGACAGGAAATACTGCAGTAGATTTACTTAGATTGCCCTGTTTTACTGTCATGATTAGTGAATATTGCAGAAATATTTTACAGGTTTTACTCTAATAAAGTCACATGACACACAGAAAAGTTCCAAATAAAACCAACTTGGCTGAATAAACCTCTTGTAATTTAAATTGCAGATGATTAGGCCTTTGAAAATGAGTACACTTATGAAGAGAAATCCACTCACACCATCCGATGAAGAGGAAGACCCATTTACGAAGCTTGTCTGTGGAATATGTCATCACAATCGCCGTGTGAAGATAGCAGCCCTCCACAAACATCCAGAAAAAATTGGTCACCACAAAGTAATTATAGATTGTTGTTATAAGACGGCACCAGGGCTATACAGAGAGAAGGAGAAGAAGAAAGAGAAAGAGAAAGGGTGTTAATTGAGGAGAACTCTTTGGATATATTACTTTTACTTGATGCTAACATGAATCTTATTCTAGGTCTTAAAACAACATCATACCCCAGAGATTTCTCAAATATTTCATAAAAGTGTTTTTATAAGGTGATATATTATTGCAATTATTGCAATATTAATATTGCAACTGGAAAATAATGTGTCGAGCCAAACTGTGTTGTTATGCACAACATGTTCAACAGCCATTACTACAAAATGGTTACTACATAATACATTTCATTTCACAGATTTTCATAAAATTATTATTCAATTAAAAGTGATATACTTTTCCTAGGATATACATTATAGTCAAACGTTAAAAGCAAACAACAATAACTTTTTTACTCAATACAAAAATATAATTTCATTTGTATTCATCTTTAAATTTGCTTACTCTAATAATGTGTATAATGAAATATTTTTTATTATGTTGTAAGCATGTTAAAAAAGCAATGCCACTTGTGTCACACAGAAAGCAAGTTGGAAAGAAAAATGCAGACAAAAATGAGTTTTTCCAGAGAATTAAAGAATCTTCTTCATGCAATTTCTCCAGCTACTTTTTTTCTGAGAAATTTTTAAAACAATATCGTGAGGAATTGTCTGCTAACATCGTAAATGTAAATGTTCGAACCCTGCTGCTCTGTTTATATATTAATATCCTGAGGTGTAGATTAAAAGTGTTTCATACCTCATTGGTCTCATAAATGTTTTGGTCAATCAGTTGAAGCAAAAACCACATGACATTCCTCAGGATGAAGGTCGTGATTAAGTTCCAGTGGATTATGTTGCGAAGGCATCGGATGCTCCTTTAATTTCAAAAAGATTAAAACAACAATCATCGTATTTTAATTTCAGCAATTACACTGTGACACAGTTTTAGCATTGCATGAGCTGATTATGGAAATACATAAGCATGAATATGGGACAACGAGCTAGAGACACAGCTAAAGGATTCAAAGACTTCAGATGCAAAAAGATCAATCTCAAATTAGCATTTTTATGTTATTAATTTGACTGATTTTTGAAAATAATGCATTGCAATAAACCGAATTCCTGAACTCTAAACATAGAAGCCTGATAAAAATGCCCATTTAAAAGAAATGTTCAGTAACTCTTTCAATGAGGCCTGCATATTTCAGAAATGACATGTTTAATTTCATCAGATCTTCAAGTGATTCATATGTTTATTGTGTACAACACTGACGCTGTTTGAGAATCTGTCCCAGCAGATTTGGATCAACCAATGGCATGTGTTTGACTCGATGGGGGGGGTGGATATTTGTGTTATTCTGTGTAGTGATTCTCAGTGGTGCAGGAATTACACACATTAAATGCACTGTAAAGGTTACGATGCATTCATAATGACATAATACAGTTTGGAATTCATTATCTTTCCATAAATAACGGCCACACGTGTGAGTGACAGAAGATAAACTCACTGAGCTCAGATCAGTCACGCATGGCGCTTCTCCTGCTCTCTCACACGAATAACAGCGCAGATCGCTTGATACACACACATTCAACACAGCAGTCTGTTCAATACACTCGTGAGATATGGGAACATTGAAGGATCTGAGGTGGAGATAGACACCACCATGTAAACTGCATTGACAGGTTAAATTGGAAAACAATGTGCCGTATACACACACCGGATATTACACATATCAATCCTGCACCACCCTTATAGTTCATCACATTGCAGTTACTAACACTACAACTATTGTATTGTGGTGCACATGCATTTATTATAAATGTTAGTATTATTTTAAATATAAATATTATTATAGATAAATTCTATTTATTATTATGTTTAATTAAGTAACCATATAACTACGAAGAGCATGGTCTTGCTTGTGACCATCATGATCGCTGCTTATACTACAGTTTAACTCCTGATTCTTTGCCATATGGTGAGAGATTGGACACCACTTAATAAAGCAAAATACACAATAAATTACTTAAAGAGCAATATAACAAGATATAATAATATTATATAGAAATAACAACAGCACAAGGAAAGACAGACAATTCATGACACTGTGTAATGACTTGTCTTTTTCATACAAAACTATCATATGGCTTCAGAAGATTTGAAAAAAAGCATACTTTTCTGTCATTTTTAATATAAAATAAAAGTAAAAATTCCCCATTATTTGCCATTTAATGAAGAAGAAAAAAATGACCAGTGACTTCTTCAAAATATTATCTTTGAGTGTTCCACAAAAAAGAGAAAATTAGAGTAGATATTATAATGACCGAATTTTTCCTTTAGTGTCTAAGTCTAAGTCTAAGGCTTAGGGTCAGATTTACCAACAGCTTCCAGCAAAAAACATATTTTTCAGCCATTTAAAAGCTAGGATTTACTCAAGATACGCAGTGAAAAATGTCCGCTGAAAAGATGTGTACAGTTATTTTTCCGGTTGACATTATATGCATTTGAAGGAGTTTCCCTTTTAGATGCAAAATTTATGGAAGGAGAGTATTAAAATTAATCATGCAAGGTGATTTACTTAGGTTTGCCCTCTCAAATTCTGGTGTTTGCGGCATAATTTACCACCCAAAAAAGTCAGTCCTAAACTAGACGCTAACAAGTAGATTGTGTTGGTCATTATGGAAATGAGTCTGTGTTCTTTAATGTGTGTGTTGTCAGTAGATCACGAGCTGAACTTTCCACTGCTATCGCCACTTTTATGGGATTGCACTTTCACACTAATGTGCCCTGTTTAGTAAATCTGGCCCTTAATAAAAAAAATGGTTGTAGATTTTAAACAAGCTTAGCACAAGACTTTACTCACAAGTGCTGCTAAATCCCTGACACACTTACCTCAAGCACAGAAAGAGAACGAAGGCAATAACGAGCGCTCCCACAGATATACAGTGACCGAAGTAGTTTATGATGAGGGCTATCTTGTAGTGCATGGGATACTTCCTCTGTGGAAAACAGATGCATTATTAATTCTGGCATGGTTAAAGAAGTAATTCATTCTCTAGCATGTGATATGATATAATATGATAAATGATTGCAATTTTAGCACAAATCAATAGTTATTACTCAATGACCATTTTGTCCTTGCTTGATATTTTCCAGTCCTTATGTCACAAAGCCGCAGACAACATCCTAAACTAAAGGATTCAGTTGTCCTTTTGCAGAATGCAGAAGTCATGTCAAGGTTACACTTTGTTTTAAGGTGTCATAGTTACAGTCTAATTATATATTTAAGTACTGAGTAATATTAAGCAACTACATGTACTTACTATAGTGTTAGGGTAGGATTAGGATTTGGTTGAGGGTTAAATTGACCCTGCGCAAAGACCCGCCCTCCTTAGTTACTGTCGCTATGTTCCGACAAGCTACGCCGCTCTCATGTTCTCACGCAGTGAAAAATACATCGCGGAGCAGAGAGGAGACTGACAACACGCGGACAGACAGGACAGACCAGGTTACTTTTCGGTTACTTTTGATATTAAGCATATTAAACAAAGTCTCACCTTTCAAATATGGTCATTTTTTGAAAGAAATTTAAACAATAAATACCGTTTTGTGGCTCTTTAATGTGCCGTGACAGATCGCTGTAGAGCATCAGTTAAAGCTGCTCGTGATCCGATCATCTCTTCCTTCTAGTTCATTTATAGCATCAAATAAACATGAATTAACATAAGAAGGAATGTTGTTTTAACCGCGGAAAGGCGCCAGTATATTGTTTTTCAAGTTCAAATCCTCCCATGTTAATCTACTATCTCTCCTGACTGCTTGATCCGACAAAATGGCGGATGGCGAAGTATGATTGGTCAGAACACCTGTCAATCAAGCTCCACGCGAAGGGTCAATTGCATGTAATTATGCATAATTTACTGTTATTACTATGGTAAGTACATGTAACATATGTAACAAGGACACTGTAAAATAAAGTGTTACCGAGTGACCTTATGTCATATATGGGCTACTTCATAATATGTGGAAAAAGCAAAATAATTGAGCCAAATGTATTATGATATGCATCTCATTCAAAATGTTTTGGATTATGTAAACAACACACCTAAAAGCAATGACATTAATAGCATTAATTGATTTAAACCAATCAAAACAGTTGAGTTTGCTTGCAGTCAGAAAACAATAAGCAGTAAGTACACAAAGGGAATAATTGCAGTGACTTATAAAGGACCATTTCAAGTGCCATCCCTCCTCAGATTTCTCTTCTTCAGGAAGACGATTTATCTGCCCGTTCTGTCTTCAGAGTTTGATTGTGTTTCAGCGAGTCGCTTGAAGTCGAGTTAATCTTCTCTTAGTGTGGAACACAATGCCATTTCCATCAGTGTGTGCGCCCGTGTTCTTGCTGACTATGATCAAGGACACTCATTGTAATGCCCCTTTCACACAGCACTTTGAACCCGGCAAATTGCCGGCAAATTGCCAGAGTGCCTTCTGTGTGAACGCAAACACGACCCGGGATTGATGCCGGGATCGATCCCGGGTTGGGGACCTAGTAACATTGCCGTGTTCAGACCCGGAACGCGCGCTGTTTGAACAAAAGCCATGGCCAATGCCGTAGGGGGGTGTCATAGTGATGACGCATGTGCCATCGCGCGACTCTGTTGCTCTTAGAAGAAAGTTTGTGTTCGTCATCAACAAAGAAAGAACGAAAAAATGTCTGCAAACTGGAATGAAGCAGATACAGGAGCTCCTCACAATCCGCGCTGAAGCTGCGATCGTTCGCCAGCTCTGTGGAAAGGTGCGCGCGTGCACATGTTTTCGACGCGTACGTTACACGTCTCATCCTGACGTCACGCGGCTTTCCGGGACATTAACGGGTTGTGTGTGAACGCACTCACAGATCCCGCCAAATCACTGGCAGTGTGAATGAACCGAAATCAAACAATCCCGGGACAAATGCCGGGTCACATTATCCGTGTATTTTCCGGAATCTCTGTGTGAAAGGGGCTTATGTGTGTTCAGTGTTTTGGCTTTTGCATGCTCAACGGCTTGTCAAGCTGTTCACACTGCATTAGTTTTCACAAATGAAGTGCTTCACTCAAAGTGCGTTTTCTTTCAAGAAAAAGAGTAATCCCCGACCCCGTGGTTCTGCGGTTGCAGAGTCGGAGCATGAGTTGGGTTGCTGGAGATCCCATGTGGAGCTCGAGGCTCTCTCAATCTCCCCGGAGCATGTGCGGTGTATTCTACACACGAACACAGTGTTCAAGTGAGGACGCTCACGATGGGATCTCTTTCGGCTTGAATATGTGCCTGTTTACTGTGACTTTAAACTTCGGAGAGAGAGGAGTAGTGTTTTGGTTCACATGAGAATTGTGGAGTCCCCATAATGCATGTTGAGATCCTCATATTAATAATCTGAGAACTGTGTCAGACCGTCAAAGAATATCTGCCTTTCTCCTCCCTGTCTTTGAGATTCTGCTCTGTCAGTTTCACTGTTCAACAGTTTTATCGTGCAGCTCATTGAGTCAGATTCTCCCATCTTAAAACATGTTTCCCTGCTGTTTAGCCACTTCAGGCTCCTGTTAGGCAGCAGACAAAAAGACAAATATCTTGTTTGCTGACTGGAGACAGACATTCTCTGATCTGCGCACTGTCTGGCAAACTTTGTTTTGTAAAAAAAAAAAGAAAAAAAAGAAAAATGGTAATAATCAATTTTCACGCTACCGTATATATTAAAGATAACTTTGTAAAAGACACTAACAGCTTATGGATGGAAGGCAATTAAGTTTACAGTTATTAAAACTTAGGATACCAAAGAGACGCTTCTACTCACTCTGAAAAACACCAAAAGAAAGAAGCCTGTGGTTCGGCCAGGGCAATTGCAATATCTGTACTGTGAGAAACCTTATGTTGGGTACACACCAAAAGATAATCGGGCTGATTTTGGGACGATTTCCCCCCTTCCGACAATCCTTCTTCTTCTTCTTCTTCTTCTGTGACTTTTATTGGCAGTTTGCAATCTATGTGCATTACCGCCATCTACAGGAATAAGGTGTGATCACATTGGGACATGAAGTAAAACCTATGAGTAAAAAAAAAAAAAAAGCCCAAGCTTCAGCTGGCGCTACGTGTTTAGCTCCTCCAGCTTCAACCTCAACTCAACCTCCATAGAAAATAAAATAAATAAAAATAAATAAATAAACAATAAGATTAAAGTCTTCTTACTAACTGTGTTTTTTTAAGAAATTCTATCACTGCTTTTATTGTAGATTCTGTTCCTGGTAGTTCCAACAGGTTGCTTAAATTAACAGACTTCTTTATTATCCTCTTAATTTTTTCTCTCTCTTCAAGGTACTGCCTACATGTCAAAAGTACATGCTTTACAGTTTCAGTTTCCGTACAATATGGGCACATTCCTGTCTCATGTTTCCCTATTATATATAGGTTGCTGTTCAGTCCTGTATGTCCTAGCCTCAGCCTAGTGAACCATGTTTCCTCCTGTCGTGATAATGAACTCATTTTCTTAACTGTTACATTTTGTTGAATACCATATAAATGCCTACCTTTTTCCCCCTTATCCCATTTGTCTTGCCAGAGTTTATGAATACCGTCTTTAATTATTGTTTTAATTTCTGATTTGCTGAGTGGAACCTGTATTTCTACTTGCTCTGCTTTAAGTGCTTCTTTTGCCAACTCATCTGCCTTCTCATTCCCCTCAATACCTGTGTGTGCTGGAACCCAGGTGAACTGTATCATTAGCTTCTGTTGCGTTATTCTGAATATCATCTGATGAACTTCATCTAAAAGATCCTGCCTGCATTCAGATTTCCCAGTCCGGATACTAGTTAAGGAGGACATAGAGTCTGAACAAATAACCGATCTATATGGCTTTACTTCTTCTACCCACTGTAGTGCCATTATGATGGCCGTCATTTCTGCAGAAAAGATTGAGAGGTGGTTTGAGGTTCTTTTTTGTATTGTGACTTTATATTTAGGAATATATACAGCCACCCCTGTTTTACCTGCTGGTTCTTTGGATGCATCTGTAAATATTTGTACTGTATCATTATATCTTACTTCTATAAACTGTTGTACACTTTGATACAATCCCGTCTTAACTATGTTTTTAGTTTCTATATTAACTACAGGATAGCAGAAAAACCAAGGTGGAGTTATGCTCAAGTTAACAGTTTTGCTGCATGATATAATACTGATTCCCATTTCTTCTGCCTCTTTTTTACTACTCCATCCAAAACTATTGTCCACAATGCGTCCATATTCCCAGCATTCCTCTAACACCAATTTTGTAGGATGTATATTCTCATGCCCTTGTAAATTTACCCAATATGCTAGAGAGAGCTGTAACCTCCTAAGGTCTAAAGGCATCTCCCCTACTTCCACCTGCAGCGCTGGGATAGGTGATGTTCGGAAAGCTCCACTACACAGCCGGAGAGCTTTGGCCTGCAGCCTGTCCAATTCAGCCAATGTAGTTTTAGCTGCTGTTTTATATACTATACATCCGTAATCAAACACTGATCGGATTATTGCTATATAAATTCTTTTTAAGGATGAACCTGATGCCCCCCAATTATAACCTGATAAACACTTTAAAAGATTAATTGCTTTCTTACATTTTTCCACCATTTTCTGTACATGATTTTTAAAAGTGAGTTTATTATCCAACCACACACCAAGGTATCTTAATTCATTAACCTGTTTGAGAGATTGCCCATATATCTTAAGATCTATTGTTGGTTTTACCCTTTTCTTAGAAAAACAGATAAATTGTGTTTTTTCCACTGAGAGGTGGAACCCCCATTCAAATGACCATTCTCCAACCTGACTAATTGCTGTTTGCATCCTTTGCTGTAAATTATCTATATTACGGCCCCTCACCCACAATGCTCCATCATCTGCATATAATGCCCTGTTTATCCTGTGATTCACTCCATCAAACACATCATTAATCATTATGTTAAAAAGAATTGGACTGCATACACTACCTTGTGGCGTGCCATTATCTATTGTGTACTGTATGTACTTGATAACTCTGATCCTATCCTTACCTCTATGGTTCTATCCTTTAAAAAATCTTTAATCCAGTTAAACATTTTACCACCTATTTCCATTTTATTCAACTTAATTAAAAGTCCTTCTTTCCACAGCATGTCATAGGCCTTCTCTATATCAAAAAATATTGCCAAAACAGATTCTTTATTAACTTGTGCTTTACGTATCTCATTCTCTAGGCAAACTACAGGATCCATAGTTGTTCTTCCAGCACGAAAACCACTCTGGTATGGTGTGATCAGCCCTCTGCTTTCTAATGTGTACCCTAACCTTTTAGTAATCATCCTCTCCATGAGTTTACATAAATTAGACGTTAACGCTATTGGTCTGTAGCTTTTGACATTCGTTTTATCCTTTCCGGGTTTCCCTATAGGGACTATTACTGAATGTTTCCATCCAGTAGGCAATTTCCCTTGCTCCCAAATTTTATTATATAAAACCAGTATCACATTTTTTGCCACATCAGATAGTTCTTCAATCATTTTATAGCATATCCCGTCTCTCCCTGGTGAGGTATTTTTTACACCAATCAATGCTCTTTTTAGTTCAAACAATGTAAAATCTGCATCTAGTGAGCTCTCCCCCGCCACTTTCATCACCAGCATATCTTTATTCTCTTCAATGATCCTCATTCTTATATCTAGCTCTTCACTGGAAAGGTTCTGTGAACTATGTATTTTTACAAAAGATTTTGCGAGCATCTCAGCTTTTTCTCTACTAGTTACTGCCTCAATACCACTATCTCTTAATATTGGTAGTGAAAAGTCCCTTCTTATGCCACCCATCTTTCTAACCATTCCCCATATATCATTTATTTTAATTCCTGTACCAATATTACTACAGAAATCTCTCCAGTATTTCCTTTTAGTTTCTTTTATAATTCTTTTAGTTTTAGCTTGTGTTCTTTTATACTCCAATAAATTATCAAATGAATGATTAGATTTAACAACTTTAAAAGCCTTATTTCTGTTTTTAACAGCCTCTCTACACTCATCAGACCACCATGGTACCATTTTCTTCTTCTTTACACCAGATGTTTTACCTATTGTTTCCTCAACTGATTTATGTATTATATTAACAATCAAATTGTTTAATTCCTCAATGTCTTCACTCAAATTTGGCATTATTTCAATTAATTTGCTGCTTGTTTTAAAATTATACAGCCCCCAATTGACCTCTTTCATTCTCCATCTTGGAATCCAATTTTCTTCAAAACTAACATTTTGACTCCTTATCTTTACCCAGATAGGATAATGATCACTACCCATTGCATTATCACTTCTCACATCCCATATGCAAGTACCTGCTAATTGTTGTGATACAAAAGTAAGATCTATTGCAGATTCTACACCATGAGCTACATCGTATCTAGTGCCTCTTCCATCATTTAAACACACTAACTGATTCTTCCGACAATCCTAGTGTCATGATTTGGTTTTGTCTCTGTCACGTTTTGGGTTGTTCATGTCATGTTCTATGTCTGTCATGTGATCTCTTGTAAGTCATGTGATCCTCTATGTGTTCCCTGGTCTGATGTGTCATGTTGTCATTGGTTCATTGTTTCATTGTTCACAGGTGTCCCTTGTCATTAGTCTTGTGAATTTAAGCCCTCATGTTTGCCATGTGTCTTTGTCAAGTATTGCTTCCTGTAACCACTGGTTGTGTAAGTCTTTGTCCACGTTTTTCATGCCACGCCATGTTTTTGTTTCTTGTTATGTTTTGACCTTGTTAAATGTTATTGTTTGATTAAACTGCACTTGGGTTCGCTACAACTTGCCTCCAGAGGATATTTTACACCTAGCTATGTCCCGATTATCTTGATGGTTCTACAGATTATCTTATCAGATTTTCCTTTGGTGTTAAGAGTGTCCGAATCTGCTCGGAAGAATGTCGGAGCCGCCCCGATCGCGAATCGTAAATATTCAACATGTTGAATATTTACGATCAGAAATCCTATGTGTGGGGGGAACCCCGAGGACAAACGCGCGCGCGCGCTCTGGAGATTATCATGTGAAACGAAACTATATCCAATCAGAAAGCGAGATGATGGAAGACGGAAGCATAACAAACGCAGTCATGGCGCTGCACAAAAGGAAATTTATATAGACATCAGAGATGGAGGATCAGCTTGTTGATTTGTGGCTCAGAAAATGTAATTAGCTCAGTATAAAAACCATTCCATATAAGGATAGGTGTACCAGTACACATGTGTGTGTGTGTGAGAATTCTAGAATTCTTTTAGCAAAACTATGGTTAATTTGTGGTTAGCATGGTTTAACTACAATATCCATGTTTTATTTTTTATTTGTAGTAAAACCATTGTAAATGTTTGTAAGGGGAGAGAGACATGTGCGTGTGTGCATTACCACAACCTTTATCTGAGAAGTTTATTAAATTCACTAAATTCCCGCCATCTGCTCGATTTCACCCAAACCCTTTTCTTTTTTTTCCCGTGAATTTTCTGTGAAAAACATTCCAAACACTATCATCGCAATTTTTTCCCTGCATATCGTCCGCCACGCTTATTCTGAAGTCTCGTGAGATTTAGCGAGATTTTCCTGGGTTCACACAGTCGAGACTCTGGTTGAAAATCTGTTCGTGTGTGGTGTGCTGTCTTTGTCACATCATGGCACAACACACACTATAGGAGCAAAACGGTTAAATTTAGGATTTTTTCTCCTCATGTTTGTGGTCTATCACATTTTGAAAATCTTTTAAAGGGTCATGAAACCCCAAACCAAATTTTCTGAGATTTTAACAGAGGTATGTGTGTTGAACACCATTGAAGACAATGTTAGCATCTGTTAGATTTAATAATAGGGTTAAAATGGTTACATTTTAGTTTTTTTCCGCTTTTTTCGTCTTCCGGGTTTAAAATCTTCATCGTGTCCACGTCACAGGCTGTGACGTGGCCGTGCACTGTGAGTGCTTGATGACTCATCGGTGTCTCATAATTATTAATGAGACTGAGTTCATATCCTATGAGAAGACATTGTCTCTTAATTATTCATGACACCACGTGGATCTTTCCAATAACAGACATGTCAAACTGTGATATCGCGTAGTAGCCTAGATGAGAGAGACAATCATGGGACGCAGTGTTTGTTTTCGTGGTGCAAAAGTCCAAGTGGTTTGAATATGTTTCCCCGCGATGCTGCCAGGGCTAAACTCTGGCTCCGGGCGGCTGGTTTGATCAACCACGGACACATCTAAACTATAGCGTGTCCCGCAAACATTTTTCTCGAGAGAGAATGGTGGACTTCGCCTTGTTGACGACCAATGCAGGTTGCGTCTTGCGAGTGATGCGGTACCAAGTCCCGAGGACTTTTCTATCCCTTCAGAGGTGTGTGTGTGTGTGTGTGTGTGTGTGTGTGTGTGTGTGTGTGTGTGTGTGTGTGTGTGTGTGTGTGTAAAAATGAGAAGTCCTCACAGAGCCATCTTTATTATGGGAGTTCAGCGGGCGCGTAGATATTAGGCTATGCACGGAACGTTGTTTTTTTTAAGCGGAAAATTAATTATTTTCAAATATATGCATTTAGTGTCTATATAAACAACTATATATTTTATAATGACATTATAATTATACATGTAGTCTACATTAATATGTTTAAAATAGAATTACGATTACTGTAGTAGGCTAATATATGTAGCAGGGCATTCAGTTACTTTTGAAAGGACAATAATAAAGTGTCAGTGTATTTCATTAGACTTTAACTTTGCCAGCTATAAAAAAAATCTAGCATTTCCTCACGTTTTACCACTGCTGTGACAGTCGATATGCATGGGCCACTGGCTATGACAGTGATGGCCAAACCACACCCACTCCCTCGCTTCTTCTCACAGCATCCACGCCCATTTAAGTTGCATTTTTCAAAAAGATTGTGAGCTAGACTTGAGCTGAAAGAGGGGGGTTTCATGACCCTTTAAGATGTAAAAAATCTTTTGGTGTGTAGCCAGCATGAGTGCTACAGAGAGAGAGAGTTGTCCTCGCAGTGGCAAGCCACGTGTAACAACACATGCACAAAGCATACATGCGGCATTGGTAAAGGATGCCAAAAGCAACTGTAGTGCACAATCCCCCCATCAGTGCTCAGACTATTGGCAATAGGTTGAGAGAGGCTGGACTGAGGGCTTGTAGGCCTGTTGTAAGGCAGATGTCACCGGCAACAATGAGGGCACAAACTGCTGGACAAGACAGGAATGATGAAAAGTGATCTTAACAGAAAAGTCACGTTTTTATCTCTCCAGAGGTGATGATAGGTCTCGCAGTTGTTGCTGAAGGAATGAGCATTTTGTCGAGGCTGTTCTCTGGAGTGGGATTGATTTAGAGGTGGGGGTCCGTCATGGTCTGGGACAGTTTACATACAGACAGTTGTCTGGGAACGCCCCGTCACGTGATGTGAATTTAGCCCGTGGGGGAAAACATTGCCTTGGCGCTCATTGAAAAACACGCGACAATCATGCCGAAGAGTTGTTGTGTCGTTTTCTGTACTGGCAATATAAACAAATATATAAATTGAAGTTCTACAACCAACAAACCCATTGGTAGAAAAGTTGTGAGCCTCCAGGGATTTGTAATTTTTGAGATTACTGTGTGAGTAGATCCCTGTGTGATATAGTAGTGGGTGTTAAACTCGTATTAGGCAGTGGGCCAGATTTGTCTACTTCCCTTACGAAAAAGAACTATAGTAATCCTATAAGATTTGTATTATAATACTTCTGTGATGCTATGTAATACCTCTATAGTACTTCTATAGTTTGTCCCAAAATACTATAGTATTCCTATAGGATTACTATAATATTTTATCTATTAATTTGTATCCTAAAATACTACAAGATTCCAGTGGTTGTTTTTCATAAGGGATGTCTCATTCACATTAGCGGTTAGGTGAAGATTGGCTTGATAGGCCAATCGCTACGTAATGACGCCAGCCGTGAACCTGTCAGCACAGTCCCTCAGCAACTTCCTACTACTGATCACCATTTTACAAAAGCATTAATAGTTTGGAGTGAAGCATACGTACAATTGGTAAGTGACAAGGTTTTATGGAGTTATGGTGTGCAACATATGATTGAGTTATAGGCTAATGTTACCGGTAGCTACCGTGATGTCTTACCTGGAGATTACCTGTTGCCAGCAAAAATGTGGTTTTCTCAAAATTTCTTATTTTTGTAAGAATCCAAGACCGAGGTTATAGTCTTTGGCCCCCATGGCAACTATAATAGTAGCAACATTGATCTGAACTATCTTGATCCAAAGTCATCTTGCATTAAGAACCTAGGTGTTCTCTGGGATCAAAACCTCAAATTTGAAAAACAAATCAATACGGTGATTAGTGCTTGCTTTTTTCAGTTACATCTTCTCTCTAAAATTAAATCTTCCCTATCTGAGAAAACACTAGAGATTGCTATCCATGCGCTCATTACATCGCGGTTGGACTACTGCAAATCCCTCTACTTTGGCATACCCAAACACTCTATTGCTCGTCTCCAATTAGCACAGAACGCTGCTGCAAAGTTCCTCAAAAGAAAATGCAAATTTGATCATGTTTCACCCATCTTAAAATCTCTGCACTGGCTACCTGTGCATTTTAGAATCGAGTTTAAAATTCTTTTATTTGTTTTTAAATCCGTAAATAACCTGGCACCAAGCTATACTATCTGTCTGAGCTACTCTGCCCACACAACCCCACACGAAACCTGAGGTCTGGTGATCAGTAGTGTTGTAGTCAAGACCACCTAACCCGAGACCAAGACAAGACCAAGACCAGAGTGTATCGAGACCGAGACAAGACCAAGACTTTTAGGGGCCGAGACCAAGTCGAGACCAAGACCGAGGGAGAGCGAGACCGAGACCGAGACCAAGACCAGCGCCCCACACTACAAAAAATTGTGAAACATGATCAAAAGAGCTTCTCAAATTGATCTGAAAGATCCACATTCCCATAAAAATACATAGCCTAGATATTAAAGTTTAAATAAACGCAACCATCTTTATTCAATACTCCTGGGTGACTTCCATCATTTAGTACAGTATGCAAAACAATTATTCATTGTTCATCACTAAAGTCTTCACTTTTCTCCACCTTTTATAAACAATACATACAGTTATGTTGTTTTTAAACCTACAACAATCCTTTTTTAAACGTATTTTAGCACAATTCACAACCAGCGGTAATTCAGGAAAAAATATCCGAACGCTCCAGATGAAACTATGGTCTTCCGATCTTTTACCATCGTGTCTATTTATTTTTATTAATATGTGCCATGCAAGACAGCGCTTAGGAGACGGTGAACCCTTGTTTATACTTTTGCCTGGCTCAGAAGAGAAAGATGTGCGCACGTGCGACCGGGGCGTTCTCTCTCTCTCTCTCTCTCTCTGTCTGTCACACGCGCAGCAGTTCGTCTACATTACTCATCGATTGTTTTACATCCAATAAAAGCAAGGATGTTAACAAAAAAATGAGACAATATACTTGCAATTTAGTGATATTTTCACAGTTATGGTCTTGACTGGTCTTGAAAAAAAATCGCGAGTCCTCAATGTCCGAGACCGAGACCAAATGCGGTCGAGTCCGAGACGAGACCGAGACCATCAAAAAGTGACCGGTCTCGAGAACTACAACACTAGTGATCAGAGACGAGACCGAGACCATCAAAAAGTGACCGGTCTCGAGAACTACAACACTAGTGATCAGAGGCTTCTGTCTGTCCCCAGATGACGATTAAAGAATAGAGGGGACAGAGCCTTTGCTGTTGCTGGCCCTAGGCTGTGGAACAGCCTTCCGGTTTACATCAGAGCTGCTCAATCTTTAGCTTGTTTTTAAATCCTCTCTTAAAACCTATTTCTTTTCTTTAGCTTTTAACTCATTGTGAGCTTCTATCATGAATGTGTGGTTTGTCCTTGTCCTTGTTTTTTTTTTTTTTTTTTTTTTTATCTTGTGTATTGTTCAGCACTTTGGTCAGCCCTGTTTGCTGTTTTTAAATGTGCTATATAAATAAACACAAACTTGAAACTTGAACTTGAGATTCAACCAGATAACAGAAAATGTCTGGAAACGACACCTCCGACCATTTGGTTGGGTCATTGACCCAGTTTTTAATTAAATAAGGGCAATCATATCCTATTGCAGTTAATTTTGTCAATGCCTCGCAATTCGACATTTTTGTCATTCAAATGAACACGGTGTTCGCTGTGTTTTCCCCCACGCCGACTCCGCCCCCAACTATGACTAGTTGCCGACTGTATTTATTGCATGGCTTGGTTGAATTCTAATGTAGAATGCGGTGTGTTATTTCTTGATAACAGAAGCTGCTTAGTATAACAGACCGTTGCCATGAAAAACAGAGCGTTGCCATGGACGCAGTTCAGAGACGGAACGGACTATTTTCTTTAGCGAAAGCAATACAATCGTTTTTAAATCAATAAACTGCTTTTTAAATCAATATTTTGAGTCAAATTATTGATTTATTTGGTAGGTAGCCATGTAATAAGCGGGATAATGTATGAGTGAGGCGGTTGTTATAGCGAATACCACCCCTTCAGGCTCCGCTTCGCGTCGGGCTCCTAGTCAGCCTGTCAGGTTGGTATTCGTTATAACAACCGCCTCGCTATAAATTATCCCGAACGTATATCACAGCATATTCAGACTGAGCTTGTTGTCATTGCAGGCAATCTCAACGCTGTGGTCTCTTTCCAGCTGGCTCATCCTGAAATGACTCTGCAGCGTGACAATCAAAAGTGCTCATCATGTGTGTGGTTTCTTGCAAGACAGGAATGCCTATTTCCCAATGTGACCTGTTGAATCGCAACTGAGTATATATTCCCAGGGGAATCAAGTGATGATCGATCATCACTGCTTGCGGCTATTTTTCTTTTACTAATGAAATGTTATAAGCAATCCTGGGGACATCACTTAAACAGTAGAGTTCAGTAGAGTACAGTTCAGGCTTATAACACATTTACCCACCTTTTCCTCTAAAATGGGCTCACAGTTGGAGTAGTTACTTTTCAGTGCCCATGTACCATTGTCCAAGCACTCTCTGTAAGCAATTCCTGCAGGGAATGAAAGGAATTCAAAGGTCAGTGCAATTCTTAAAGCTCACAGAGGTTAGCATTTTTATTGTTCAGCAGTCATAAGTTCAAATTCACATAAGTAAAAGAAAATATCCTCACTGAATAACTTGCTGAATACACACATAATTTACAACAGCTCAATGGCAATGGAAATTCTTCCCTACTTCAAGGGCTGTTGGCTCTTTCTAAGGTAAACCGTCCAGTTTAGACTTGACCTATTTGATATGTTGTTTGCATTTAAATATTTGAGCATGTAATTAGTAAAGGCGCAGAAGGATTCACTTAGTTTCTTATTCCAATGAGTTATTTTGCATATCTTTGAAAATCCATCATGCTTAAATTTTCTTGCTTTGCTCTGGTTATTTTACTTTTTTTCATTTTAATGGAAAATTCTAATCTCTTTTCCAAGCTGCACTTGGGAACTTAATTAGATTTTTTCAAATCCTGTTAATATACTGCATCTCGTTATTACAGCCATTTTAAGAGAATGAGTCAGCTTTTCTATCCATACTCAACGAAGAAGTCACTTCTCGTTTCAAGTTTTAGTTCCCAAACACTGAAAGTGTGCTTGGTCCTATTGTTTTCCTAAGTATTATTATTGTTTTTGTTCAAAAGCTTTGCGGCAAAAGTAGATGGCTTGTTTCTTCATGACTTTGTCTTTAGTTTACTGCGCACCACTTTTCATCACATAAACAATTAATGATCTCTGTGTCAAATGCATCCCACCACATAGATACAGGTGCAAAAACACCCATTCTCCATTAACAATAGTACATTCCTATAGTTTGCATTATTCCCACCACTGTTTCCCTGTCTGAGTTTTTCAAGCTGAGAATATAACTGATAATCATATTAAACAAATTACTACCAAAAACTCTTGTCTCAGGAACAGTGTGTGTGTGGGTGTGTGTGTGTAGGATGCCAAAGACGAGGACAGAAGGTTCTGCAATAGAGTAGATTTATTTACAAAATAAACTTCAATAAACATACCAGAACAAAATAAACTCCAGGACTTCAGGGGAAACACAACCATACATAGACGACGACCAACAAACACTGAGGGAAAACACAGGGCTTAAATGAACGGGGACTAATGAGATAATGAACTGAACACAGGTGAGGAAACTGAACACAAACGAGGAGCGGGAAAACTAACAGGACTAAACCAAAAATCACAAAGACAGGGGGAAACAAGATCTCAAAACAATAACAGAACACATCAAAACGTGACAGTGTGTGTGGTGTGTGTGTGTGTGTGTGTGTGTGTGTGGTGTGTGATCCCCTGTAGTTTAGCCTGGGACCGTATGATACCCAGTTTCCGTGTGTGGCCCCTAGGAGGCACTACAGGAGTCTTGGTGGTGGAGAGGCTCTGTACTGGCAGAAGGAGGCTTACGCACTCGGCTCCTCTTTTCACCCTCTATCAAGAAGGCTAGCCAGCGGCAACAGCTGTAAGCAGAGAGTAACAAGCAGAGAGCACAGCATAGCATGTACTAACTACCAGCACCACTATACTACTGCACTACTGCACTAGCCGCTTCACACACACCCTGTGTATTAACACAGTGGTATCCACAGTATCCATGGTGTGTGATACTGTGGATGCACCCTCGCTCTAAACATTGGCACATGATTGACTTCATCATAGTGAGGAGAAATGACATCAAGGATGTTTTCATCACTCGTGCCATGAGAGGTGCAGAGTGCTGGACTGACCATCGCATGATTGTGGCCAAGCTCAATATGGAAGTGCGTTCCCCTTTGCGACGGCAAAAGTCCAAAAATAAGAGGCTAAATTGTAGCCGCTTTGGTAACATAGCAGCTAGAAGTGAGTTTCGACGTCTCCTAGCTGAGAAACTTATGGAGTCTGAAACTTGTCTGAGCTCAGAAAACACAATGGAACAACAGTGGAACTATATTAGCTCTGTGCTCTATGAGGCAGCAGCCAAATCCATCGGCTATAAGAGCAAGAACCACCAAGACTGGTTTGACGATAACTCAGACATCATTCACAACCTGCTTAAGGATATGCGGAAAGCACACCGGGAAACATTAGACAACCCTTCATCCATTAAGGCTAGACAGGATTGGCAGGCGGCTCGGAGGAGAGTGCAAAAGGATATACGGGCCATACAGAATGAGTGGTGGACTGAAAAGGCACATGAAATCCAATCCTTTGCAGATAAAAATGACATGCATAATTTTTATAATGCTATCAAATCCATCTACGGTCCAACAAATCGCTGTGTCACTTCCCTGAAAACAGCTGATGGTCAAACACTTCTGAAGGACCAGAATAGTATCCTACTGAGGTGGGCTGACCATTTTGACACCCTGCTTAATCAGGACTCTGATGCAGACCCCACCATCCTGGACGAACTGTCTGAACTTCCTCCCATCCACGATCTCAGTCTACCACCAACCTTCCAGGAGGTTCTATCATCTGTCCGTTCCCTTAAGAACAACAAGTCCCCTGGCGCTGATAACATCCCTGCTGAGGTACTGAAGGAGGGAGGGTACATATGTATGCGCACCCTCTACCAGTACATCACCAAGGCCTGGACTGATGAGAACATCCCACAGCAATGGAGAGATGAAAACATTGTAGTCATCTATAAGAACAAGGGTGACAAGGCCGTATGCGGCAATAGCAGGGGCATATCACTCCTTTCAGCTGGTGGTAAGGTCATGGCCAAAGTGCTGCATCAGAGGCTTATTAATAACATCACTGAGTCAATGCTGCCAGAATCACAGTGTGGGTTTAGGAAGAACAGGAGCACGATCGACATGATCTTCACAGCCCGGCAGCTTCAGGAAAAGTGCCGGGAGCAACATCAGGACATGTTTATGGCCTTTGTCGATCTCTCGAAAGCATTCGACACTGTGCAAAGAGAGCTCTTATGGGACGTCCTCCGCAGGTTTGGATGTCCAGATAAGTTTGTTAACATCCTCCGCCAATTCCATGATGGGATGACTGCTCGGGTGACCGTAGGCGGACAAGAGTCTGAGCCGTTCCCTGTACGTACAGGGGTGAGGCAGGGGTGTGTGTTAGCGCCAGTCCTCTTTAACATCTTCCTTCTGTGTGTCACCAAGCTTCTCCACAATGAGATTGAAAACAGCAGTGGTGTGGCAGTGGACTTTAGATTAGATGGCAACCTATTTAACATTAGGAGGCTACATGCAACAACAAAAATCAGCAGAGAGCAGGTCCTGGAGCTACAGTATGCAGACGATTGTGCTTTTGTGGCTCATACTCCGGAGGATCTTCAAACTGTCCTTGCTGTGGCGGTGAGGGCGTACAGCAGGATGGGGCTGACTGTCAACACCACCAAGACAGAAGTGGTCTGCCAATGGAGTGCCAATGTCCCACCCACATCTCCTGCCTTCACTGTTGGAGATGAACAGTTGTCAGTAGTGCCATCTTTCAAATATCTGGGGAGTTTTCTCTCTGAGGATAGCAGCATCGACAATGAAATCCAGAGCCGAATTAAACAGGCATCGGCTGCCTTTGGGAGACTTCGATGCAGAGTCTTTCATAATAAGAACCTTCATCCCTCCACAAAGGTCGCCGTATACCAAGCGGTCTGTGTCACCACCCTCCTCTATAGCTGTGAAGCATGGGTAACCTACTGCCGTCACATCAAGTCCTTAGAGCAATTCCACATAAGCTGCCTTCAGCGCATTCTGGGAATTACCTGGCGTAATCATGTACCTCACATCGAAATACTTAAAAAGACGAACTGCAGAAGTATTGAGGCCATTATTACCCAGCGCCAACTGCAGTGGTTGGGGCATGTGATAAGGATGCCCCCATGTCGACTGCCCCGCAGAGTACTATATGGCCAGTTACATCATGGTCAACGCTCAGCTGGGGGTCCGAAGAAACGCTATAAAGATCAGATGAAGAACGCCTTGAGAAAGTGCAAGATCAGACCTGAGGATCTGGAGCATGTTGCTGCTGACCGCACCATCTGGCGACAGCTATGTGGAGATGGGGTTTGTACACTAGAGATGGAGAGGACAACCAGAAAACAGCAGAAGCGAGCCAGGAGAAATGCAGCCATAGCTGCCAATGTGACCACCACCACCATCACATACATATGCCCCACCTGCAATAGAGCTTGTGGGTCCAGGATAGGACTGTTTAGCCATCAAAGATCTCACCGTTAAAGGCGTGGACGTCATCATCGGATCTCGATGGACAACCGAAGAAGTGTGTGTGTGTGTGTGTGTGTGTGTGTGTGTGTGTGTGTGTGTGTGTGTGTGTGTGTGTGTGTGTGTGTGTGTGTGTGTGTGTGTGTGTGTGTGTGTGTGTGTGTGTCTACTTATTTTGTGAATAGTTTGCGCGTACAAAATATATTTTGGGTACAAATTATTACCCAGAAGTGACCAAAATCTCCAAAAACCTCCGTCCTTATTTGTAAATCTGGTATAAAATAAAGAAATTGAAGGCTTTTTTTTGTATGTAAAAATGCAGAAAGTTTTGTGTGATGGGTAGGTTTGGGGGTAGGTTTAGTATAAGGGGAGAGAATATACAGTTTGTACAGTATAAAAAGATTTACATCTATATAATGTCCCCCATTTAGATAGACTAAGTAAACATTACGTCTACGGAGAGTCCCCACAAAGATAGCAAACCAGACATTTCAGCCACTTTTCTAATAAATGTATAACCACGTTTTTAAATCTTAAAAATATCTCCAAATTACAGCATATGTTCAAACTTGTTATGCAGCCTGGATTCAAAATCATCCCATGTTAGTTTATTTGTCCAGAGAAGAACTTGCCCCAGGAATGAGTCTATTTTCCCCTTCATTTCTGTCTCCTGGTGGAGTTTGGGTTCCTTGCCACTGTTGCTTTGGCTTGCTTAGTAGGGATTTAAAAGTCACTTACATTGCAGGTGTTGTTGTTTTTTTTTTTTTACTGTACTGACACTTTTGGATGGAAACAAAATTTTTGATGAATTGATGCTGGATGATGATCCTATTTTCTTCTGTATTCCTGCATTACAGCTGAAACAAATTTGTATTATAAACAACAAATTTTGTAGCATCAACAGATATTGAACTGAACTGACTCGAGCTGAAAAATGGCAATTTTGTCTTTTTAGAGCTGCTATACAGCTGGATTTGTCACATATTTGATTAAGTTTGCATCAGTGAATCTGCTATTTCCCTGTTTTATTTCTCATAGATAGATAGATAGATAGATAGATAGATAGATAGATAGATAGATAGATAGATAGATAGATAGATAGATAGATAGATAGATAGATAGATAGATAGATAGATAGATAGATAGATAGATAGATAGATAGATAGATAGATAGATAGATAGATAGATAGATAGATAGGAATGCTCTGCATACCCAAGCCATTCATGGACTCGCTAATTAACATTAACCCTATAAATTACTATAAATTCCCTTGTTTTCAAACAACAATTATTAGCTGATACATTCATAAATGTTATTTGACATTGAACATGAACAAATATATAAAGCAATGAAATACAAAATAAACATAATGTTAGTTCCAGTGGAATATCTACACAACGCTGTATAATATCTCTGCTGCTGTGTGTTTTGGTGTGTGTGAGTGACAGGTTCTCTCTGCATGCAGATGATGAGGTGTTTGGCTGTGACAGCATCAGGCTTGGTTGAAATAGACAAATGTGTTTAGAGTCACAGTGCATCTGTTCCATTTGTTTAAGTAAAAGCACTTACGTTTATGAAAGCCAAAATGGATAGTATGTAAGACCTTCACAATGTTATAAGGAAAAAGTGATAAACGAAAAAAAAAATTCTGGGCATGTTAATGCATAATCCCAAGTAATAATTGAAAACTGTAACAAACTGGATCATAGATTCAATATATATGCCACTGGCTTAGTGGAGAAGAGGAGATATGTATCCTCAATTGAAGACAGCTAGTCACAGTTCTATGTTCAATTAAAATACAAAATGTAACCCATCTCAGGACTCGAGTCTGAAGCCAGTGCTGAAATATGCATCAACCTGAGCGGTGTTACCGCCACCAAGGACACCGTTTGCACCAGGAGCACTGAAACGGTTTCTGTGAGTCCAGTTTTCCCCCTGAACGAATTCAGGCAGTTCAGCAACAACTGGGTCCAATTCTACACTGAGAAAAGAGATGCTCTGCGTCTGGGAGAACTCGAAGCCCCAAACGGCTGAGGTGCTCGAGCACCCTGTGTGCACACAATAAAGCTGAAGAGTGCTAGAATTAGCCAGTTAATTGAGAATGTGAATGGCCACTTCCCTAAGCAGGCCAAAGGGTGTGAGGTGACCTTCGTGAAGATGCGAGGTGACAGGGAGGACCTTGTACTAATATGCTCATACCTCGAAGGCAAACTTTAGGAGCAGTCTCACAAAAACACACTTTTTCCACAAGTCCATTATAAAACACTGGCCAGACATGAATTTTGAGAGCGCACATACATGGTTTGTTTGAGCATTAAAATGAACAGCCTCATGCATGCTTAATGTTCTATTCCTGTATGTCACTCCAATCGTCTTTGCCTTGATTACATTCAACATCAATCAAAACTTTCCTAGCAAGACACAGGTTTGCTTCATAGAGCCGAGAGTCGTAGTTTGCCATCATAATGCTAAGGCGCCAGTGAATGTTTCAGTCACTCAGCACTGTAACAGAGTCGTCGCACGACTCAGGGATTGTTTCATATTCAGGTTGCTTTTTAAAATCTAAATACACACTGGATTGATACATTGTTGGAAACTGGACATGAGTCACATTTCTCTCTGCCATCTCTAATTTAATCTGACCAGTTTTAGACTGAATCCTTGGACTGAAAAATATTCCGGAGCGGAATGATCTGATCGCATACAGACAAGGGAAAACATAATGATGTCTCTTGTCAAAAAAATTACTTAGGATTATTTTTGCTATGATGTATCTGGAATACCTGACAACAGAGGTTGGGTCAGTTGCCCACCAGCAGTACAGTGTGGGTTAAGGGGCTACGTGGAGATCAAATGGACACTTTAGCTAACGTTTGCTGTGTCCCAGATTTGTCCTCTGAGATAATGAACTCTTTCAGAAGAGATCTCATCAAAACAAATTACCAGAGCAACTGGAGTCCACATGAAATGCATAAAGCTATACTCTAGCTATACTCTTTCTCAAAAACTATTCATTGTGTGCATTTCAGTTAGAGAATACAACAGCAAAAAATATATACATAATAAATAAACATTGTTTGTCTATGTGTGTGGAAAGGTGTGTGCATCGTTGGTTTGTCTAGTTGTGCAAAATTTTTATTTCCAACTCTGCTCAAACACACACACCTGCATTCACATTATTTGACCATCAGTGAGAACAGGTCTTTGTTGTAGTGACCAGGATCCTAAACTAGTAATTATTTTCTTGCTTTAAGGCCATTGCACACTGAGTCCCAAAGTCGCATCCGAAATTTTCGCATGTTAAAAAAAAAATTCCACCTCACGTTATGTCAATCACGCTTGCACACTGTCTACGAAACTTTCGTCCGTCATAAAAAAATTCGGATCGGGTTTGATTTTCTGCATATTTCGCATCCACAACCAGCATTTTGAGAGTTTTTTTGACAATTCAGACCCACCATATAAGTGAACGACAAAATCCAGAATGGCGTCTGACAAGTTGATACACTTTGTTTCGCAGCACAAAATAGGCTACTGTATGAAAAACAAAATGTGTGTGTGTGTGTATACCTGCTTAGACATACTGCCAGTCTCTGCAGTTGGTGGTCTTCTTTTTAATATGTGGCTCCAGTATCGCTAGCAAAGCATCAAACTGTTCCACTGACATTCTCAGGTAAATTTTGAATCGCTCGTGATAATTTTGCAACTCCTTGATAAGGAGCTCTCCTTCCTCTCGGCGCAATCTCAGTATTGGATGGACCCAATATTTCCTCTTTCTTGTTCTCTTTTTAAGAAGAGAGAGGGCAACAAAATCATCCTCACTGCTTGACGAATCCATTTTGTATTTTTTGCGTTTTTTTCCGCAAAAATTCCAGGTTGCAAGGTTTCTGTGCGTGACAAATTTTTAGCCTGACGAACACGAAAAAACGCATACTAAAATTTCAGACTCATTGTCCAATGGCCTTTAGACTTGTTTTACGTAGATAGGAACTGCAGTAAAATGTCTCAAACTCACAAAACACCCACTGACCATTAACAACCATTATGTTCCCTAGGGCTGGAAGATTTTGGCTAAAATCATAATCACGATTAATCGAACAAGTCACCTCGATTACGATTATTGAACGATTATTTAAAAAAAAATTCTCATGTCACTGGCAAGGCTTTTATTGTAAATATGTTTACAGTTATTTTTTCTAATGAAAGAGTAAATAATCCTATTTTTGTGATTCTAAAATAAGGAAACACACAGATAGCTATTAATGCTTATTTATTAAATATTTCAAACATTTGAATTAAACAAAGCATACAATGCTTGAAATAAAAACGTCTTATAAAAAACTTAATTTAAGTTTTAATGTAAAAATAAAGTTTCCTAAAAATGTAGAAAATAAAGAACTTTTAAAAAGTTATTTTTGTAAACAAAATAAATTATTGTAAATATTGCCATCTTAAAAGTAAAATATAACTTGTATAAAACTAAAAAACAAATCATTTTCATATCGTATATCGGCACTTGCTGGGCGTTTGTCTGTCGCTCTCTCTCTTTTAGAGCAATGCACACGTAATGTCTCAGCAGCGTCTACAGTTTGCTTATGAACTCCGAACCACGGTTGTGCATTTTTTTTCTCTGATTCGATCATAAACACGCTGGCGAACGATCCCGGCTTCAGCATCATCATTACGACGACACGGCACTGATTACGGCTCTTGTTCACACAGCGCGCGTTTCGGGACTGAACACGGCAATGTTAGCCTACTAGGTCCCCAACCTGGCAATCCCGGCTCGTGTTTGCGTTCTCACAGAAGGAAATTTCCAGAGAATTTCCCGGGATCAACGCGCTGTGTGAAAGGAGCTCATGTTGCTTCAATGTCGCAGACTGGACGGTGCGGAGTCACGTGACTACACACGCGGTAATATGTTTTAAAGGTAAAGTACATTAACACGCAGTGGGCGGAAATATTAATAGGATTCAAAAACCGAAATAACCGACATGGTAAAATTATGTCGGTTATAGGCTCAGAATTTCGGTTTCGATTATTTTTCGATTAATCATCCAGCCCTAACCTATCGAGGAACTCGAACTGCATCGGTGACGACACTAGGGGAACGCCCTTCAGCGTAGCGCGTCTGAATTTATGAATGAAACCGAATCCTATTGGCGTTGCGTGATGACGTAGCGTGTGACGGCATATGCGGATGTGTACAAAGGCACGCCGGCACACTGCAAATGTAGCTTTTTGCTATTCAGCAAGCGCTCTGTGTTGTCTGAACCAGTTCATCTTATTTGGTGTTGTTTGTCTCTCTATATATTGGTATATCATGGAAAGTGAGCAGTTTAGAAAGTGTGTGTTCCCATGCCCCCGTTTTATCACGGCAGGGGACACACACGAGATGTGTGTGTCATGTCTGGGAATGCAGCATGCTCAAGCAGCCCTCGAGGGTGCTGCTTGCGGCCACTGTGAATCACTTACTATAAAAGTGCTGCGTTCCCGTCTGGCCTTATTTAATAAAGATGGTCAGATGCGCGCTCCCCGCGGATCAGGTCCCGCATCTGCTGAGGCAATGCGGCAGCTTAGATCGTGGGGCTCGCAGAGAGAGCTCTCAGAGGAGATCGGGACTGCCGAGGCACTTTCCCGATCTTCATCTGAAAGCTGCAGATTCCCCTATCCCCCGTTCGGGAGCCCGTCCCGCGGCTTCTCCCGTTCGGGATGTAGACCCGGTGCTGCAGCTGTCTGATTCCGAGGAATTGGACGTGCTCAGCATCGCGGAGGAGAATCTGTCTGAAGCACACACACACACACACACACACACACACACACACACACACACACAATCTGCACCCAGCTACGATGAGTTTTTAGATGTAGTGACACGAGCTGTGGAGAAATTAAATATTAACTGGCCAGAGGAGAGGCAGGAAGCGTGAGTTAAAAGCAAGCTCGATGAGCGCTTCCTGCAGCACCGTGCACAGATTTCACGCCGGTCTCTTCCTTTTTTCCCAGATTTGCACGATCAAATATGTAAATCCTGGGGCAAGCCATTTTCAGCGCGCCTCTCTAATCCTCCCATGTTGAATTATAGTAACATTTTGGGGGTTAGAGAGAACGGTTATGGGATGATGCCTCGGGTTGAGGAGGCTTTAGCCAGTTATCTGTCACCCGATGTTGCATCATCACTTAAAGCACCCGCGCTGCCCTCCAAGCCGTGTCGCACTACATCTGCTTTGGTGGGCAGAGCTTATATGGCGGCAGGTCGGGCTGGTGCGAGCCTGCACACTATGGCCATTCTACAGGCGTACCAAGCCGACCTCCTCAAAGACATAGACCAGATTGAGGGCCCGACTGTGGAGGATATTGCTGAGCTGCGCAGGGCCACAGACTTGTCTCTCCGGGTTACCAAGGAGACGGCACGCGCCATCGGCCGCTCCATGTCTGCACTGGTAACCACGGAGAGACATCTGTGGCTTAATCTCTCTGGCCTAAAGGAAAAAGACAGGGCTTTTCTCCTTGATGCGCCTATTTCCACCTCTGGTCTGTTCGGCGAGGCAGTCAATGCTGTAGTTGACAGATTTCAGGATACTAAAAAGCAGAGTGAGGCTTTTAGGCAGTATCTTCCTCGCCGGTCTAGGTCTAGGAAATCGGCTGCTAAAGAGAAACAGCCACAGCCATCATCTAGCTCCTACCGCCAGAGCCAGAAGGGGAGTGTCGCTTCTAGAGGTCCCCCTCAAAGAGCTTGGGACTCTAGGCAGCGCTCTCACCCTCAGCCTCCTGAGAAGACGGATCTGAGGACCGTTATTCAGTCTAGGAAGGCTAAGGGAAAGAGGTCCTAACTTCCTTAGGGCCTCAGAGGGCCGCCTCTTGTCGGGCCCTCAGGGAGTTGGCGTCAGTATCCCGCCATCTTTGGCGCTTCAGGACACGCTAGCTCCTTGGTTCCTGTCCCAGGGTCCCAAGTTGGGAGCATTATGTCACCGAGTATCCGTTTCGACAGATGCCTCCCTCACGGGCTGGGGCGCGGTCATGGAAGGCCGTTTTTCGGGAGGTCTCTGACAGGACCATCATTTCTCGTGGCACATAAATTGCCTAGAAATGTTGGCGGTGTTCCGAGCTCTGAGGAGCTTTCTGCTGGACCTCCAGGGTCGCCACGTTCTCGTAAGAACCGACAATACGTCAGTGGTGTCCTATTTAAAACCGCCAGGGGGGTCTGAGGTCGCGCCCTCTCTGCAGATTGGCGCATCAGATCCTCCTGTGGTCCCAGCGGAGACTGTCGTCTCTCAGGGTGATGTATGTCCCGGGGGACTAGAACCAGGGAGCAGACATGCTGTCAAGGCAGGGGCTGAGGCCCGGGGAATGGAGACTCCACCCCGAGGTGGTGGAGTTAATATGCGAGAGGTTTGGCCCAGTGGAAGTGGACCTATTTGCGTCTCGAGAGACGACACACTGTCCACTGTGGTTCTCCCTTTCACATCCAGCCCCGTTGGGCCCTCGTGCAGACGTGGCCGAGGCTGCGTCTGTACGCCTTTCCCCCAATCGCTCTGCTCCCAGTAGTTCTGGAAAGGGTCCGTCAAGACGGGGTCAACCTACTATTAGTAGCCCAGTTTTGGCCGGCCCGAGTATGGTTTTCGGACATCATCATGCTTCTGGCAGGTCCGCCATGGCAGATCCCTCTGAGGAAGGTCCTGTTGTCTCAGGCGGGGGGCTCAGTTCTCCACCCTCGGCCCGAGCTGTGGAAATTGTGGGTCTGGCCCCTGAGGGGGCACAGTACCTAGAAGCCGGCCTGTCAGCAGAAGTGGTTGAAACCATACTCACTTCCAGAGCTCCCTCCACGAGGAAGTTATACGGCCTTAAGTGGAATGTTTTTTTCATTTGGTGCAGAGAGCGTGATCTGGACCCAGTTCACTGCCCAGTGGCTTCAGTGCTGGAGTTTTTCCAAGACCGCTTTTCTGCCGGGCTTACCCCATCCACACTCAAGGTTTATGTGGCTGCCATTGCGGCTTTCCACGCTCCTCTGAGTGATGGTCCTCTGGGGAGGCATCACCTGGTCGTACGTTTCCTCCGTGGAGCCTGGAGGATGAGACCTGCGACTCGCACCAGGGTTCCCTCTTGGGACCTGGCAGTGGTTCTCGAAGGGCTGGCCGAGGCCCCCTTCGAAGCATTGGAGTCAGCTGAGGCCAAGAACCTCTCATTTAAGGTGGTCTTTTTGTTAGCTATTACTTCTCTGAGGAGGGTAGGAGATCTCCAGGCACTCTCCGTGTCTCCGGGGTGCTTGGAGTTTGCCCCAGGCAACATTAAGGCCATCTTACATCCCAGGCCAGGTTATTTACCCAAGGTGCCATCTAATATAGCACGGCCTTTGGTTCTGCAGGCGTTTCATCCTCCACCCCATGTGACGGCGGATGAGGAGAGGCTTCATTTGCTCAGCCCTGTCAGAGCTTTGCAGTGTTATATCCAGAGGTCCTCCTCGTGGCGAAGGTCCGATCAGTTGCTGGTGTGTTTTTGGGTCGCCCAAAAAGGGGCTTCCCGCCTCTAAACAGACCATCAGCAACTGGATTGTTCAGACTATTTCCCTGGCCTATCAGGTGCGCAATTTGCCTTCACCTATGGCCGTGAGGGCTCACTCCACCAGAGGCATGGCGTCCTCTAGAGCCCTCCTTTCAGGGGTTTCTATCCATGACATATGTGAGGCGGCTGGCTGGGCCACTCCGCACACATTTATAAGATTTTACAGTCTAGACCTTCCCTCTACACCCGGTGCACGAGTGCTTTCTTCCTAGGTTGTGCCTGAAGACAGTTTCACACCAGGATGAGCGGGGTTCGTTGTGGTATAGTGGGTATCTCGTTCCCCTAGTGTCGTCACCGATGCAGTTCGAGTTCCTCGATAGGGAACGTCTCGGGTTACGTATGTAACCCTTGTTCCCTGAGAGGGAACGAGACACTGCATCGGTTCGCCACACCTCACCCCGCCTAGAGCACTTGCTTCATAGCAAAAGCTACATTTGCAGTGTGCCGGCGTGCCTTTGTACACATTCGCATATGCCGTCACACGCTATGTCATCACGCAACGCCAATAGGATTGGATTCGGTTTCATTCATAAATTCAGACGCGCTACGCTGAAGGGCGTTCCCCTAGTGTCGTCACCGATGCAGTGTCTCGTTCCCTCTCAGGGAACAAGGGTTACATACGTAACCCGAGACGTTTTTTTTTCACCTTCATTTAGCATATTTCACACAGAAAATAGAACTAGAATCAGCAAATATGGGTGCTCCTCTACACAACCCTCTAGTACAACAACAACCCCCTTTAAAGTATACATGTCATTACTTTAGTAAAATAAGCAACAATAAGACTTTATCCCTTCTGAAGAAGAAAAAAAGCTCAGAATGAATTTAGGGAAATTGTTTTATATGTCAATATGGGGATCTTTGCCACCGCTTTTGGAGAATGATCCTCCAGGTGCTGTCAAACATAACTGAGCAGAAGTGAAAACCAGTTGATAGATGTTACAAGGTTCATCTCAAATAGCCTTAAAAACAACAAAAAGCGCCGTTATGTAACTCGGATACGGGTTTATGATCATTTAATTGGTCTATGTCTCTGAGACCCTATTTTCACGTCACATAATCAAACGCTCTCTCCTCCGCACTGACTCTTTACAAGTCTGCACAATACATGCCTTCACATCTTCTCACTGTTTTCCCTTTGCACTTGGTAAATCATTCTCACTTTAGTTTTACCAACCCACTATCTTTTTCTTTTATTTATCCACTGAGGTCAGTTTAAATTTATTTATTTTTATAAGTTTTTATTGACCTCAAAACTTCACTGTGGTATTCAGGAATATTTACCCAGCATTTAACTACAGATTGTGTTTGTGGATGAGCCGAGTCGCAGCTTGTATGTAAGTGAACTATAATTTGCGCAGTAACAAACTCTCTGCTTAGGGGATTGGCTAATTAAGTAACAATCTCAACATCTCCCCCTCCACAACTTGTTTACTCAATTACTATTCTGGCATAATAAACAAACTGTAACCATTTTACCCACTTTTTTAAGTGTCTACTTTTTATTATAAAAATGACTGTTTTATTAAAATTACAATCATCTTGTTTCTTTTTTTTGTTGTTGTTTTTTCACATTAACATAGATCTTCTGTGTTTTCACATTAACATAGTTTGTCTCCTTTCTTCCTCAGGAGGTCATGGTGGATGACCCAAGCACTCCTGGCACGGCGAGAGGATTATTCTGCCTCTTTGATCACCAGCCATGACCTAAAGCTTCACTCGTCTTGGTGTGACAGACAAACGTTTGTGTAAGATCCATGTCGGCTCGGTATAGCAGGCTTTGAGCTGAATGATGGATTGTCTGACTGTCAGGTTATCTGGTCATCTTCAGGTATGTTGTCATCTTCAAAAAAGTCTGGCCATAAGTTCTTAATCCTAACAGTATCTCCAGACTTTAGTGATGAGAAAGATCAAGCTCTGTGTCTCTTGTTGAATGCATTTCTGTGTGAGCAGGTAGACTGGATTCAAGCTGTTTGTCAGCATCTGGCGTTTGGTGTGATGTGACGGCAGCATTGGCAGGACAGATCTCATTCTTCTGCCCAATGACAACCCAGCTGGACTGTAGCCATGTGGAGAGGTGTGTACCATCTACATTATGTTCCGGCAGAGAGCTAGCCAAATAAAAAGATAAATTAGCCCAATGGCCAGTCAACACTGTTCAGGGCTCCTGGAATCATCCCAACCTTCCCCGTATTACTTCAGTGGAAATCCAGATGTGACACTAAACATAGCAGTATCTGCCGATGGCACACCAAGCCTCCAAAATATGCAAAAAAGAATTATAGTAGCCTCACACACAGGTTATGTTTCAAGCACACAGGCTCTTCGTCTGACTGTGTATAAGATGCCATGTCACACACTGCTACTGCATCTCTCTGCACGTCACCCTTCATTTAGGGTGACCAAAAGTCCTGTTTTCCCGTCCTGTCCTGGCTGAAAATGTCCTGGTTTTCAAAAAACTGCTGGGAAAGATCAGCTCTACAGCAAAATATAGATGGGCAAACAAGGAGGATGAGGAAGAAAAACAGGAAGATAGATATAAAGATATAAATATATTTTGTTAGTTCGTTTTTGTAAGTTTGTGAGAGCTATTTTTGTTCAATTTGGAGGTATTTCTTTTAGTTATTTATTATTTATATATTTATTTTTCTAATACAGAAGAGACATTATTTCTATCATTATTTCATGCATTATTTTTGAAACCTGTCATAATAAAACATGTTGAGTAACCTCTGAGAAGCCTATCTGAATTTGTGTCTTGTAATATAACAATTGTATATCCATACAGAGGAGGCATAGCCTACTTTAAATGTATTGAAATTAATAAGGCATCTTTGAGTAAACTTCGAGTATCATTTGAGTATCTGTTTTCCGGGCCGAGTGTCCTGGCTTTCGGTAATCAAAATATGGTCACCATAGTTAATTGCATTCAGTTTATGTATTTATTTATTTACTTACTTACTTAAAGAGCCATATCTACCTTTATTTTTAATGTAAAATCGGCCATATGTAAACTGAATGTGTTTGGCCTCTGGTGTCATCCGCTTCCGGTTATTTTTTGCTGTACAAAACATCTTGTTATGCTATTTTATATTGCAAACTGGTATTTCTTACCATATTATTGTAATTTAACGTTTTAATTATAAATACACTGGTTTGTAGCGGTCACAGTTATGTTCAGTTTGTCATCATGGACTTTTGGTTTGTATTCACTAGTTTTCTATCTTCCTTTGTTCATTTTCCCGCTCCTTCTTTGTTTCTATGGCAACGTCATTATGCGTTCGTTCTTTTCAGCTGTGTTTGATTCATTATCTTGTATGAGTTTGCTATTTAAATGTTACCTTCTGCTATAGTACCTGCTATTTAAATGGTCACATTTGCACTTTGTGTGTTTTTCCTCTGCCCTATTTTGGATAGTTTTGTGGATTATTATTAAATATTGCGTGTGAACTTCATCATCTGCCTCAGTCTGTTCCTGTATACTGTTTTGCTGTATGCCGTTTTCTGCACTTTGTTATATTTGTCCATTAGTTATATCCCTATAGTGGCTAATGCATCATAAGTCTCGCACATTCACACAAAATAAGGTGGATAACAAATGCCAAAAAAAGTAACATATAAAGTGATTTAATCTACCTTACAGATATTTAAGGATCTTGTATGTCTTTTAGCACTGTATTAGTCACAGAATTATGACCAAAAAGCTTTCAATTACTTGAACAGTTTTTTATGTTAATGATAAATAGTTCTCTGTGAGGTATAAAAAAATAGCAGTTATTGATTAGATAAAAGTTGAAACTATTGTTTGAAATCAAATCGAGTGCTGTAACTTACTAATCATTCATTCGTTTTTTTTTTTTGTTAGTTACTAGAATGTTAATATTGTGTTACTCATTTATTCTGTGTAGCTATTCATTAATAAGAAACTGTAAATGAACCGAATATTCATAGTGACATCAACAGTTCATAGTAACATCTGTCAAACTCCACAAAAAGACCTGACATGTGCACTTTATTTCCAGTCTTCTGAAGCTGTACAGTGGCTTTGCTGGAAGTGCAGAAATGTAAATTCACTGACATTCTTGAAGCCCTGAAATCACATTAGCCATAATACTCCACGCCAGGTTTGCTAAACACTATTAGCTCGTGTGTGTGTGATGCAGTCTAACACAATATGCCATCTTTGAACATGTAGATAATGAAATTTGAGAGCTGCAACAGCGGAGAACATCTGAAGTGAAGCATCTCTATTGTATGGAAAAGAGCTCTAGATAGATTGTTCAAAATATCTCCTTTTGGGAATATACAGAATATAAATAGCAATGTACAGGTTTGGAACATGGGAGATAGAATATAGGAAAATTAAGGAATAATTCACCCACAAATTAATTGCAATAGTAAACATCACTCCAAATGGCATGTGAACAATTATTTGGCTTTATCTCACTATTTTAGATTATTTTGAACAATATATCTATTGTTTATCATTTAAAACCAAATGTTTTGGGGGTAAAAGTGTGTTTATTATCTTTAAAAATTATATTTCACCCGATAATGCAGAGATATTCATATATTTTTAAAATTGGTTTCGGTGGCTTATTTTTGGATCCATTGTATCCCGTGGCACATTTACAGAACGGTTTCAAAGACTAATAATTGATAAGATATTTCAAGGTTGGCAGATTGTTGGTCTGGAAATGAACCTTAATGGAAGGAAAAATCTAACCAGGAAATGGGAGACGCTGTATAAAAATAGCCGTCTTTATCAGCTCAATCTATTTTTACATTTTCTTCTCATCACCGGCTCTGTCACGGGACTGAATTCATTCTGTCAAAGCCCGGGAGCTTAATCCACCTCAAAATGTGCCTGATCCTCGTTCACATACAAATATTCAGCTCAACCCGGGGATGAGAGTACACACAAAATCACTTACAGTAAAACCAGTTATAAATACATTTGTACAATAGTGGGCTAGTGGTGCAGGCTTCTGTCATCTGAGCATGCTGGATCTGACAGGCACATTTATAAAAGCTACTTATATCCCATAATTGATCTAAGGCCTAATCCTGGCTTAATCTAAACCCTGTCTGTGAAACCCGGCCTGAGATTCACACAATTGTGCAGCAATTTAAATATAATTATCACATACTGACATGCCAAAGTCATGCTATATTGCCATATTACATTAAGCAATGAAAAAATGTCCATTGTCATGACATACGTACACATTCATGGAGGGGACGGTGTCTCATTGTTTATACGTAGGTATTAATATGTAACATGGAAACACTCGCAAAGTTAGATGAAAGTTGTAGAATGTCTAAAGTGGACTATTGAAATTAGGTGTAACCTTTAACTTTTAAATGGGACAAAAACTGGTAACACTTTATTTTACGGTGTCCTTGTTACATATGTTACATGTACTTACCGTAGTAATAACAGTAAATTATGCATAATTACATGCAACTAACCCTCAACCAAACCCTAACCCTATAGTAAGTACATGTAATTAACTATTATTACTCAGTACTTAAATATATAATTACACTGTAACAATGACACCTTAAAATAAAGTGTGACCCAAAAACTTTTTTGAACTATTTTTTTGAATTTTTTGGATAGATGCTGAAAGTAGGCGAGAGCCAATAAACAAATAATAATAAAACTTCCTGTGGAGGCAAATTTTGTGCAGTGTTTGGACACTAGATCATTGAATAAAGTTTTGAATTTGTGTCACATGGATTATGAAGATTTGGATTACAGAGTAGAATAAAATGGATTGTTTGATTCTTTTGTGTCTCACGGCAAACAAAATAAATATCATGTAAAGTAATGGTTAAACAATTACAGAAATGTTATTCATTATTCAGGTTTGAAGTGAAATATGTTTATGTATTGTGTATATATATATACACAAATGTATACGCATCCTATATGAGATAATCATATATATATATATATATATATATATATATATATATATATATATATATATATATATATATATATAAAATTATCTTATATAGGATGCGTTTGGTTGTTAATTAATGCGGTAATAAAAAGCGTCAATTTACCTAGACTGCAAAAAACTTTATAGTTACTTTATAGATTACTTGCTGTAAATAATATGACCTTTTGAAAGGTTATCTTTTAGATTATTATTACTGCTTGGCTGCTATGGAATCATTTTCGTAGAACTGTTCAAGACTCTCTCACTTTAGGTCTAGACTAAAAACCATTTTTTTGTTCAATCCTGGATGGAGCTCAAAGACTACAATCAATGGACAATCATATTTTTATTTAAGTATAGGCATTATATTTGTACTCTATCACCCGGGAGAACTAGCCACCTGGTGTTGCCTGGTTCCTGCAAAGGTTTTTTAGCCAACATCAGAGTTTTTTGTTCTTTGCTACAGTTGCTTTTTGCTTGCACCCTAGGGGACTAAATAAATTATCCAGCTACTATGTAAAATGTGTTGTGTATACGTATTACGCCATGACTTTCAATTAATTCCTCAATTAAACTGCTTAGGGGTAGGCGATATGACTGGAATGTTAACCTTCTCATTGATATGTATAATTTTAACCATGGCAGTGATACACACACACACACACACACACACACACACACACACACACACACACACACACACACACACACACACACACACACACACACACACACACACACACACACACACACACACACACAATGTAATGATATGCTCATCATTACATCAAATTGCTATATACTGAACAAAACTTTACAGGTTTTATAATCTTCAATGTCAAGACATAAATAATTAATAACTCCAACCTACAACTAGCTACTATAAGTATATCCAACTTTACCCAAATACATACAGTACACACATGTAAAGCAATATAAACAATATAGCAAATCTTAACTGCTTGACTGTGTATATCATCACAAAATGTAAAGTATATCATTGCCCAGCAAAATTAAAGTTGGATATTTACATGTACATCCAACTTCCCAGCATACATAAGGTAAACTCATATAAAACATTATTTACTAGTAAATCTCAGCTCCATGATCGTTTGTATCACAGCAAAAGGTAAAATATATTATTGCACAGCACTATATATAAAGTTGAAGTATATAAATAAGTGTAAACTTGATGTTGTTGGTTTCTACTTTTGTAATAGAACTTTATTCGAACAAGGGCAATAACTGTGACATTGCATAAATGTGCTAGAAGTTTAAAATTGTTCTTATAAAAAGCAGAGGAGTTTTAGGAATGACAATATTTTCAAATCAGAGCTTTGATAATAATAATAATAATAATAATTCATTACATTTATATAGCGCTTTTCTGGACACTCAAAGCGCTTTACATAGAAGAGGGGGAATCTCCTCAACCACCACCAGTGTGCAGCATCCACCTGGATGATGCGACGGCAGCCATATTGCGCCAGAACGCACACCACACACCAGCTTACTGGTGGAGAGGAGACAGTGATTTGGCCAGGATGCCGGGGTTACACCCCTACTCTTTCGAAAGACATCCTGGGATTTTTTGTGACCACAGAGAGTCAAGGGGTTTGGGGGAGTTTGTCCTTCACAACACTGCCATTGCTGAACAAAATGACCTCTGATAATTACAGGTTTCAGTACGCTGATATTCTGAGTCAATGTAATTCACCAATTGACCAAATCTTCCAAAATCCCTGGCATCACAAATCGACTGGTATAATATGGATATTTCAGGGTAAGCTAAAAACAAAAACAAATGTTCTATTCGTTTTTAAAAAAGCTGTAATAATAGTTTCCTATTATTATATAGCCTATTAAAAGCTGTGCTTTTAATAGGCCAACTTACAATAACTTAATTATACATCAGCAAGTTAAATGGTAATTTACTAGTGATTTGTTCATTTGTTCATGATTAACCAATGTCTATATTGATATATTGAGATTTTGTGTATATTGAGATAGATACTTCAAGAAATTTGTGACATAATGTCAACTAATCTACAAATCTGTATTAGGTTAGTAATTGAAGTTAATTGTGTGTGTGTGTGTGTGTGTGTGTGTGTGTGTGTGTGTGTGTGTGTGTGTGTGTGTTGAATGGACAGTGCCTGCAGGAGTGTTTAGACTCAAGCGCATCAGGGAAACGGCTCAATGACACCACACACACAAATACACACAGACACAGACACACAGACACACACACACACACACACACACACACACACACACACACACACACACACACACACACACACACACACACACACACAAATACACCAGTGTTACGCAGAACTTGCATACAAGCTATAAATAATCCTTCAAGGTTTGTCCCATTGATTTCAATTAGGTCTGAGCTGAGGTAGCAAACAATATCTACATTCAACAAAATAATGAACGTAATGTGAACTTAATCAGGTAGTGCATTCAGATGGGTTTTTTCTAGCAATGCATTGCACTGTTTATTGGCATCATTTCCATCGAGGAATCATGCAAATCAGGATCTGGTTAATAACACTCTTCTCCATCATTTGATCATCACTTGATGAATTACTGCTAGAAACATTCTGTTTATATAAACTTCCTGACAGCGAGAGGCAAACAGTGCCGACCTTTGCAAATGAAAACCATAATCAGGGGAGCACAACTGGTGCATGTGTGCTGAAAATGAACGATGCGCACTAGAAAACATGAAGGGAAGCGTTTTTTGAGTTTTTTGGGGACACGTTTAGTTACTGGAGTAGGATTGTTCTCCATCTCTGGTAATATAGCAATCATGATTAGGGCAGCAGGATATAATGTTTTAGCATTAGTCACATCGATCGCAGGATGTGAACCTGCACGTTTAGGGATCTTACTTGATCAGTTTCGGTTCGGAACGCATGTGATTCGCACATTAATTGCAAAGTTTACCCATCATGGAGTTAAAGTTTATCATTTGCATGTGTTTTAAGTCCTGTCAGTTTTAAATATCAAGCGCAAGAACAAGACTGGGACAGGAGAGCATGTGTAATGTGTAAGATCCCTTCTCTTAAAGTGACAGCAGCCTAAGAAACCCGCACACAACACAACGTTAATCAATCAACAAAAGAGAAAGAGAACATAGCTTTAACACAGATAACTTATATTAATTACTTTAATTATATTTCATTTATACAGTGAAGACTTATTTTACATTTGATTATTCAATTACTGAATACAATATTACTGAATAGTTAGACTTGCCTGAAAAACATAAGCACTGTTCGAATTACGGGGGAGCTAAGGGGAGCTCGGCTCCCCTGAAAAGGACCTGGGCTCCCCTGAAAGCCTACTTAGGGGGAGCTCTAAAACACTGTCCATTTTTTGTGTCGCATATAGATTTTGATTTTCTGTACATTAAGGTTCCTGAAATTTCCATTACAGATTTGCGCAAAACTCAAAAATGTCGATAAAAAAACTATTGCGAAATGACGGCGTTTCCATTAACTGACGTTATGCGATACAACGTCCTTTTTTTCCTCCTATTTCGCAATAAGTCATTTAAACATCATCGCAACGGGTAGGTTTATTATAGCCCATAGACATAATATATACGCATCTATGTTATAGCTGTCACGGTTATGTGAAGGCGAAGGCTTGACTGGGCTGGACGGGACCAGCGGCGAAGGCTTGACTGGGCTGGACGGGACCAGCGGCGAAGGCTTGACTGGGCTGGACGGGACCAGCGGCGAAGGCTTGACTGGGCTGGACGGGACCAGCGGTGAAGGCTTGACTGGGCTGGACGGTACCAGCGGCGAAGGCTTGACTGGGCTGGACGGGACCAGCGGTGAAGGCTTGACTGGGCTGGACGGGACCAGCGGCGAAGGCTTGACTGGGCTGGACGGGACCAGCGGCGAAGGCTTGACTGGGCTGGAAGGGACCAGCGGCGAAGGCTTGACTGGGCTGGACGGGACCAGCGGCGAAGGCTTGACTGGGCTGGACGGGACCAGCGGCGAAGGCTTGACTGGGCTGGACGGGACCAGCGGCGAAGGCTTGACTGGGCTGGACGGGACCAGCGGCGAAGGCTTGACTGGGCTGGACGGGACCAGCGGTGAAGGCTTGACTGGGCTGGACGGGACCAGCGGCGAAGGCTTGACTGGGCTGGACGGGACCAGCGGCGAAGGCTTGACTGGGCTGGAAGGGACCAGCGGCGAAGGCTTGACTGGGCTGGACGGGACCAGCGGCGAAGGCTTGACTGGGCTGGACGGGACCAGCGGTGAAGGCTTGACTGGGCTGGACGGGACCAGCGGTGAAGGCTCTGGGGGAAGAAGCTCAGGTAGGTCGTCAAAGGGCTCGGCCATCTTGGGTGAAGTATGGAACACGGAGTTCTTGGAGAGGCATGCAGGCACGGCATGGCGGGACCTCACCAACCCAGGATCAAAGAGGGGCCAGAGTGGAGAATGGTGTCGGGACTCCTCACGACCACTGACTCTACTGCGGCTTCCATGGGTCCCGCGAAATATGGCCAGACGGGTTCCCTCGAACGAACTTCCACGGGCAAAAGGTGGGAGATTTTGGCTCTCCTCTGCCAGGACGACAAAACTAACCCTATCGTCCATTTTAGGGTGGTCTGATCTTCTGTCACGGTTCACAGATGAAACAGGCTGGATGGTAAGTTTATATAGTTTATTTTGCAGATGGAAATCACAACCGGAGATAACAGGTGAGAATCAGATGACTTTGAAACATAAACAAGCTTAGCTGATGAGTAATGTCCTTTTCTCTCTTGTAGATGGTTTGGTAGCAGACACATGGAAGATGGAAGGTATTCACAAGGATCGGGAAGCAGGTAAGTTGCAGGTTGGATGACGGCGAGTCTGTGAGTCATGGATAGACGAGATCAGACCGTGGCTGCAGGGAGAGTGAGTGTTTTATAGTCCATGCTGGTGATGGGACACAGGTGACGGTGATCATGATGAGGTGCAGGTGCAGGTGATGATGACCGGGAATGCTGGGAAGTGTAGTGAAGACAGATGAAGGAGGTGAGTGTGAATGTGACAATAGCCTATATCACAGCCACCACACTAGACATTATTATTATTAATGGAAGGAGACGTGGTGTGTTATCCAAGCATTAATGGCAGGGAAAGACCCGTAGTGCGAACGGCATAAGGAGTTTCTGGGTGTTTCTCCCTCATTTCTGCTCCGAGATCTTGATTGTGGCATTTCTTTTAGGTTTAGAATCCAGTATTCCTGTAGCCTAATTATTGTTTCTTTTATGAATTTAATAAAGAACTATGTCCAAACGGTCAGTGTACATTTGTGTCCATTCGTTTTTCCTTATTTAACCCGTATTGCGAAACGAAAAATGAACGGTGGTTGTTTTTTTAAAATGCAAAGTTGAACACCATTTTTTTAACTGTACACAAATGCTGCGCAAAAATAATAATATATCGACTAAATTTCAGATGTTTGTTTATGACTTTTTGCCCCTTTATTAAACATTTAAAATATTCCCAACTTAATACGAAAAAAAATTGATTTTAATGGTTTTCTAAGGCCAAATTAGAACCTGGAAATGATATTTTTCCCGCAGTGCTGAATGAGACGAGACATATTTATGTCTCTGGAACCACAGCCTACAGAAAGGTGATTTAGGTGAGTTATAGGCTAATGATAATAAATGTGTCTGAAAAATTAACGAGGCATTTTAATTGTTTATTAATAAACTATTGTTTTCTAAATCAGAGTCGGCTAAAAACACATCTCCATCTCCGCTGTAAGGCTGATGCACCTTTTGAGAGAAATGCACCTTTCATACGGATTACATAAGCAGAAGGTATTAGCTTTCGATTCGAATTTGTTCGTTTTAAAGTGGACACTTCAAGCTTTAGCCTACATACTGCTATACTTTGTTTCAGTTCTCGCGCTCCAGTTCACGGAGATCATGAAAGCGCGCATGAGTGTTTTATTTTATTTTACAAAAGCACAACGTTTTCTTGTTATTGTGAGTTTACACAAATAAAATCATAGTTGCGAATAATGTATTATTATTTTCTGTATGACCAGAAATTATAGAGTATGCCTAGTTGTTCCTACTGTTGATAGGAAAAAGCAATTCGCGCCCGCGCCTGCCGCGCTCAGCACACACACTTGCGTCAAAATCTTGTGTTTATTTGTGATAATCTTAGCCCTGTATTATTATTGTCTAACCATTATGAATGACATTTGACGAATTGCTTTGTTCCTTTTTTGGATAAAAGCATCTCCTAAATATGTAGCCTAATAAATGTTATAATAATGACGATATTTATTAGCCTATTATTATTTGCGTATACCACGGACCCCAAACACACCGCGTCTTCTAAGTCAGGTGACTGTAAATGCGCAAAAACCTCCTCATGCTCCTCATGCGAGCAATTTCAGTTTGTGCAATTTGAAGGGTAATGGAAACGCGCGCTCATTATATTACTATTTCCGAACATCTGTCTCCACTAATAAATGCAATGCTGTGTCTCCTGCTGTGACCATCCATGCGTGGCGGCGCTGCACTGAAATTACTACGTTTACGTCACCACTTGAACTTCTCACTGAGTTGGTATTTGAATGTTAGCTTAGCTTCAAGTTCAAAACTTACAAGAAATGTCAAAAAGAAAGCAGCCAAACCTCAGTCAGTTTGGATTTACTAAATTAACGAGGAGTGATGACAGCGCACCAGCTAGCTTGCCGGTGTTATCGCCGCTGCCGCCAAAAGTTGCTGCTAGTGACAGTAGCACCAGCACCGAGGATAGCGAGTCTTGCGCGCCAAAAACCACCGCTGCGACTTGCAGCGGACCAGGCGATCATGCAGCACCTTTCAACTAGACAACAAAGCAATGGAGTGAGTGGAGAATCAGGAATACATGGCTCTACTCCAAAAATCAGAAGTTAGGATGTACAGTATGCATGGAGGCAAAAAGCCTGTTGCTCGCCGAAAGAGCAACGGGAGTACATATGTCAGAGGAATGGATGAATGGAGAGGTCAGCAGCGAGTCACAGAATAACCTCTGGAAAAAGATTTACAAGCATCGGGACAGTTTGGCACACAAAAGAGCGGTTGAGATTTCGGAAATGAAGGAAAAGGATGTGCTCCCAAACAAGGTACTTGAAGTAAATGCTAATTTAATGCAAGAAACAGCTACGTTATATGGTGGCCAAGGAAAAAATGGCCTACAGAAAGCTCCCTGCTGTTATGTCTCTTCAAAAACTTAATGGTACAAACGTGGGAAATGTGCACAAATCAGACCATGCTTGTGCTGAAATAATCGGACATATCGCCAGTGAAATGAGAGCTAAATATGTTTCAAAAATAAAAGAACTGGGATCACGAATCAGTATCCTGATAGATGAGAGCACAGTTCATGGCCTAGCTTATATGATCATTTATGTGCGGTGTGACATGACAGGAACGGGGGAAGTGGATAATGTTTTTTTAGATATCGTTGAGATTTCAGAAGGCACGGATGCCGAATCGATATACAAAAGTTTGAGGAAAAGCTTGAGACAAGTGGGACTGGATGATGAGTTTCTGGGAAAAAATCTTATCTGCATTGCAACGGATGGAGCAGCGGTACTGACGGGCAGAGTCGGCGGACTCGTCACTAAACTCAAACAAGATTTCCCCAAAGTTCAGTCAATACACTGTCTAGCTCACCGACTTGAGTTAGCTGTCAAAGACTCACTTAAGGAAGTAGCTGGATGTAACCAATTTGAGTTTTTTATCTCAAAACTTTACGCCCTCTATAACCAGTTATCAAAAAACGCCCGTTTGCTCCAGGAGGCAGCTACAGGTTTGAACATGCAAATTCTAAAAATAGGTCAAATCTTTACAATTCGTTGGGTGGCTAGTAGTTTTCGCACTGTGAAGGCAGTATGGAACGATTATCCTGCACTGGCGCACCAATTCAGAACAGCCATGGAAGACACATCTCACTGCGACACAGAGAGGCAGAAATTCAGGGGCCTGCACAAACTCCTTACAAGCACAGGTTTTTTGGCTGATTTGGCATGTATGAAGGATGTCCTGCGAGAACTACAAAATCTGTCGCTAAAACTGCAACGCAAACAAACATCTTTAGTTGATGCAAGTTGCCACATTCAGCAGACCATTGACGTCTTGACAGCCATGAAAACAAGTGGAGGAAAATCCACACAAAAAGCAGAACGCATATCGACTGGCCTGTTCAAAGATGTTGAGCTTTCAGAGAGCAGGCCGAAGATAAACCGTCTTCAGTTCAATCAGTCTATTATCAACAGCCTAAAGAAGAGACTGCCCGAACCGGACCTTGTCCAGATGCTGAAACCGCTGGATAAACGCTTTTGGCCACAGCAACATAGCGCCCGTGTCCTATATGGGGAAACTGAAGTTCGAGCATTGGCAAAAACACTGGGAGAACCGGCCCGAGAGGCTGTCGAGGAGTTCCGGGACTTTAAATTGCAAAACAGAGCACCAGGGAAAACGCTTGTCAAACTTCAAACAGCAAGTCTGTCTTACTTGCCGTCCTCAGCTGAGTGTGAGAGGGGATTTTCTGCCGTGAATTCTACTGACAGCAAGTATCGCAACAAGTTGCGTGAACAAAGCCTCTCCTCGCTTCTCTTCGTGGATCTGAATGGACCCCCTTTGGAGCAATTTGACCCTCTGCCTTTTGTATCATCTTGGATTAAAGCCGGTCACCGACCCTCAACATCCTGGGTTACAGGACGGAAAGCAAAGACAGAAGACTCCAGGCCTCTGTGGTCACTTCTGATTTAAGGTAAGAATCATGGAATTACTTACTTGATCTGTGCGTTTGTGAGGATTGGCCCTAATCCTATTTAATATTGATGTATTTTTTATGATTGTTATGTGAGTTATTCTGTTTTTATCATTTTTTGCATGATGTAGGCCTAAGCGCGATTGATTCAGAACCGTGGACAGAGCTGTTTGCCCTAACACTGACAACACTGACTGACGCTTGCGTTTTGAAGTAAACGGTTTACTAAGTGTTACGTTCCACGTGGGGTTTGTTGGGTTTGTTTTGTTTTCACTAGTCTGTGCACGCTGGTATACTTCGCACGTGTTGATAGTATATGCTCATTATCTTTTTCTGTTTCTAGCTCACTCTCGGCTCGCAGGCTGTTGTGACTGGCCTAGCGGGACGTCACTCGTTGGGGCGGCGCCTGGGAGCCAATCAGAGTTGTCCAGCTGGGTTCAAAAGGATGGCGTTTCATTCATTCGATCCCTCTCTCTCGGAAGCGGCCATGAGCTCGTGTAGCGTTTTGAGGTTACCAAAAACTGTGATTTGAGATTCAGACAGTGATGACTGGCTATTTTTAGTGGAATGAGTTGGGTGCTGTATGCTCTGTTTATATGTATCTTAGTATTTGTGTTTCAGTCTTAGAGATCATAGTTTCTATGTGTATCCCAGTTTAACGCTGTGGGGTCCTGTAATTCGACTCTCTGGGAAAGAGAACGACAGGTCAATATGTCGCGGTATACATAATGCCCGTAGTGTTTATTTGTTAGATACACTAGGTTAGGAGTGAGCGCCACTCTGTGTATGTTTTGTTTTTGGTAGGTAGCTTATTTAGGTGCCGAATGCACTGAAGATTTCGGTTTTCTTTTCACCTTTTTCTTTGGTTAGGTTTAGATTTAGCACAAGGGTTGTTTTTGTTATATTCTGCTCTTTTCTTTGGCGCCACTGTTTGGTTCTCTTTCCTATCATTTTGTTTATTATTTATATCTTTAAACATTGTACATAGCGCACCCATTTTTTTCATCCGAACTGGAACTAGTGGCTTCGGCTTTGTGACAATAAAAATCCAGTTTGTTTCTCCAAGTTGAGTCTGTCATGGTTTCCTTTCCACCGTACTCATCCATCAGCAGTAATAATAAAACAAGTGTTGCGTAACATCTCCTAGACTTTAAACAGATCGTAACATTAAGTAAACAATAGGTTTACTGTAAACCTATTGTTTTAAATGCCCGAACATGCACCAAAAGCATTAAAGTCAGTCAGGGTCAGGGTCAGGGAGGATCGGAAAATAGGGCTCCCCCAAAAGCCACTTTGTAATTCGAACCCTGAACATAAGCACTACTTATTTCACTTGTGATGAGGGCAGCTTGTAGGATAAGTGCTGTGTAAAGCGTGAGTACCAACCAGATCTCCAGGTCTCCTTTCAGAACCAGACCAAAAAAAGTTATGTACACCCCTGAACATAATAATCCAAATTCAACCACTTAAAGGACGCATGTTTGTGCAGAAAAGATGGCACAAACCGACACCAGTGACGTGACACAAACAGTTGTGTTAATAAAAACACATAAAGAGCCAATAAAAGTGTAATATAATCAGCAGATCACTGTGATGAGCAGATAAAATGCACTTTCTGTGCTCAGCAATGAAAGGCTTAAATGTGTCCTGTATTAAATCAGCTCTGTATTATGTGAAAGTCACATCAATACGCTGAAGAAAGTTGCACGCTGTGCCTCAGCCGCACACAGGGGAGAATGATCTGTGCTCATAACTGAAGATAACACACACACACACACACACACACACACACACACACACAACACACACACACACACACACACACACACACACACACACACACACACACACACACACACACACACACACACACAGTGTGCATATGCAGTGACTTTAAATCACAGTAAATGTGTACAGTCCAGTCAAAGACACACGGAGATTACGTGTCTTCTGCATATCTTCTGATGTACAGTGTGATGTTTTGACCCAGGCAGGGTCTAAATGATTACATACGATAAGATATATACAATAAATGCTCTTCTAATCCCTTTTAAATAACTGGGCTGTCTTGTGTTCAATTCTACACCTACACTGTCTATCACAGGAGAAGTAAATCAATTCATGTAATTTCTCTTTCAAATTATATAATGATGATCACAAATGCATACATTTGGCATATTTATGAAAACATAATCACGCAAAATCTCACAACAAACAAGCAGACACAACTTCAACTCACATGTCATGATAATTAAAGACATATTTCTTCAGATAAAATACAAATAAAACATCTCTGCATCACTGATGTTGAGCATCAGCACGTGTGTGTGTGTGTGTGTGTGTGTGTGTGTGTGTGTGTGTGTGTGTGTGTGTGTGTGTGTGTGTGTGTGTGTGTGTGTGTGTATATATACTTCACAGCTTTGCTTGATTTCCCACATTAAAGCAGAGAGCATGTGGCAGCGCAGATAACACAGACCACAGAAGCACAAATGGTGAACAAACAATTGTCCAGTGGTTCTCAACTCCAACTCTCTCTGTGTGTGTGTGTGTGTGTGTGTGTGTGTGTGTGTGTGTGTGTGTGTGTGTGTGTGTGTGTGTGTGTGTGTGTGTGTGTGTGTGTGTGTGTGTGTGTGTGTGTGTGTGTGTGTGTGTGTGTGTGTGTGTGTGTGTGTGTGTGTGTGTCTGACATATAGAGCTCTTTTCTAACTGATGACCTGAATCAGATGTGTAAAATTAAGAAGAAAAAATGTACAAAGGTGGTGTGGTTCCAAGGACTGGGATTGAGAACTACTAGCCTAGATTTTCATGTAATTTATAGTAATAAAGATTGCATAAATAAGCTTTGAGAGTTAAAACTGCCTCACTGAGTGTTGACTATTGCCTGCTGTTTTGTCTACTGTTATGATCATTGTTCATTGTATGCAGTTTGTTGGATTACCCTTTTACTTTGTTTGCCAGGACCAGGGTTGAGAACTAATTTACTGGTCTAAATTATTAATATTATGTCATTTATATTAATAAAAATGGCATTAATTAGCTTTGAAAGAAAAAATGTCAAAAGCTATAGTCCCTGCAATCTTTTAAGCTGTGAACAGTTCTCTCAATATTCTGTCTCTACTCTTGACTGATTTTGCTGAGCATTAACTCTGACTGAAGATCAACAGTCGAACAGTTATTCCGACACAGCTCTCCTACTGTCCTCCACAGATGTGTGTGTAATGCTCAGTGAACAGAGCTCTTACTGGTGGTGTTGTACTTGACGCCGTTGATGAACTCCGGGCACGGCCGCTCGATGATCCGCCCGGAGTTGCTTCTCGGCCAGCAAGTTCCGATTTCATCCGTGGTGGAGTTACAATAGATGCCTTAGAGGAAAATATATAACCCATGCTGATTAATGTGCATTACAAGAGCCGAATAACACAAATACGCTTATAAAGAATATAATCCCCACCATCGACACTCATCGACGCGAAAGACGCGTTCCCGTATAAAGTGTGCTGAAAAGCGTCCATAAGAGTGCAGTTGGAGTCGCCGAATTCCTCAATGAAGAACTGAAACAGCGACGCATCCATGATTAAACGCGTAACTCGAGCACAAATAACGCGTTCAGTAATAGAGTGTTCCTCCCTGCCAACTTGATCCAGTGTCTTCCTCCTCACTGATGATAAATGCTCCTCGAGCGCGTGCCACAGTGGGAATGTTCTGTGCGCGCGTCCTCTGACAGAATTATGGTGATGTCATAATGGAATGTCAAGGATCAAAGCGGGAATATTTCCTCTGGAGACGTCGTAAGATATTGCGTAATTAATTTTATTCAGATGCTTGACATGATAAGAAGACAGCAGTGTAGGCTATAGCCTACTGAACAATAATGATAACAAGACTAGAGGACTAATAATAGCCCACATATTATGGAGAAATATATGGGTCAATTACATTATTTATAGCCTATTTGTATTACTTTGCAAAAAAAAAAAGCATAACACGATTTTATATTTAGACATTATTAGTTTGAAGTCAGATATAGATAACCGAGCAAGAATTAATTTAAATATGTAGTGCAATGTAGTGCAAAAGCATGTAAGTCTTGAGGGACCTTTTGGGGTTAAAACATTCCTTTGTAATAGAGATTTCACACACACAGGGACAGCTTTGTTTGTTTGTTTGTTTGTTTGTTTGTTTGTTTGTTTGTTTGTTTGTTTGTTTGTTTGTTTGTTTTATGAGGACTCTCCACAGACATAATGATTTTATTTCTACTGTACAGTTTACATTCTTGGGAAAACATGGTAAAACATGGGAAATCCTCGACACACAAGCAGAGAAGAGAGAACCACACTTGTGTGAGGAGGCTATGGAATTGAAATAGTAATTGATCTATTTCATAGATGTTCACATCTGTGTATTATGAGTTGACAAATGGCATTAGAAGTGAATCACTCAATTAACCAGTAGTGTAAGTCCATTCCCTTTGTTAATTGATTATAAAAGACTAGTATTGTTCAGGCTTAAAATCTCTAATAATGATTGGTTTTGTAACACAAATGGCAGAAATGTTAAGAAAATGTTTTAGCCTCTGTATTCTTGTAGGAGCCCTCTTCCCAGTGTTGATCATAACTGCTTCTCCGTGGTGTATTACCGTTTGCTACATGTATAAGTACAGTAGTAGGTGTGGGAATCTTTGGGCTCCTCACGATCCGATCCCATTCCCAATCTGGGAGTCACGGTCCGATTCCAAATCTGGGAGTCACGGTTGGATTCCAAATCTGGGACTCAGGGTTCGATTACAAATCTTGGAGTCATGATCCGATTCCAGATCTGGGAGTCACGGTCCGATTCCAAATCTGGGAGTCATGATCCGATTCCAGATCTGGGAGTCACGATCCGATTCCAATTCTGGGAGTCATGATCCGATTCCACATCTGGGAGTCACGATCCAATTCCAAATCTGGGAGTCACGGTCCGATTCCAAATCTGGGAGTCACGGTTGGATTCCAAATCTGGGAGTCATGATCCGATTCCACATCTGGGAGTCACGATCCGATTCCAATTCTGGGAGTCACGATCTGATTCCAAATCTGGGACTCACGGTCCGATTCCAGATCTGGGAGTCACGGTCCGATTCCAAATCTGGGAGTCATGATCCGATTCCAGATCTGGGAGTCACAATCCGATTCCAAATCTGGGAGTCACGGTCCGATTCCAAATCTGGGAGTCATGATCCGATTCCAGATCTGGGAGTCACAATCCGATTCCAGATCTGGGAGTCACGATCCGATTCCAAATCTGGGAGTCATGATCCGATTCCACATCTGGGAGTCACGATCCGATTCCAAATCTGGGAGTCATGGTCCGATTCCAAATCTGGGAGTCACGGTTGGATTCCAAATCTGGGAGTCACGATCCGATTCCAAATCTGGGACTCACGGTCTGATTCCAGATCTGGGAGTCACAGTCCGATTCCAAATCTGGGAGTCACGATCCGATTCCAGATCTGGGAGTCACAATCCGATTCCAAATCTGGGAGTCATGGTCCGATTCCAAATCTGGGAGTCACGGTTGGATTCCAAATCTGGGAGTCACGGTACGATTCCAGATCTGGGAGTCACGGTCCGATTCCAAATCTGGGACTCACGGTCTGATTCCAGATCTGGGAGTCACAGTCCGATTCCAAATCTGGGAGTCACGATCCGATTCCAGATCTGGGAGTCACAATCCGATTCCAAATCTGGGAGTCATGGTCCGATTCCAAATCTGGGAGTCACGGTTGGATTCCAAATCTGGGAGTCACGGTACGATTCCAGATCTGGGAGTCACGGTCCGATTCCAAATCTGGGAGTCATGGTCCGATTCCAAATCTGGGAGTCACGGTTGGATTCCAAATCTGGGAGTCACGATCCGATTCCAAATCTGGGACTCACGGTCCGATTCCAGATCTGGGAGTCACGGTCCGATTCCAAATCTGGGAGTCATGATCCGATTCCAGATCTGGGAGTCAGAATCCGATTCCAAATCTGGGAGTCACGGTTGGATTCCAAATCTGGGAGTCACGATCCGATTCCAGATCTGGGAGTCACGATCCGATTCCAAATATGGGAGTCACTGTCCGATTCCAAAACAATTCTTGATCTTGGAGCTTTCAGTGGATTATAAGATAATTTGGAAAGTACAAATAAATGGTTAATAATCTATTTATATTTATACATCTTATTATTCAGACATATAGTAATAGTTACTCAGTGTGTTAATAAATGCTTTATTCATGCATTGATTACTGAGGCTTTAATACAGTAACTGTACAGAAATCCTTAAGCACTTGTTGCCTCAGCTCTTGAACAACTCTGTGAAGTGTGCATCTATACCCATCCAAGCGCTTACAGCCTCAGAAGAATCAGAGAACCGGATAAATGTGGAGAACAGCTTTCAGCTTAACCAGTCCAGTTGACATGGTATGGCCTTGATAACACACCTGCTGTTTTCCATCCTTCATTAATGAAATCTTCCATCTTCTGCTCCAGTGTGTAAGAGCTTACAAGCATCAATTCTGATTTCATGGTGTCTTTAAAGTGTGTGTGTGTGTGTGTGTGTGTGTGTGTGTGTGTGTGTGTGTGTGTGGTGTGTGTGTGTGTGTGTGTGTGTGTGTGTGTGTGTGTGTGTGTGTGTGTGTGTGTGTGTGTGTGTGTGCAGTAGACATAAAAAGATGTTATGCATATAAGGCATGTAAATCATAAAAAAAAACATTACAAAAATTACCCATATGCATAATTCTCCATGTCAACTCAGTCAGACACAGAGTTGACAAAATTTAATATTTTTCCATCTTATCCATGTGTTATACAGTGGAACAATGTTTCCCTCAGTAGTAGCTGCCTTAATAAACAAATGGCAATATTTATCCAATAACTATTGACAGAAATAATCACACTGAGACGGAGTTTATATGTTAAAGCTGCGTTGGTAGGACATGTGTTGTCCCTCAGGAATCAGTGACAGTAATAATATGCAGTGGTAGACTCACAGCTAACACACAACATGAAGAATAAAACATAGGATACATAGCTTGTTTCAACCAGGGAAAACCAAAAGGTAACTGTGACTTTTATTTTGCAATTCTGCAATTGCTGGAAACATATCAAACAATTCTGGGAAGAAAAGAAGAAAAGTCAGAATTGCGAGATATTAACTCCCAATTGCAAGGAAACAGTCCAAATTGTGAGATTAACAAATAAAATTGCAATTACAATTTTAATTTTATGTATTCTATGGCAGAAACGAGCTTCCATCGATACAAGAGTGGACTGATCATAAAAAAGGAACTCAATACAAAATTTTAAGGACATTTTTATGTTAAATAAAAACAACTGATGCACAAAGGGAGGAGGGAGTGGAGGGGGAAGAAATGGGAAAATGAGGAGTATTTCACTTTTTAAAGAAAATAACATTTGTCTGAATAAAAAACAAACAAATTATTATCACAGACATTCTGAATACCAAGATCATGATGTATCATGATGAATATACATGCCTGCACTTGTTGAGCCATTTAAACAAATTTGATTTAATTGATTTGTTTTTATTTATTTCTCAGAAGTGTTTCATTGACCAATCTCTTGAATTACACGGCATTCTGAATCCACCTTTCATTTCTTTGAAAGACACATTTTTTCACGGAACCCAAATATTGATTGCACATAATATAACCATCAGTTGGTCACTAGCAAGCTACAGTCTGTGTTTAATGCCAGACCCGGTCGTACACTGGATGATCATACACATCATTCTGTACTCTCGGGCTCAAGTTCAAGGTGGCCGTCCAAAACAGTGTGTTTAATCAATATAATACACTGTTTTAAGAATTAACAAGGTGGCTTGAGTTTGAAGTTCAGTATCTGAAAAAAATTGTGCAATAGCACAAAAGGAAATAGGCCTATTAGAAAGGGTGTTGTATATTAGGCCTATGTGTGACCGTACTCTTCATACGTGGGTTAACTGGACTGCCTATAAATAGCCTATATTCGTTGCTATAGGTGTGCGTCATTTCTGATCAGGGGTTGTGTCTTCCCGTAGTCACCCACAAGCAGTAAAGCCAACTTACCAATTTTGTTTTTAAAGATTTAGCAACTTTTCAGACTACCTCGGCATCTTGAGTAAGGTTTGGGTAAATGAACTGAGAGTTCAGGGTATATGTGACGGTAACTTTCCGGAATACCGCTCAGATCATTGTTGAGATTTCAGTTTGTGTGGGACTCTTTGTTTTTTTTTTCCAGTAGGATTGTGTTGCATGCTCTGTTGTATGTGGGTTTCAGTTCAATTCAGTTCATCCTTACTTATTATTATTTATCAAGCAATTCAATCTTTGCTGCCTTACACAAAACTTCAGTATTTGGAGAAAAATACAATTTGTTATCGAAGACAGTGCACGAATATTTGTACTGTTCAACACTCTCAATACCCACTCCATTAATACTTGTTTGCTTATACCAAATAGATTTGAATAAGGTAACCCCTAAAATCAATAGTTATTTCCTTGGTTTTAAGAACATTAAGTTTTAAAAACTTTCTGACACCAAATAATAAAATCATCAACCACAGGACCATGCATTGACTCAATAGGCTAACAATTACAAAATCATCAGAACATTTCATAATATGCCGTTTCTAAAGTTTCTAAAACTACTCCTACAATGAATTGAAATAATAAAGGAGGACATATCATTGAGGTGACCCAGTAGATGACACCAACCATTAAGAAACTCTGTTCATTTTCAAAAACTTCAATCAATGCTGCGCTGCTTAGCGCACTGGGAACCTCTTTAGTCGTGACCAGCTGTGAATATTGTGTGTAATACGTATAGACTGTAAAAAAAACATGGACGACGCCCCTTCGCTCTCTTCCATTGTTGAGAAGTGAAGCCGCCAGTGTCCTGATATGGCACTGACATCTTGGAACGTGAGTCTGCGCAGTCGTGATCTCGGGACCAGACCTGTGCAGTAGTGATCTCGGGACCAGACCTGTGCAGTAGTGATCTCGGGACCAGACCTGTGCAGTAGTGATCTCGGGACCAGACCTGTGCAGTAGTGATCTCGGGACCAGACCTGTGCAGTAGTGATCTCGGGACCAGACCTGCGCAGTAGCGATCTCGGGACCAGACCTGCGCAGTAGCGATCTCGGGACCAGACCTGCGCAGTAGTGATCTCGGGACCAGACCTGCGCAGTAGCGATCTCGGGACCTGACCAGCGCAGTAGTGATTTCGGGACAAGACCTGCGCAGTTGAGATCTCGGGACCAGACCTGCGCAGTCGTGATCTCGGGACCAGACCTGCGCAGTAGTGATCTCGGGACCAGACCTGCGCAGTACTGATCTCGGGACAAGACCTGAGCAGTTGAGTTCTCGGGACCAGACCTGTGCAGTAGTGATCTCGAGACCAGACCTGTGCAGTAGTGATCTCGGGACCAGACCTGCGCAGTCGTGATCTCGGGACCAGACCTGCGCAGTAGTGATCTCGGGACCAGACCTGCGCAGTACTGATCTCGGGACAAGACCTGAGCAGTTGAGTTCTCGGGACCAGACCTGTGCAGTAGTGATCTCGAGACCAGACCTGTGCAGTAGTGATCTCGGGACCAGACCTGTGCAGTAGTGATCTCGGGACACGACCCGCGCAGTTGAGATCTCAGGACCAGACCTGAGCAGAAGTGATCTCGGGACAAGACCTGCGCAGTTGAGATCTCGGGACCAGACCTGTGCAGTAGTGATCTCGAAATCAGACCTGTGCAGTAGTGATCTCGGGACCAGACCTGTGCAGTAGTGATCTCGGGACACGACCCGCGCAGTTGAGATCTCAGGACCAGACCTGAGCAGAAGTGATCTCGGGACAAGACCTGCGCAATTGAGATCTCGGGACCAGACCTGCGCAGTAGTGATCTCGGGACCAGACTTCTCCTAAATCTAGTGTGTCTAATACAAATCAAAACGTCCTATGTGGTGCGCATTGTATGTCGCGCAACTTACTAAACTTGCTCCCTCCTTCCCACTCTCACACGCACCGTGATGACTGAACAAGGATGAAAAAAAAACACTTCACAACCACTGTACGACAATTGATTAACAATATCACAACAATAGACACAGAGAACCAGCGGCAGCAAGCCAAACAAAGACAAATGCCAAAGTGAGCAAAAAGCTGGTGAGGTGGCAGAGATCCGGGCATTTATGGAAGGCGGCGTGATGTGATAGGTTGGGTGAACCGGGACATAATCCTTCAGGAAGACTGACAGGCTGTAGAATCGATCCAATGAACATCTGAAATGACATTCAGAAAACACACACACACACACACACACACACACACAACTACCCACATATATTCGCTCAGAGAACCTGTCAATCATGACGTCACACCACCGTTTTTATAGCATCAAATAACTAAAAACAAACTTATTTTAAAAACAAACACTTGAAATTACATCAGCGTGATAAAAACTACAGTAAATGACATAAACTATCTTTGGAAATTCACTTTTCAGGGCTTGTGCGGAACGCTTTGTAACACGTCAATAGAATTGACCCGGAGGTATTAATAACCTCGGCCGGTGACATCATCGGTGCGCACCCGCGACACGAGGCTATAAATAGTTGAGCCACAGGTGCATCGTCAGGTTTTTTGTCTTCAGAGGCCATTCTGTGTATGTGTGCGTCAGAAAACTCTCTTACCTCTCTATCTGCTTCAGATCTTGTTAGTAGTTAGTTTTCAACTGGCAGTGTGCAGAAATGTCTCTCTTTTCTCTCTGAGTTGAACAAGTGGAAAGAGTAAAATACAATAAAATTTGTGATTTACAAAACAAACGGTGTGTGCCTCCGAGTTTACATCCTATGGCTGAATCATCAACACCAATGCTGTTTTGTTTGTTTGGGGAAAGAGCATGCTGCCCGAGCACTGTGGAATGTTGACAGTTAAAGTGCTTTGCGTTCGCTTTGCTTTTTTCAAAGGGGTAGCACCCACAATGCGATTGTGAGGCTTGCGTGTCGATCTGGCTTGGGAGCGAGAGACGGGTGCGTCCCTATCACTAGCTCTCTCTCCAGATTGCGATGTCCTTTCGCCTGACTACCAAAGCGTGCCTCACCACTTCTTCGGCTTAGGCAGAGGACACTAAATCTCATGAGTTCTCCGCCTCCGAGTGTTCCTCCTGTGATGAAAAAAAGAGAACTGCTCGGGGCGATAGCTTGTGCAGTGGCCAGATTACACTGATCACAGCAAAGAGAGTCCCATAAAACACTCAAAGTTTATAAATAAAGATTATATATATACTTCTTGTGTCTTTGTACCCCCCATGTTGACCCATTCGACTATCGCTGGTGCGAAAGCACGCAATTATATGATGCTGCCTCAGATTGGAGAGACGCTCGCGGGCTATCTCTCCCCTGGGATCGCATTATCAGGCACATTTTCAGCGGGTCAGGCTGGTACTGCGCTGTACTCCATGGCTGTGTTACAGACATGCTAGGCTGATCTTATGAAAGATTTAAACAGACTGTCATCCAGACAGTGTTTGCTTGTCTGATTGATATTTGACTATTTATTGCTGAGGAATTAAATGAAAAATATGAGAAATCAGATGTTTGTATTAATATATTGTCTGGCTTTTCATTGGCCACATTTAATTCTGACGAATTAAATATTTAAAGAGCCATCTAAAAAAATTATGGACATTGAGAGTGCCGCCTCCCAGCACTTCTCTCATTATGATAAAGCATGTGAGAAGTTACTTGATGTGGTGATTCACTGTAACATCCCCGCCACCTTCGTTTCCAGTGAAATGTTAGATGTTACGTTGCTTCCTGCTGTCATCCAGGACACGGAACATCTAACATCCCCTCAAAAGTTACACCCACTTCTCTCTGGGTCTGGACGCGATGGCACACCCAAAATGCGCCAGCATGCGTTCCCTCTAGTGGCTCTACTTCCGGGAGTTCTAGCCAGAGTTCGCCAACAAGGGTCTTGCCTCTTACTGATAGCGCTGCATTGGCCGAACAGAGTATGGTTCTCGGAGATAATATCTCTCCTCGACGGCTCGCCATGGGCGATTCCGGAGAGGAGGGACCTTCTGTTCCAGGCAGGGGGCACGATATTCCATCCCAGGCCCGACCTGTGGAACCTTCATGTTTGGTCCCTGATGGGTACCAACTGAGGGACACTGGGCTTTCACCTAATTTTATTGAGACCATTCTATGTGCTAGGGCTTCCTCCACTAGAAAGAATTATGCCAGTAAATAGGTTGTCTTTGAAAGGTGGTGCACAGCACATACTGCAGATCCAGTCAACTGCCAGATTGCTTTAGATCTGGACTTCCTGCAGGAAAAGTTGTCGACAGGCATATGCCCCTCCACTCTCAGGGTTTATGTTGCCGCTCTTTCAGCTTGCCACGCCTTGGTGGACGGGGCACCACTCAGGAGACATCCTCTGCTTGCATCCTCTGCACCACCACGTCCGCCATTCGCCTTGAGAGGGGTGTGTGATGGACCACAGGGTGTAGTATTTTATTTTGTCCAGTAGGTGTCTCTGGGTAACACTATTTGTGTCCTCAGGTTAATTGCTGTGAAACAGGTGTGAAATGCTAGAAAAGTGGATCCAGATTCGAGTTGCAGGTATTGTTTGGAAAAGGGTCATTGGAAAAAAAGAGTGCCCTGTATTAAGAAATAAGTTCAAGTCCGTGGTTCCCAAAGCCGTTGGTCTCGTGTCTACTACCGGATTGAGTTTAAAATCAGATGCAGGAGAAGTAAAGATTTACGGAAGAAATTAGGATATTTTGCAAGCAGGATACGAACCGTTCATAACTATGGGGACTGCGTCTTTGAAAGTTTTGATGAAAGTGCCTGTTAAGATATTACGTGACACGGGATCCTCCGAATCTTTCTTATTGGATTCGAAACTGCCGTTTCTTCTGAAACAAATACGGGTAAAAGCGTTCTAATTCAAGGTATAGGATTAGACATATTTTCGGCTCCTCTGCACCAAGTTCAGCTAGATTCAGAGATTGTGAAAGGAGAGGTAGAAATTGGATTAAAGGACAAGTTCGGTATTTTACACTTACAGCCCTGTTTCAAGATCGTTTCTGAAACAGGGCTTGTTTCAGCTTGTTTCTTGTTTCATTGGGTACTGAGAAAATTTCTCAACGGTGGTTGCTCCTTTAACGAATTTGTTAAAAGCCAAACAGAAATATGAATGGTCCTCTAATTGTCAAAATGCTTTTAATAATGCCAAACTTTTGCTGAGTTCTGCTCCCGTGTTAACGGCACCTTGTTGGGATCGTCCTTTCCATTTAAAAGTGGATGCGAGTGGGCTGGGTGCTGGAGCTGCGTTATTGCAGAAGGATGACAACGGCATTGATCGACCAATTCACTTTTTTTTCTAAGAAGTTTAATTTGTGTCAGAAATTACTCAACCATTGAAAAGGAGTTGTTGGCATTAATTTGGGCTTTACAACATTTCGATGTGTATGTGGGGGGAGGTTCTGTGTCTCTGGTAGTATTTACAGACCACAACCCGCTTACTTTCTTACAGTCCTTGCATAGTCCAAATCAACGACTTATTCGCTGGGCTTTATTCTTGCAGTCTTGCAGCCTGGATATTCATCATATTAGAGGGGTAGATAATATTATGGCAGATACCTTTGTCGCGAGCTCCATTGAACTAGTGATATATTACATACATTTTTGTTGGTTCTTCTCTATTTTTTTCACCTCATCTTCGTGTTCTCAAGGCGCCTGAGAGCATTAGGAGGTGGAGTAATTAAGGGGTAGGCGGTGAAGGAGAGAGTGTAAGTGGAACCAATAATTTTGTTTGATTTCTAAATCTGGTTAAATCTTATCCTGTGATAGATTATGTTCTTTGTATGTGTTTTTTGTATTATGTTTACAGAGTACCTTTGTATAAGGGCCTCTGTCTTTAGGAGGGAGGTGTGATGGACCACGGGGTGTAGTATTTTATTTTGTCCAGTAGGTGTCTCTGGGTAACACTATTTAGCTGTGTCCCAATGTGAAGGCTGCGTCCTCCGAAGGCCGTATTTGAAGGCCGCTTGGCCGCATTTGAAGGCCGATTGCGTCACAGCGGCGCGGCGAAGGCTGTCCCAATTCAAAGGCTGCATCTTCGAAGGACGCATTTGAAGGCCGATTGCGTCACCACGGCGAGATGAAGGCTGTCCCAATTCAATTTCGCATCCTTCGAAGGCCGTATTCGAAGGCCGGTTGCGTCATCGCGGCGCGACGAAGGCTACCCTGATTCAAAAGCGTCGCCTAATGCACCCTTCGTTTCCCCGTGAAAGGAAGGATGCATAAATGGATCCTTAGTGGCCTATCCTACCCTGATCTACCCCATAAGTCATTGCGCGCCGGTGACGACAGCATTTTTAGTGCAGCATTTGGTGTGTAGCCTATAGTTCAAATTCAAATGTTGGTGTTCAACTTTGCATTTTAAAAATACAACAACCGTTAATTTTTCGTTTTTCAATTACGGGTTAAAAAACAAAAAACGAATGGATGCAAATTTACACGGAATATCAAACTAAAGATAGTTTAGTGCTAGTTATAACTAATTTTAGTGATAGTTTTTAGATTAAAGTCTTTGATTTTACTAGTATTTTGATTGACTATCAAACCTTTCTACAAATAGGCCTACATTTTTTTTTAAATATTTCATAATATAGCCTAAGGTAGGCTACTTTTACGTCCATTCGTTTTTCTTTTTTTAACTGAACATTTCAGCTTTAGGCTATATTTTGTTTCAGTTCATTTAGGCTATATGAGACGCGCTCCAGTTCACGGAGATCATGAAAAGGCGCCTGATTGTTTTAGGCTATTTTATTTTACAAAAGCACAACGTTTTCTTGTTACAGTATGTGAGCTTGGACAAATAAAAGTAGTTGCGAATGATGTATTATTCTTTTCTGTATAACCAGAAATTATAGAGCTTATATATATATATATATATATATATATATATATATATATATATATATATATATATATATATATATATATATATATATATATATATTTTTTTTTTTTATATATATATTTGTTTCCACTGTTGATAGGAAAATGCAAGTGTTCGCGGCCGCGCCTCCGTGCCATGCAGTGCGCGCTCACACTCCCACATACAATATGCTCAAAATCTTGTTTATTTGTGATAATCTTAGTCCTGTATTCTGACTGACATTTGACGAATTTCTTTGTTCCTTTTTTGGATGAAAGTGCATTCTAAATATGTAGCCTAAATGTAGGCTAATAATAATAATATTATTATCATTTGCGTTGAGTTCACTGAAGACAGTAGGCTATTATGTTAATCATAAAATAATTTATGAATGTTTTATTTTTATATAACCTAACCTTGTGTTTGTGTTATATTTATATGTGAAGTCTTTTATTGCTTATTCTATTATAGGCCTACTGAACATATTCCTCCTATATAATTTGACTTTAAAGACAAATGGCCTAAATGTCGTTTTTTTTTAGAAATTTCAAGAGATATTAAGTTTAAACATAATAAAATGCATCCCGCATAAACAGGAGGCCAGGTTGGCACAGACTGGGGAAGAGGCCACAAATCCGTGAGTAGAGTTTACAAACCCTTGGGAACGGATTGGAAAACCTTCACCATGGATTGTTTTTTTTTTTTCCCACAGAAGACTTCCCGGGCTCCGTATTACGGGGTTGAAAACCTGAGTACTGTAAATAAATTCACCATGGTCCATTTATGTAGGCTACATAATAGAAAGAATACAATAGCCTTGAAGATACGGCTATATATATATATATACATAGGCTATATATATATATAGCCTATGCCTAATGTGTTTTCTTTTCTTTTTCATTCATATATTTCATTTTCATTAAATAATAAATATTTAAAGGTGCCCTAGAATGTTTTTTTTTTAATTATTTTATAATGTTTCCTGGGTTGCCCTTATAATGTTAGTATGTTTTTTAGATCAAAAATAGTCATAATTTAGAAATAAAAGGCATTTTTCCTAGCCTGATTTTAGTCTCTGATTTGAACACTCTGTTTGAAGGGGCGTGTCTGATGTGAGAACCGGCCACTGCTGTGATTGGCTGACATGCTTGCATATGAAATATGACATGTGAAACTCACTCGAATACTTTTATTACAGCTGTTATATACGTTTTAACTATTACAGCTATCGAGATTAACAAATCGTGAGATGTTTTTAAAGTATTTAGATCTATTCCCATCACATAAAATGTTGCTGTGATGAGCATTGAACAAGCAGATGACAGTATGTTGATCGCGAGACAACGCAGTTTCTCTCTCTCATGCTTTCACCAATGCAAACGATGACATACAGTAAGAGCTTCGTTGTGCAGTGTAACAGCGTCATTGATTTCATAACGAGTTTGGCAAGAGAGATAAACTCTCGCTGTGTGGATTGTTCTTTGACCGCTTTCTGTATAGTTTATTCACTGAGAATTAGCCTATTTAACGTTAGTTATGTATGCTCGTTACAGCCTGGAACATAGCATTTATTTCCATGATCTGCCATTTTCTCTCTGATCCTCGCTTGTTCCGATGACTCGGCTGCGCAGTGCTTGTCATTGAGGGCTGGCATATGCAAATCTTTGGAGGCGTGATCCCCGACTGTTGCGTCACAGTCGGTATTATGTGGAGATTCGCCTGTTTTTCAGGGGTGTTTTTCTAAAACGAGATTTAAATAAGAAGGAGAAAACAATGGTGTTTGAGACTCACTGTATGTCATGTCCATGAACTGAACTCGTGTTATTTAACTATGCCAACATAAATTCAATTTCACATTCTAGGGCACCTTTAATAAATATTTTCATTTCATTCATATATTTCATTACATTATTTATGTAGCTCTGGCCATGGTTTTGGCTAAGCCGAAAATACATGAGTGAAACATCCTCACCATGTCCTCCAGTCAAATATAAAACATAAAAATTACAATAGCCAATTCTGGCTCCATAGCTGTTTACTCAACTATAACAAATTAATGATCAGGATGGCAGCTGTATTCTCGCACTGTTGCTTGGCGCCAGGAGCTGTAATCGGGAACACCTGGATGCGCAATTAGGAAATCCTACCAAGCCTACATGGTGCGTCCTTCGAAGGACGAATAGGCTGCATCCTTCGAAGTCCGCGGCCTTCGGAGAATGCAGCCTTCACATTGGGACACAGCTTATTTGTGTCCTCAGGTTAATTGCTGTGAAACAGGTGTGGAGAATTGACAGTGATTAAACATGCTGCTTATAAGAAGCTGGAGGATAGCTGAGAGGAGCTTGGAGCTTGGTCTTGCTGTTTGGTTGTCATGCTGACTTTCTCACCCACTCCAGTCCAAGGCTTGATGTTTTTGTTTTGTACCTTTATATTTTATCTTATATTTTAATGTAGTTATGTGTGTTTTCCTGATTAAATATACATTTAAGCAAATTTGATTACATTGTATGGCCTCTCCATTCATGTTGCTACTCCTTGAGCAAAGGGGTTATAGGTGTAAACCTCTCAGACGATTCGGCGGCTGGTGAGTTGCAGGTAGATGAGGAAGACTATTCACCTACTGTTTCTGCAGCGAGTGCTCTTCAGGATGAGCAGGAGATGGCTGATGAGGGTTATAATCAGGTAGACCCTGAACGCTGTCAGCCACCCTGCCCCGTGTATGAGCTGGTGGATGTTATCGAATGGGGGTTACAGCCTGCCAGCAGCGCATTAGGGGAGAGGTAGCTCGCGCCAAGCTTGACGATCGGTTTCTCCCCGACCATAGACCACCAGCTCAGGCAAGCCTTCCATTCCTTCCTGATCTTCACACGGAAATTGAGAGGGCATGGAAGAACCCATACTCTACCTGGATCCACCTACATCAGTGGGCTATTTTCGCTGATGTTGAGGGGATCGGAGAGCATGTGTATGTGTCGATGCAAACTATCTCGTGTCTGGCTGGGTGTCGACACTGAGAGCTCCAACCCTGCCATCTAAACCGCTGAAGACTACAGCACGTTTGAATGGCAGAGCATAGACTGCAGCGGGTCAGGCCGGTGCTGCCCTGCACACCATGGCGGTGTTGCAGGCGTACCAGGCCGACCTGCTGGGGGATATCTATCAGGGGGCAGGGATGTCAGGGACCACAGATATGGCTCTACGGGCCACTAAACATACTGCTGCTGCGATCGGTCGGTTGATGGCAGTGATGGTGGCCACGGAGAGGCATCTGTGGATAAACTTGGCTGACATTGCGGAGAAAGAGAAGGCCTTTCTCCTCGACTCGCCGGTTTCGGCCTCTGAACTTTTTGGCAGCTCCGTGGTAGCGGTGGTTGGAAAGTTCAGGGAGGCAAAGGCGCGCTCAGCTGCTTTCAGGACTTGTATACCGCTGAGATCCAGATCCATGCCCAGACAGGCTGGAGGGCCTGGACCGTAGACAGGGCCAGAGAGCCAGTGTCGCCTCTCGTGTGCCCCCTCCATGGAGGAGCAAGTCGCAGAAGAGGCGTGACTCCCAATTATATGGGATATAATTATATTATAATTATAAAGATAAATTTATATATTTATAAAGATATAATTATATTATAATTATATGGGATGGCTTCCTTTTTTTGTATTCACCGGGTGTGCCACCGCTCATTCTACTATGTTAATAGCTTAGGCTTCCTCTCATGATGAGAGCTTTTTGAGGCTGCCGCTCATTCACATAAATGGAATGTTAGCAGAGCACTAAGTGGCAGAACGTCATTCTCTGCATTCGGGGGTGAGAAAAGTAATCTACTAACTCTCTTGACTGCTTTGTCGGACAAAAATGGCGGATTCGGCGGATGGCGGATTATGATTGGTCAGATCGCTTGTCAATCAAACTCCCTGCGAAGGGTCAATTGGCATGCTGACTGCAGGAATGTCCACCAGAGCTGTTGCCCGTGAATTGAATGTTAATTTTTCTACCGTAAGCTGTCTCCAAAGGCATTTCAGAGAATTTGGCTGTACCAACCGGCCTCACAACCGCAGACCACGTGTAACCACACCAGCCCAGGACCTCCAGGTTGCACGATGATGACATCATGGGCTGTCGCAGGTTTATAGGATTGCCGTGGTTCGATTGCACGTTCCCCAAAGCGTCATTCGACTCATTGTCTCGACTCATCGGAGAAACCCCCTGTGCTATTCTCAATGAACAGAGTCGTAACCTGAGACGTCGCTTTTGTAATTTTGCCTGGCTCAACAAGGCAATGGTGGGCGGAGTTAGTGTATGGCCTCTGCCTAAATACCAGGCTATTCGCTCTTAGTGTAAATATACCTCTTTTTTTTAGACAGATGAAAGATTAAAAAATGTTACATACATTTACAATAGTATGTTGTTCAACAATGTTGGAGTTTTTGGGGTTTTGTGTTTAGGAGAATAGTTTAACTGAAAAATATGCAGTATGCAGTATGCAGTATGCAGTATGAGTCCCCCTGTGGTGAAAATCAAAGATGAGTTTAAAGAGATAAAATTATTGACTACAGGGGAATAAGCAATAATTGCTCAAAAGCCAGGAAAGTTAATACTCAAATATTCTGCTCTTAAGTTTACTTACTTGAATTAAACAAAGCATTTAAGTTAAGTTTACCTTTTTTTATTTTATTATTAATAAAATATTTTTTTAATGTGGAATCAATGTCCACAACTGAATTTGAAATTCATCCAAAGATTAATTGGTTATAGTGACTATGTATCGCTTTAATAGCATTATCCGTTAGATGACCTTCCATTCATGCCAGTGCCAACTGGTCAGGTTAGGGTTTTGCTAACCTTGCTATCTTTGCTCATGGATACATTTGTATCTCTTGATCCATATAAATACCATGTGACTAATCATTCTGGAGCCTCAAGGTAAATGTCATCATGACAGTGATGACTGGCTTGTTTTGGCATCATAGGAACACATGAGTTGTATAACGTGAAAATCAGCAAAAAGAGAAAACCATACAGTAGATTATTTCAAACTTTTAAGGGATTTTAGACCTACTAGACACTGTCAAAACATCTACTTTAAAATAATGAACTTGAGCAAGTCCTTAGTTATGAATTTGAAATGCACATGGGTTTCAACTAAGCAGGGTGTTTGATGTATTGGGGTGTTAGTTGAAATGCATTGCTGAACAGAAAACCCTTTTAGTAAATGAGAAGCCATATGCCCACGTAAGCAACTTTCTTGTGTCAGTTTGATTGTCTGATGCAATAAATGATGACTTTCGTTAAATAGATTACTTATCTCACATGAATGTCCAATTTGGAGAATGGTTTGATGCTCAGAGATGCTGTCATTCCACTGTTGTTCCAGGGCATGCAATACATTTCTTCCTGATCTTTCAACACAGAGTTAAAATAGAAAACCCTTGAGGAGTCGGCATGCAGTTTCATGTTCTCAAAGAGCAAAAGCAGCTCGCGTTGAGCTACAGAGATGGAGCGTTACATCATTGTCGCATAATTTAGGGCATCAAACACTTGCAAACCTTCAAGTGATCAGAGAGCATTTTTTAGAGCCCCGCAGCAGCTTGTTCTTCTCTCACTTCTGTTCCCTGAAACCACAGACTGTCACATCTGCTGAGATTTTCTTTATATCTTCAGTTTAAGTCTTTAATGATGTTGTGAATTCTTGTTGTTCATATTCATAGTCTTGATTACTGTTTCCTGCCCCTCCTGTTCCTGTTATTTTCTGCTTTGATTTATCACAGATATTAATTATTCACCGATTAGCTCAGGTGTATTCATAGCCATATTTCTGGGCAAGATTTTTGTAACAAATATCCACTGCATGCAAGTTGAAGTGAACCTACAATACCAGTCAACAGTTTGAAATAATGAAATTCATTGTAATGTTTTTGAAAGAATTCTGTGATGGTGAAATGAGGCTTTCCTCTCAGCTGTATCATGAAACAGTTCATCGCTCTACGCTTTTCAGTGCAGTGCACACTGACGACATCTTGTGGTCAAAAAGTGGACTAGCCGCCTTTGATTTCCAGAGACCTTTTTTTTATTGTTTCATATCATAAATCAGTCACTTAGTACTCAGAAACCATAAAGGCAATAAAAAGTGCCAGTGTTGATGTAGTGCTTACATGATCTACGGGTTCCCTGTCTGGACTGGAGACATGGGCTTTAGTTCATGGGATTTATCACATGCTCTGATTAGAAGATTTAAAGGTCCAACAAATCATATTAAATTTGACCTTATAGTGGTGAAAATCCAGCCTTTAATGTTGTTTATATGTCTATGTGGTGTTTTTAATATGCTTTAAGACAAAGCATGTGTAAATTCATAAGTCGACAGCATTGCTGAGTATTTTCTGCTTAAAACTGCAGTGAACCAAAGACAGTCTCAAAAACACGCTTTGAAATTGCTGGTGTTTCTGACGTCACAAACTACCTTGTAACCAATCAGGTGTGTGTTTCCCGTACAACGCTGTAACTCGCTGCTCCACTTCCATAGTGCAATGCATTGTTGAAGAAAACTGTTTCCCAAAACCATTTTGTCGCAAATTGGTTGTTCAACCACGTTGGTTAATGATTCTGGTTAATGGTTGCTGAATCTGTTTGAGATCGAATTAACGCTAGAATTAAATTATTCCTAGTCAATGTGCTCCAATTAAAATCACAGCTTGCATGTCTTGTTAAAACTACAATGAAAGTTATGGGTGTAAGAGAGTACACATCACTTCAATCAATTTATGAATCGTTGATTTTTAAGAATACACAGACAATAGTGAGTGATTCAAGCCATGTTTTATTGTATCAGCTTCTGCCATCAGGAAGACGTTATAGAGTCCCATTCTGTAAAAGTAACCGTCACAAAAAATAATATATTCCTGTATCTATTAATATTTATTTATTTTATGATATGGAGGTATGGACGTGTTCCTCCCTGCCCGCGTTTATTTAAACGGGCGTGGACACACACGAGCTTTGTGTCATTTGTTTGGGAGTAGAGCATGCGGTCTCTGCCTTTGAGACTGTGAAATGCTACCAAATATAGCATGCTCTGCTCTCGCCTGTCACTCTGTATGATAGTGGCAGACTCGCGATTCTCAGGGATCAGGACCCGCGTTTGCCGAGGCAGCGCGGAGAATGCATTCCTGGGGATCGCAGAAGGATCTTTTTGGAGGGGTGGGAGACGGGTCCGAGGGCCTTTTCTTCTTCCTTACCCGGAAGATCCAGCGCTATCTCCCCGGTGTCGGAAGCACGCTCTGCGGTTTCTTCCGCCCGGGGAGAGAGAGCCCTTTTTTCCTTCAAATACTCTTCCTCCGAGGAGGTTAAATGTTTGAGTATAGAAAGTGAAAGCACACACACTGTTGATTTAGATTCGCCATCTATTTCTCCAGCATATGATGAGTTGGTGGAGGTTTTGTCCCGTGCTGTTAGTAAATTAAATATTTAATGGCCAGCTGAGAATAAAAGACGCTCGTCCTAAAAACAAACTAGACGAGCGTTTTCACATTATCTCCACCACGAGGCTTCCCTTTTTTCCCTGATTTACACACTGAATATCTAAATTGTGGAATAAACCGTATTTATTACTACTTTTCAGCCCTCATGTTTATGTTTATTAAAAAAGCAAAGTTAGAGGGTTGAAATATTACGGTTATGACATGTTGCCCCAGGCTGAACAGGAATAGAAACATAAGAAAAGAAAATGCTATTTTTCACCTGGTCCAGCATCGTCATTTAAAGCCTCTGCTTTGCCTACTAAGTCTAATACTAAACAAAACTACTTTGATTTTTGGGTAAAACTTATAAGATATATATAAAAATGAGAAAATATATATATAATAAAGTTTCTCCCTCGCCGTGTCCAGCCCCCCTGGGGCTGCTGGGCGTGAGCAGCCCCAGCCGTCGAGTTCATCATATTATGTGCACAGAAAGAGAGTGCTGCGCCTTGTGTTCCTCCACGTAGATACTGGAGACAGACGCAACCCTCTCAACCGAAGTCGTCTAAGCCTAAGCCGGATCTGAGGACCGTTCTTCAGGCGAAGAAAACTTCGGTTAAAAAAAAAAAAAAAAAAAGGTCTTGATGTTTAGGCGTCAGGCCTGTGAGGACAGCCCCGACCGAAGTGGAGTGGTGTACACCTCATTACACGTGCCCGTTCCATTTCGGGGTCCTTACGAGACCCTCCTGCTAACCCTGCCACCTCCGGTGCTTCAGGGCGCAGCGGTCTCCAGCGTGTCGCTGATGCTATGCTGCGGCACAGCATTGGTTTCGCGCCCTCTGAGGGGGGCTTTAGAGCAGTCAGGTCAGGTAGTTCCTGCCATTATGTTTCAGGCTCCAGATTTGGCTCTCTCAGTAACACCAGAGACCAGCCTCGAGAGGCTGGTTCCCTTAGTAAATTTTCTGGCAGCGTGAAAGCTTCTGCCGAATATTTCTCGTTGGGTCCTGTAGATTGTAGAGAAGGTTACAGAGTCCAGTTTGGTTCTCGTCCTCCTTGTTACAACGGGGTGTTGCCCACAGTGGTGCATCCCGAGCAGGCTCTGGTAATGGAACAAGAGTTAAAGGTCCTGTTAGCAAAGGAAGCTATAGAACAGGTGTACTCAGCCGACCGAGAGTCGGGTTTTTACAGCCGTTATTTCATTGTTCCAAAGAAGGATGGAGGGTTGTGTCCCTTTTTAGATCTTCATCTGTTAATTCGGTCAGTTCAGTAACTAAAGTTCATGATAGCTGACGCTCAAACAGATCGTGACTCAAACCAGATCCGAGGACTGGTTTGTCACGATGGATCTGAAGGACGCTTACTTCCATATCTCCATCCTCCCTCAGCACAGGAAGTTCCTAGGGTTTTCTTTCGGGGGCAAAGAATACCAATATCGGGTTCTTCCTTTCGGTCTAGCTTTATCACCCCGCACGTTCACGAAATGCGTGGATACAGCTCTAGCCCCCTTGGGCTTCAGGGCATACGTATTCTGAACTACATCGACGACTGGCTGATTCTGCGGAATCGGAGCAGTTGGCGGTTTGGCACCGAGGTGTCGTTCTCGCTCTTATGCAGATGTTGGTGTTGATGCTCAATACCAAGAAGAGTGTGCTTTCTCCAGTATTGAGAACCACTTTCCTTGGTGTGGTATGGGATTCAGTGACGATGCGGGCCACTCTGTCGCCCGTTCGTTTAGATGCTATCCTATCAGCCACAAAAGAGCTGAGGCTAGGCCAGTCACGAAGTTTTCCAAGAGACTGTTGGGTCTACTGGCAGCAGCGTCCAATGGAATTCCTTTTGGCATGCTGTACATGAGACCTTTACAGTGCTGGCTCAGGACCAGAGGGTTCTCCCCGAGGGGAAACCCACTTCGTATATCAAGGTCACGCGGCGATGCTTTCGGGCCTTAGTTATATGTAGTAAACACTGGTTCTTAACCAGTCACGCATTGTAAAACAGTTCGAGAGACTGTTGGGTCTACTGGCAGCAGGGTCCAACGGAATTCCTTTTGGCATGCTGTACATGAGACCTTTACAGTGCTGGCTCAGGACCAGAGGGTTCTCCCCGAGGGGAAACCCACTTCGCATATCAAGGCACGCGGCTATGCTTTTGTGCCTTAGTTATATGTAGTAAACACTGGTTCTTAACCCAGGGTCCGGTGTTGGGAGCTCTTTGCCATCGAGCTATTATCTCGACAGATGCTTCCCTCACCGGCTGGGGAGCGGTAATGGAAGGCCGCTCGGTTCAGGGTCTGTGGAAAAGCCATCATCTTTTGTGGCACATAAAATGCCTGGAGATGATGACCGCCTTCAATGCGTTGAGACATTTCCTTCCAGACCTAAGGGGCCATCATGTGCTTGTTCGAACAGACAACACATCAGTGGTCTCTTATCTGAACCGTCAGGGGGGTCTGCGGTCGCGTCCGCTTTGCAAAAAACTGGCGCACCAGATCCTCCTGTGGTCTCTGGGGAAGGTACTCTCTCTGAGGGCAGTGTATATTCCTGGAGACCAAAATATAGGAGCAGACATCCTGTCGAGGCAGGAGCTGTGGCCAGGGGACTAGACACTCCACCCCGAGGCGGTGGAGAAAATCTGGGAGGCTTATGGCCCAGCAGAAGTGGATCTGTTTGCGTCTCAGAATACGACGCACTGTCCTCTTTGGGTTTCATCTACTCACCCAGCCCCCCTGGGGCTGGTTGCTGTGGTGCAGACGTGGCCGAGGCTGGAGCGAGTCCGTCGGTATGGAATAAGCCTACTGCTAGTAGCACCACGCTGGCCAAGTCGGATCTGGTTTTCGGACCTGATCCATCTTCTAGACGGTCCTCCGTTGGGGGGTTGGCCTCTGAGGGGGCCCAACTCATTTAGAGTGGTCTCTCAACTGAGGTTGTTGAGACCGTTCTAGCTCCAGAGCTCCCGCTACGAGGAAACTATATTCACTATTTCGAGAGTTTTTTCACGTCTTGGTGTTACCAGCGTTAGTGGAATCCGGTTAACTGTTCAGTAAACACAGTACTTGAGTTTCTGCAAGAACGCTTTGGGTCAGGTCTATTCCTTCCACACTTAAGGTATACGTGGCGGCCTTTTTAAAAAAAAGAGCTTTCCACGCCCTGGTGGATGGGACGTTTTGGGTCGAGACCCCCTGATCATTTGTTTCCTTTGTGGCACCTTGAGGCTGAGGCCTGCAACTTGCACTAGGGTTCCGGCTTGGGACCTTACTATAGTTTAGGCCTATCTGGGGCTCTCTTTGAGCCCTTAGATTTGGTCTCAGAGAATTCCTTTCTTTTAAGACTATTTCTGCTAACTATTCGTCCCTTTGAGTCAGACCTTCAGGCCCTTTCGGTCCCCAACTGCCTGAGTGCACCGGGGGTGGCCAAGGCATAAAGTTGCCTACCATTATTCCGAGGCCTATTGTGCTGCAGGTTTCTGTCCTCTCCCAAGTTTTCAAACCAGGAAAAAGCTGACCTCTTGTGCCCAGTGTACCACTGGACACTTATATGTTCAGACATCCTCAACGAGGAAGTCCGACCTATTACTGATTTACTTTGGATCACCTAAGAAAGGTCTTCCTGCTTCTAAACAGACGGTCAGTAAGTGGATAGTTGAGGCTATTTCACTTGCATGCGAGTACTCGGACCAGCCTTGTCCTTTGGTGGTCCGAGCTCACTCGACTAGGAGTATGGCGGCTTCTAAAGCCTTACTGTATGGAGTTTCTCTTCAAGATGTCTGTGATGCGGCGGGCTTCCTTTCCGCTCACATTCGTCAGATTTACAGTTTAGACCTGGATGCTAAGGCCCCAGGTTCTCAGGTGCTTAGTGCTTAGTTCAACAGACTGACACTCAGGTACTTGAATTATGGCGCATTGGGTATTCTCGTTCCCGTAGCGTTTTCGACGCATCTCGAAGTTCCCTTTTCGATAAGGGAACGTCTCAGGTTACTATTGTAACCATAGTTCCCTGAGAACAGGGAACGAGACGATGCGTCCCTCTGCCATACTTCTGGCGTCCCTGCGATCGGCTTGCTTCTGCAATTTCGAAGCTAACTGGCGTTTCGCAGCGGAAGTGCTTTTATCATTTCCTGGTCATGACGTCACCCGCCCGTGACGCTCATTCCCTTTTTCCATTGGACTAGTTGGCATAGATGCTTCAGACGCAATCACGCAGAAGGCGTTCCCGTAGCGTTTTCGACGCATCGTCTCGTTCCCTGTTCTCAGGGAACTATGGTTACAATAGTAACCTGAGACGTTTTTTAGTGTTATAGCAAAACTGCTAATTTACAACACTTGTCCATAGGAGGCTACACATTTCACAAATCACAACACAATATACAAAACACAGTACAAAACAGTACAATATTTAAGAAGGTAAACAATACACATCATCACTGTTTTGATATACATTACAGACATGGCATCTGAGGACTATTTCTCATTTTTCTCAGTTATTTTGCACTGTTTCCAGATTCAATCATAGGCCTGTTTTTACATAGTAGAGTACGCTCACACATGCGCACTATTTAAAAACGATGCTTCAAATCTCTTGACAAACTAAAAAATGTAAATGACATTTGTAAATATTCTAAATAAAAGATATAGATTGTACTGAATGTCAGCTTGCTTATTTGGCTCAAGATAAGGATGTATTGTGTCCTCATGTCATGCAAACAAGAAAATCTTCTGCTCTGAGAGCTGAGTGAGTGAGTGGAGGCGGGGCTCATTTGCACATTCATAGAACCAAATGAGGCAAGGTATCAAGTTACATTCAAGCTATATTAAGGCGTAAAGACTTTTTTTAAGGAAAAAACTTTTAAATATGTAATTTTGGTGATCAAATATGAGTTTTAAGGGATACAATTATTGACTTTAATACTACAATTTACACACAAACTTATACTAATGTTGTACTAGTGGCAGTTTTTAGAGGCGACTGTCCCCATGCCATCTCCATCTGTTAAGGAAACCTATTAATTTTCAAAAAACACATTTTAAGTGTTTTATGTGTAAAATTAATAAAAAATTATTTTAGTATGCTCTAGAAGACTGTGTGGCAATATAAAAGCTGCATGCATACCTAACACCCTTTAGCTCTTCTAAATTCACTGTAAAATATAGGGTCTTCTTGGGTATTATTATTATTTTAGTATATTATATAAACTGAATATATAGCTTATTTGTCCACAGTTGTTTTAAATCGTTTTAAATGACTTACGAAATGATTTTCTAGCTTGGTTTATGGAGGAATTCTAAACGGTCAAGGAAATCAATAAACCTTGAATGTAATCTTGTAAATGTAATGTAGACATTGTTTGTTTATATTCACTTCAGGACTTGAAAACCCCCAAACCAGGATCTGGAACTCTAAAAAATGCTGGGTTATTTCAACCCAAAGTTGGGAAAATATGGACAAACCCAACCGTTGGGTTAAAAATGTAAATATAAAACTTAACCCAACGGTTGGGTTTGTTCATATTTTACCCAACTTTGGGTTGAAATAACCCAGCATTTTTTAGAGTGCCAGCTGCCACATGGCAGTTTTATGAGGACATGCACGAGGTGTTGGGTCTTCACTGGATCCTCCTGTTGTGCTTGCATCTTTTGGTCCTGATGCTGATCCGATAACAGTTTTATGGTACGGTTTAAAGGTTAGCTGCTACTGCATTTGTAATTATTTTAACAACGCTATGTAGCCTGAAGTGTTATTGATCACTTGATATGAGAATTGTAATGTACATAGTAAGGTGATATTGTTTGCATTAATTCATTGTATTAATTCATTGCAGGAATTATTATAAAGTGTTTCCTATAAGTTTGTCTCTTTTTTTTTTTTGGTTCTCTTAGGAGATTGTTGAGCCCAGCGGTCCAGACACCGCCTCAGACACGGCCAATACCTCTGGAGGTATTATCAGGTAGTATTAATGCGTCTCCTGTTGCAAACCCCACACACACCCCTCACCAAATAAGAAGAGGAGGAAGTCTACTGTGGAGTTTCTAATAGTTGCCATGGACGCAGAGACGGAATGGACTATTTTCTTTAGCTAGAGCAATACAATCGTTTTTAAATCAATAAACTCCTTTTTAAATCAATATTTTAGTCAAATTATTGATTTATTTGGTAGGTATCCATGTAATAAGCGGGATAATGTATAGCGAGGCGGTTGTTATAGCGAATACAAATCCTTCAGACGTCGGGCTCCTGATCAGCCTGTCGGGTGTATTCGCTATAACAACCGCCTCTCTATACATTATCCCTTACATATGGCATATCTGGCAGGTCAATATTTGATCCTATTTAATTAATTAGAGATAGACTATATTTGAAGTAGCCAAAATATATGGATTGAATGAAGGCTTGATTTCCATCGACCAAGAGAAAGCTTTTGATCGTGTTGAACATGATTATTTATGGAAAGTTTTGAAAGCATTAGGTTGGAATTTAATACAACTTTTTATAGTGATATTGAGGGTGTGTTGAAGTCTAATGGTGGCTTATGCGCTCCTTTTCAAGTTAATCGTGGGATCAGACAAGGTGGTTCGTCGTCGCGAATGCTATTAGCATTAGAACCTTTTTTACATAAATTCAGAAAATAACTGGTTGGTTTAAAAACTCCAAAATGTGACAATGCATTTAAGTTATTGGGCTCTATCTTGCACCTGGCGCAAATGACTTTGTACACTGATGCATGTATCAAGCGGGCTTTTCCCTCCACAGACGCGCGTCGGTAAACTAGGGAATGAACTTGCGCTCCCTGGGCGGGTCGGCACAAAAATGAGGCGTGTTTCGGCGCAAACATTCCCTAGTGCTATTTTGCACTTCCAGAAAACAATTCCGCCACTGACCAAAAAAAAAACTGGTCTAGAATCAGTGGCGCGTTGCGCGTTATTCAGAATGCTATTTTAAGTGCGCATGCTTGGCCATAATGTAGCAGGTGCACAACGCGCACACACTTTGATTCTCTCATCAACACAGATGCAGTAGTTTTTATTTTTGCAAATCATACATTATAACAGGGAAATATATTACAACATGAGGGAAATCAGTGTGGTGTCCATGAAGATGTAAAAAATAGGCATAAATCTAGCTTACACATTTCCCCAATTTTTTCAGACAAATTGTAGTAATGACGGATCAGACCTGTTTGCCCAATAGTGTCAAGACACATATGTATATAAGGACATCTGACAAATCAGTTTGTCCGTCAAGAACCAGGAAAAAAAAATCTGAAGACTGCGAAATCACCTTTACCATAATGTAAGTACATTAAAAACCTTACTCTTTAACTTACCAGTTAAGTTGAGCTTTCTCATATTTTTTTTTCTATTGATTTGGGTGGGTTTGTCCCATCCCCAATGTCACTTCTCTTTCTTTTACGGCCCTGACGAGAACATCGATCTCCTCAGCTGTGAACCGATTCTGAAGCGCGCCTGGTAAATGCGTCATAATAATGTAATATTCGGATTCGCGGGTCTTGAGGAATCCGTGCTTACCGAATATTATGCGTGGGTTCTTGGCTATTTTCTGTATCTGTCGCAGTCACTTGATAGAGGAGTCAGACCAAGACTTCTGTGCTCAGAACTCAGTGTTTATTACAACATTTCTCTTAACTGTGACTCTACAGCGTTCCACCCGATTACATTGTCCATTTTTCCTTCCATCTCCTCTCTCTGCTTCCTCTCTTTCGACTCCTCCCCTTTTTTTACGTTTTTCTTTTCCTTACGCTCGCGATATCTCGCGTACCATCTAACTTTATTTAAACCTTCCCATTTCAATTCTTACATAATACTCCCCTTCCTATAAGAAATGTCCTCATTTCTATGTATGTTGACACAAAACCCCATAAGAGAACATGTGATATAACAGTGCATGTCATGAAACGTACACATTATTATTATTAGTTTGTTTTTCCACTGCTGCATAACCATGCGAACAATGAACTTGTTATACTGTCAAACAACTTACAGTAGTATATAAAAAAACTTTTAAAAAAAAATACTCATTATACTATGAATAATGATAGAACCAAATCACATCAAAACCTCAAAGTACAACATTTAGTACAACTGAAAGTCTTTCAAGTAAGCCGGCATTCGACGCAACCTCGGACGTTCGTGTGGTGTGGAGGACTGCGTGACCGGGGACACTGGGGAACCAGCGGATACTCCCACTACCGTCGAAGTTGGTATTTGGGGGGGCTGTACCAAGGAAGGTGCGGGGCAAATGTCTCTGGCATTGTCCTTTGAAACATCAGGTAAGGGGCCGTACTGTGGTAAAGGTTGGTGTGCTGGCGGCAAACGTGGCCTGGGGGGTCCAGCGGGAGGTCCTGGGGCCATTGGCGTAACATGAGGTGGAAGGAGACCTGATAGTGTGTTCAGAGTGTTTGGTTTGGCGGTTAACTGAGGTGAGGGGGGTGCGTGTGTTTGTAAGTGCTCAGTGATGTATGGCTTCATGCGGTTATAGTGAATGACTTTGGTCTTGGCGTGTGGCTTGGAAGTATCACGAACAGCAAAATCCACGGGGGTAAGACTACCAAGAGGTGCAATTGAATGTAAAACCTCATAAGGACCCACCCAGCGAGGACGTAGTTTATTATGCTTGTTGGCTGGGTCATCAAGGAGTACCAAGTCGCCCGCCTTGTACGGAGTGTACTTCACATGACGATCATAATAATGTCGTTGTTGTCCTTGCGCTTTGTCCCGGAAGGCAGTTGCTGACCGATAAGCAGAGGTTAATCTGTGTCGTAGTGAATTAGCAAACGCAGCAGGTGTACCCGATGTGGCTGAAGTGACAGAGGCGCCGTCCTGAAATAGCACGTCCAAGGGAACGCGGGCCTCACGTCCATGCGCTAAAAAGAACGGTGTGAACCCGGTACTGGAGTGATTGATGGTGTTGTAAGCTAATGCGACATGTGGGAGGTGTTCGTCCCATTCTCTACCAGACTCAAAGAGATATTTGGCAAGCTCATCTTTTAAGGTGCGATTGAAGCGCTCCACAGCGCCGTCGCATTGGGCGTGGTAGGGAGATGTGCGGAGCTTTTTAATGCCCAATAACTTACAGAGATTTTGAATGAGGTCAGATTCGAATTGTCTGCCTTGGTCGGAGTGTAAGGCATCTGGAACCCCATGTTGCGGTATGTAATGATCAAAAATGCAACCTGCCACAGAAATAGCTGTCTGATCCTTCAAAGGATACAGATTTACAAATTTTGTGTACAGGTCCATCATCACTAAAACATAACGGTTGCCTTTAGCTGACGGAGGCAATTCGGTTATGTCTGCGGCGACGATTTCGAATGGTCGATCAGGAGAAATGGAAATGAGCGGAGCTTGTGGTCGGGGCACAGGCGAACGTCGTGACTGACAGGCCGCGCATCGAGAACAATGTTTAGAAATGTCTGCCGACATGTAGGGCCAATAAAAGAGCCGCCTAGCCCTATTCAGGGTTTTAGCATGTCCGTAGTGGCCAACTGAAGGATCGCCGTGCACATGGGTCAGTATGTCTGGAACCAAGGACGTCGGAATGATAATTTGGAGGACGTCGTCCGCAGGAGATTCGCGCGACAGTCTACACAAGACATTTTCATGTATAGTTAACCGACTGAATTGTGACCACAATTTCCTAACGTATGGTGACGCATTCCGGAGCCTCCACAAAGGGGGCTTATGACCTGTTTCTACCCATGAGAGGACAGCGGCCAAATCAGAGTCAGACCGTTGTTGTTCTGCTACTTTCCAGTCGCTTTGAATTTGAATTAGGTTCGTTGTGACATAATTTGGAACAGGCGTGACTATGAGAGAATTACCATCCATTTTCGGTGTTTGTAGAGGTGTCGACGCAGGGTTTGACTGAGGCTCGAACAATGTGGTCTGTGTGGCGACCGAATACTTGGCGGACTCCCGTTCGTTGCCCTTATCTTGTGGAACAACCTCACCCTGTGGCCGTCGAGACATAGCGTCTGCGTTCAAGTGTTTGGCACCTTCGCGGTGGCGCACGCACCAATCATAAAGGTCTAATTCGACTGCCCAACGTGCGCGTCTACCCGTTGGATCGTGGTCCAAAGGGAGCTTTTTTAGTCCGACCAACGGCTTGTGATCCGTGACGATAGTAAATGGGTGGCACGCAAGGTAGTGGCGGAAATGGCGCACTGACCACACAATAGCGAATAGTTCTCGATCGAAAGTGGACCATTTCCTTTCCGACGCAGACAACACATGGCTGGCGTATGCAATAACATGCTCCTTGCCATCCACGTGCTGTGAAAGGACAGAGCCGACTGAATACAAGGACGCGTCTGTGTAAAGTAGGAAGGGTATCGAAAGGTTCGGAAACGCCATAATAGGCGGCGACGTCAATGCTTCCTTTAAGACGCGAAACGATTCATCCGCCTGAACTGACCAAGTGAACGCAACACCCTTGTGTGTTAACCGGTGTAAGGGCTCTGCTGTATGAGCGAAGTTTTTTATAAACCTTCGGTAATACGAACATAAGCCTAAGAAAGCCCTGACCTGCGTGGCGGACGTTGGAATTGGCCACGTCTTAACTTTCTCAATGTTCGATGGGTCAGGCTCAACTCCGGCGCTGGAGACACGATGGCCCAAAAACGTAACCGAGGAGCATGCCAGATGGCATTTAGATGGCTTGAGTTTAAGTCCGGCCGAACGGAAGCGTCCAAAGACGTCGCGCAAGTGTTTCAGATGTTGTGCGAAATTTGCACTGTAAACGATTATGTCGTCTAAATATATCAAGCAAATGCTCCAATGAAGACCACGGAGCACCAACTCCATTAAACGCTGGAAGCTAGGCGGCGCGTTTGACATACCCATGGGCATCATACGGAACTGATAAAGCCCTGCTCCCGTCGAAAACGCAGTTTTTTCCTTGTCTGCCGGGTTAAGGGGTATTTGCCAATAACCCGCAGTCAAATCAATCGTGCTGAACATTTGTGCCCCAGACAACCTATCAAGAGTGTCATCGACCCTAGGAAGAGGGTGTGAGTCCTTGATTGTGACTGCATTGAGTCGTCTGTAGTCCACACAGAACCGGTATGTACCGTCTTTCTTTCGAACGAGTACTACCGGGGCTGACCATGGGCTCTGTGACTCCTCAATGATGTCACGCTCCAAAAGCCTAGACACCTCTTCTTGTAGAATATTCTGCGTCGCTGGTGATGTGCGATATGGGCGTAGCTTGATTGGCGCTGCGTCTCCCGTGTTAATGGTGTGTGTGACTAAATCGGTCCGTCCGTAATCGTGTGGGTGTGAACTAAAAATGTCGGCAAATTCGGTCAGCAAATCCTTAAGCAACGACTTCTGGTCTGCATCTAAGCAGGTGTCTGCTAAAAGCGTGTCCTGAACAGTGCGTGTTTTGTCAGTGGAGGTGGTTACAGATGAAACTAGTACGTATTCATCCTGTGTTTTTCCCGTTATGGAGAAAAACTGGCCCACGGGGCATCCCGCCTCCAAAGAGACCGGTTGGCTGGTCGGATTAACGACTCTAACGATGCCTCTACCGTTTTGAATCGACGTTAGAGTGCGCGCGATGCCTAAAGACACAGCTTGGGGAGACTGAGGCTCTACAACACCTACATATGAGTCTGTGAAGGGGTTTGCGACAGCACCGTCCTTAATAGAAACTGAGATCGTCATTTCTGACATTGGCGGCACAGTTACCTGTGCGATAGTGATCGCTGCGCCCTGTACTGGAATGAATGACTGTGGCGGTGAAAGAAATACTGTAGTGTCATACAATCGTAGCTGTTTGTGTGGTATATCGACCGTAACTGCGTGTTTGACCATGAAATCCCATCCGATAAGCACCGGATGGGTTGCTGTTCGTGTTATGTGAAAAATGTGAGAAAATGTGGCATCCCCAATATGCACAAGGGCTGTTACAGAGCCCAGTATGTCCAATGGTTGTCCTGTGACTGAGGAGGCCAACACGAATGACTTATTAATAGGTTGAGATGCCAAGGCTGGGATCGATCTACGACAGTCGTCGGTAATGAGGGATAAACCCGAACCGGTATCGACTAGAGCGTAGATTTCGGTGCCAGCCAGCGTAACTTGAATGAATGGTGTAGGTGGGGTGGATGTATAGTGTGTATTATCAGAGTGGACCATCGAGTGTGCTGGAGCTGACATTTGGTCCCCAATGACAGCTTCTACTCGTTTCCCTGATGTGGCGAAGGAGGGGCAGTATCTCTTTTGACTGGAGAGAAATGTACATGGCGGGTAGGGGATGTGTGGGAGTGTGGTGGCTGTTTGTAATGCGGAGCTGGTGATGGTGAGCGGTGGGTGCGATAAGTAGAATGCCTGTAATGTGAGTTTGGTGAGGGCGAGCGAGTGGCGTGTGGTCTGTCATCATAGACCAAATGGGGTCGGCGTTCTCTCGAGGGGGAGCGGTCTGGTCTGGGGTGTGTATAATTGTGTCTATGGGGGCTATGTTGATCGGGATGTGAATTATATGGGGTGTGTGACTCACAACACAGAGGAGGTGGAGAATAACTGCGACGGCTCTGATGACGGGGGTCTTCATAAGATGTAGTGTGATCGTGAGAAGAGCGGCGGCGGTGCGAGGAGCTGTAGTCATCATAAGGTTGTTGTCGTCGTTCTCCCTGTAGGTGCTGTGACGGGTAGCGGCAGTCCTGGCGACGATGGTGATAATCATCCCACTCAGGTTGGCGAGTCCGTGGTGTTACGTTGTAGTCAACAGCTGCGCAGGCGTGTGTAGTTTCTGTCATCTTGTGCTGAAGGCTGGCGATCTGTTGTGAGAGTACGTCCAGGCGGTCGTCAGTCCGACGCTCGTGAGACTGGCGTAAAGTATGCAGATCCATCCGGAGGTCAGCGATGGCCGACGCCAGATCTGCGATGAGCGTTGGCGTCGCTGTGGCAGATAAAGGCTGCTGATGCACCGTAACTGGCATGATAGGCGTTGGATTGGCTATGCTGATGGCCAACTGTGCACGTTCACATTGACTGGCTATTTTTAAAGCATTGTCCAAGGTCACTGCTCCATGCTCATGTATTTTCAATTGAAGTGCAGGATCTAAGCCAGTAAGAAATCTACGAAAAATTTCACAATTTCGAGCCGTGACATCATACTGAGGAAAAGCTTCCGTCACTAAGCTGGTGAGCTCCGCTGCATAAACTTCGAGAGGCTCCTGAGGCTTGCGGGGACGAGCATTCAAATATGTTTGGAATGTGGCCAAAAATGTGGCACGTCCAAAAACAGCACCTAAACTGGCCTTAGTCAGTTCATAGTCCGCTTTAACAGCAGGGGAGAGACACTGCCAATATGCAAATGCAGGTCCCGTGAGCTTGGCAGGGAGGAGTTTAGTTTTATCTGGTGGTGTGGCAGAGACATTAAGTGCAACTTCAAATCTCTGTATCCAGGAGCCGAATGGTTCAGCGTTATCACCCGAAAAGGGAGCAGGAAGATCAATTCTGAAGGGCACATGTGAATTTGTACCAGCCGTCACGTTATGTGGTTGCGGCTGCTCCACGATATCATGCTCACCATCAGACATTTTGTGCGTGCGAGCAACGGCGAGAGGAGAGAGAATTTTTTTTTTTTTTTTTTTTTTTTTTTTTCTTTTGTTTTTTTTCTTTTCTTAAATATATGGCATGTAATCCGAACTTGCAAAAATATAGCACGTAAAATATTATGGCCAATATTAACGTGCCTGCAGGTTGATGTGGCTATTTCACGTTGTTCAGAGTCAAGCAGAAAATGTCCATACAAAAACAGAAAGATAAAAATAGCCAACCAGCGCTGCCACCAGTGTAATATTCGGATTCGCGGGTCTTGAGGAATCCGTGCTTACCGAATATTATGCGTGGGTTCTTGGCTATTTTCTGTATCTGTCGCAGTCACTTGATAGAGGAGTCAGACCAAGACTTCTGTGCTCAGAACTCAGTGTTTATTACAACATTTCTCTTAACTGTGACTCTACAGCGTTCCACCCGATTACATTGTCCATTTTTCCTTCCATCTCCTCTCTCTGCTTCCTCTCTTTCGACTCCTCCCCTTTTTTTACGTTTTTCTTTTCCTTACGCTCGCGATATCTCGCGTACCATCTAACTTTATTTAAACCTTCCCATTTCAATTCTTACAATAATAACAATCCGCCATGCAACATGCGCACCTGCTCTTAAAGGGTATGTTGGATGACGCTCTGATTGGTTTATTTCACGTTACGCCCAAACCACACCTATGAATAATGAAGCTACTTCAGACCAACCTCTTTTAGATTTGCGCCAGGCGCAAGAGGCATTTATCCTGCCGGGAAAATAGCAACAGCGCCGGGATCCGCCCACAAAGTTACTTGCGCTTTGACACTTGCGTTTCAGATCGTTAAAATAGGGCCCATTGGCTTGTTGATGATATTGTTGTAATGATATACAGGCAGTAACAAGAGTATACAGTGAATTTCAATCTATTTCTTCTGCAAAAATCAATTGGGAAAATGAACAGATGGAAAAGAAGTTGTTTAAATTATATGGAGTTTATTTGGGTGATGAAGGTACTGTTCAGAAAACCTGTGAAGAGTAATTAAAAAGATAAAGGGTTGTTTAGACAGATGTAAGTGGCTTATAACAACGACTTCCACATGACAATTATTATAATTGAGTAATATAATAATAATAATAATAAACATATTTTCTATGGCATCGGTCGGCTTGTGTTGATCCACCCACCTATGTATTGGCAAAAATACAATAGATTTTAAAATAATTCTTTTGGGGTAAATGACAAAATACATAATATTTTGTACTCCCCAAAAGAAGAGGGTGGACAAGGACTGGTTCATTAAAGCAGAACTGATGCTTTTCAACTGCAGTTTTTGCAAAGGTTTCTTATGGGTCCAGAAAATGAACCCGTGTTATTCTGAAACCTGTCCAAGGGATGAACTCTTAGTTCTGAACTTCTGATGGACCCTAGTAAGCATGGCACTTTTTGTTTATCTGCTTTCTACCAAACTCTTTTCAGAACGTGGAGCTGTTTAAAATCACGAGAACACAGGCTCCTTATCCTGCTTGTTGGATTAATAAAGCAAGGCACCAGTGCACTTTATGAACTCTTCATAACTTTAAAAAAGCTTGTAAACTTGGTGGGAGATGTATTTACAAATGTTGAGGAAGTGACTGCTTGTTTTAAAATTCGAACAATGACTCAAATATTACAGAGGATACAATTATTATTGTGAAGGACTTATTTTTCACAATGAAGAACCCTTTAAATGAGCTACTCATTTTAAATGATTATTCTAGAATTTTACTGAAAAGATTATAGGCTTGGATTGTAATGATGTTAATGGAAAACAGTTGTAGCCTATATGACATGTGTAAAGTTTTTTTGTAACAAAAAAAGTTTTACACTATAAAGTTGATAAACCATGGTGTGATGTCCAGAGTGGAGAGCAAATCAGCTGTCATTCATGGGAGGGTTTTACATGGAATAATAGTAGGCTAGTCAATGCTTTTATTTCTATTTCAAATCCTGACTCAAGTCAAGAATGCCCTTTTTGTTCTGAAAGAGCATTGCTTTATTTATTGTTTTAGGTTAAAGCCTTTGTTTGTAACTTTAACAAAGTTTTTGTTTTGTTTTATATATGTGAAAAGAAGACGTGGTGAATGTCAGTTGTTGAATTTTCTATTTTGGAAAAGCAAATATGTCTACATTAGTAGAAAAAAGGGTGTTTACAGCAATAAAATACAGAATTGTAGGGGGGTTTTGTCTTGTTTTATAATAATTTTTGAATCTGAATCATCTATACAGTGTTACAGGGAAGCATTTGTGAATGGAGAGCCTATTTTGCAATAAAACACTGCTACCCATTATGTAGTGTTTTTGATACTGTTCAAGTAACACAATGAAGACTCGGGACACCCGATGGACTCTCGACAGTTCTTCTTTCTTTCGTTTTACTGCGCTATTGTCCAAAATCTGTGAACCATTCTGACTAACCCAACTCAGAGTTAACCTCAACTAATGCTACATCCAAAACTTAACACCTCACGTCCTCCCATTATAGAAAGAAAGTCTCAAACAAACAATCTCTTTCAACAAAATGTTACAAACTTTTCCTATACAAATTAAACTTGTACTAATATATTAATGTATATTGATGATGATTATAATAACTATAACCGTATTTCCCGGTATGAATCAGGATGGTCTGCTGGTTTCTGTCCACTGGTAGGGTAATGTTGGTCAGGCTGGAGACAGTGCCATCCTCAGGTGTTTCACTGGTAACAGAAACAGCAGTGATGAAGGGAACACTTTCCAGAGAAACATTTCATCTTCTCAGCAGATCAATATGTCGTCTCCAGATGGTATCTTGAGCAATCTTCACTTTATAAGACAGTGGTCCTGTTCTTTCTTTGACCTTCACAGGCACTCACTTGTGATCTCCTCTGTAATCTCTAGCAAGCACACGATCTCCAATTTCTAACTGTCTCGTTTTCCCTACTTCTTGTTGATTGTTTTAGCTGTCTGTCCTGTATGGTCAGCAAATCCTGCCTTGAATGTAAGGGTCTACCGAGGAACAAAATGGCAGGTGTTCGATTTGTAGTGACATGGGTTGCCTTTCGGTATGGAAATAATAAATCCTGCCGTTTCTGGTCTAATGTTATCCTCTAGTGCATTCCTCAAGCTTTTCTCAAATCTCTCAGCTAACCCAGATAGCATGTAATCATTGAAACAATGTTGACTCAGTGTTGATGCGTCAACGCTAATTGCATTGAATTAACGTTACAAAGTAATGTTGCTTTAGCATCACTCTTGCACCCTCAGTTAATGTTGAAATAATGTTGGGAATTCAACCAAAAACCAATGGTAATAGTATTGATTCAACATTACAAAGTGATATTTTATCAACATCACTTTTGCACCCTCAGTTAATGTTGAAACTATGTTGAACAAAAAAACAATGGTAATGCTATTGAATCAACATTACACTATGATTGATTCTACATTACTGTTGTTGAACCAATATTGAAATTAACAAAAATAATCAATGGTAATATTGTTGAATCAACGTTACACTATGATTGATTCTACATCACTGATGCTGAATCAATATTGAAATTAACAAAAATAACCAATGGTAATATTGTTGAATCAATGTTACTATGATGTTGAATCTATATCACTGCTGTTGAATTAACACTGAAATTAACAAAAAATAATCTTTGGTAATATGGTTTGATCAATGTTACAATGTGATGTTGATACTAAATACATTTGGTTGAAAGACTGAAAAGGAATGTCAATGTTGCCATCTGATGTACCAATTAATGTTGAAACAACATTAATATTTCAATCAAACTTCAATGGTGCGTCAACAAATTCCTGACCATTTCAAAATTTGTCAAAAACCTTTTAAAATATAAATGACACCTTTCCAGCAGTTGAGTCAATTTATTTTATTCAATCAATCAATGACAACAAATATATTAAAATATAATTTTTCTTAAAAAGAAAGGGGGAGAAATAAGACAAAAGCATTTCAACCTTTAAAAATAAAATTGGCTTCAGAAGTCTGATGTCATCATAACTACAGGTCCAGCGGTTCAGGTTCTTAAAAATCTGTCTTGCATCATCAGATAGGCTACTGCCTCTTTTCCTTTGAGTTCAAGAACAGTCACATTCAATAATGTTAATATACTAAACACAATATGATTCACTTTTTTTTTAAAGTCACTGAAAACAAAATATTCTAACTACGATTATAGTATCGTAAAATTCTGTTTATTTATTTCTATGAATGTTTTAATATCAAAAGAAAGCGCTAGCAGGGGTGTCGGATTTATCTCCAGCCATAATTAAACACACCTGAGGCAGATAATCAAGATCACGATCAATGAACACTTCAGGTGCTGGAGCTAAACTCTTCATGAAGAGGAACAAACACCTCTGAGCTATAGCCATTATATTTCTCAGTTCATTTTCTGTCAAACTACAGCATTCAAATAACACTTTTATCTTGTAGAATAAAAAATATCTTAGTTTTTTTCAATGACAATTTCTTAGTTAGATAGTTCAGCCCGAAATGAAAATTCTGTCATCATTTACTCACCCTCAAGTTGTTCCAAACCTGTATGAGTTTCTTTCTTAAATGTCGGTAACCAGAAAGTTGACGGTGGCCATTGATTTCCATAGTAGGAAATAAATACCATGGAAGTCAATGCCTAACATCAACTGTCTGGTTGCCAATATTATCACTCTATTTTCTTTTGTGTGCAGCATGAAGAAAGACATTCATACAGGTTTGGAACAACTTGAGGGTAAATAAATGATGACATAATTTTAACTTCAGGCTGAACTATCCCTTTAAAGCTGCAGATTCCCCTTATGTAGACCCTAATCTATTTAAATATCACAAAATAGCCATGTCAGTCACTTTCTTAATAAACACTAGATGTTTTTTTGTTATTGTGTTTCAGTGGAAACAAGCTAAACTGAATGGAATTCAGTTATTTCTCAAATTTAATACAGATTCAGGATTATTAATGATTACCTGATTAAGCAGTGATACAGGATATCATCAAGTCCCGGGTCAGGTGATTATGCTGTCGACAACAACTCAGTGTATGATCAATGTCAGCATTATCAGGAGGTGCTTTTTTAATTGTCCATCTTCATCTACCTTCACTACTACTAAAGGAGTAATATGCTCTGCATGGAAGCACTGACCGATACAAGACATGGGCCATGTTAACATTCATGCTCATGTTCATGTCTCTTGCACCTTAAGAAATCTGTTAAATGACATAACTTTATTCAGAAAATTCCTAATAAACTTTACTAAAGCAAGATGCATTTTTAAGAATGTAGAAAAATAGATGCTTTATTCAAACACTTTAATAACTTTGTAATCTAATTACACTGAGTAACAACACAAATCAAACAAATAAGCATGCAAAACAAAGGAACAGAGAAATAAGGTAGATGCACCATTGTTTGAAACTCTGTTAGAGAAGTCATGTAAGTATGTCAGGTGATTCAACAAACAAGAGGTCTGTATAGGATGCACCTGTTTTCTCTCTAATGAGGAAGCATTAGACTACTGAGAAGTGCATGTGCAAAGACAAAATGGGCGTTTACCAATCAGTGGCCAATTTCAAACTACAATACAGGTCAATGTTTTTCAACCATTTTTCAACAGACTTGCTAAAATCATGAAGGCCCACCCCTAAACCAAGCCCACAGTGGATTACAGCAAATCGGGTAAAGCGGTTGATAATGTCCATTGTGGTTTGAAAACGCCCCACTGATCGAGAAACACCCACTAGTGTTCTGCAGAGATACGCCTGAATGATCTTGTGCTCACAACTACAAATCACTGTTAGTTCAATGTCACTGTCTCCACCCATGTGTGTTGTTGGCTTTCATCACTTTAAACATTGAAATGTCAATCTTAACCAAAATGATGGTTTAGATCAAAACTCAACATTGTATCAATGTCACCATGCTATCTGGGAAGCCACTTGTAGCAGGCTGGTATGGAGTTCAAATTGTTAATTCTGTTGTTCCTTTGGAAGATCTAGAATTATCCACAGCCATTTGGCAGAGGTTTTACACCGAATGCCCTTACTGACGGAACCCAGCGCTGTAAGTGCACTAACTTGAGCAACCCCAGTGCTGGAACACCAACATTTCACAAATCAGAGCTAGAATGTTCAAAACATTTATCATGATAAAAACTTTTTTCTTCATCAAATTATGCATGAGTAAATCCATCGGGTGGTGTTGTATCAAATAATGAATCAGGTGTGAGGTGTAGCCTGACTTTGAAGGCACGTATCTTCGGTATCGAATTGCAACTGCTGAAGCTGAGAGACCTTTCTTTTCGACGATGTCTTCGCTCTTCCAGCTGGTCCTGGGCGCTGAATTTTCACTGATGCAGAGTCACTGATGCATATTTTACTTACACCACTCCCTGATTGTAAACAATACAGCGTTAACTCACCGTTTTGTGGCAGTCAACATTCAAAAAAGCAAGCTTTCAAGTAAATAAATTAGCAGAAATCAGCCATTGAATATTGCTTATCTGTTAACTTCAAAACTGGTTTTAGTTACTGTCTGGGTGAAACTAACTTTAAGAGAGAGGCGCGTCTTCAAGATCCATTTAAAGAGGACATATTATGCCCTTTTTCAAAGTCTTGTTGTTTTCAGGCTCTACTAGAACAGGTTTTCCTGCTTGAATGTTGATTATATTCTCATCCTCATATTCTCCATTGTTGCGGCTCCTCTCTTCCCAGTCTGTCAGTAACGCTTTGTTTACTTCCTGTCTCTATGAAGCCCCTCCTCCTGAAAAGCACACTGTGCTCTAATTGGTCGGCTGGAGCAGTGTGTTGTGATTGGTCGAGCGCTTCGAGTGTGTTTGGGAAATGTCCCGCCCCTTTCCATAACCGCCAGTTTAGCACACTACTAACTCACTCACCCAGGCCCCGCCCCTTTATTCTGCGTATGAATTATTATAATGAGGAATATTGTGTTGTGTTCGTTCCCAGAAGTAACTCAAGATACAATGGAGGTGTTTCAGGAGTTCAGAAACACTGATGCTGATATAGAGAAGAACATGTGTGTTGGATCTGAACTTTGGATCTCCAGGAACAGGATTGGGAACCTCTAAATTAGATTATACTCTGTGCGGTGGATAGGAGGTGCTGGTGGAAAGGGTCGTCAGCCGGAATTTGTAGGAGGACATCAGTGTCGTGTTGAAGTACTTTCCCATTTTCTTAGCAAAGACATCATGTGTGGCCTCCATTTTACTTTTACACTTTCTGCTGTTTTTTGTCAAGTCTACTGTATGTTGACAAAAAAGTTCAGTCCAGAAATAAACAAAAGTATGACATTTAATACTTTCTCTGAAAGCATCACAGAAGATTATTAATTTAGGGTTTGCTTGGCTTGTAATAAATGAAGTTCCTAAACGTAAGTTAGGGAGGAGCGTGCCAATATAATCTTTCAATCAACAGCCTACAGCCTATATAAGCAGCCGCTTACCTCTCCCTGGCATCAGCTGTTCCAGTATCAGCTGTCCCAGTATCCCTCCACCTTCATCTCAGGTACCTTGCCCTTTAATTATCAGGTCCTACATTTAGCCACTGGGGGGTATATCAGAGCTCGAGTTGAAGCTGCTTCATCGAGCCCCTCTCCAGTGGACAGCAAGCCAAATAAGTTTAACCTAATATCTTAAAGATTCTATGGGCAAACGAACTCATTAAATTACGTATAAATGGAAAACTGTTGCATGAAGTACAGCACATAGTAGCACTGTTAATGATTTGAGTCATTTCATTATTGTTATTTATGTCCACTTCACGAGTTTACATGTTAATGTAATCTGATATAATATTATAATGCGTATTTGGCTTGCTGTCCGGGGGGAGGGCTCTGAGCTCAGAATTCGGCCCGACCCCAGAGTACTCCCCCCTAACCTTAGAGGTCATAGGTATCTATGAGCGGACCCCGCCGAATGTGGGGTGAAGGGGTGGTGGTGGGATGCTGAGAAGAAGTCATGAGACAGGAGGTAAGGGAAGGCTTTATTTATACTGGCTTCTTCTTGTGCTGATTGGATGATTACCTGAACATGCTCCTCCCGAACTTTGTTACATAAAACTTCATTTCACGAGTTTACATGTTAATGTAATCTGATATAATATTATAATGCGTATTTGGCTTGCTGTCCGGGGGGAGGGCTCTGAGCTCAGAATTCGGCCCGACCCCAGAGTACTCCCCAAAATGCCAAATAAACGAAGGACAGCGAGCGTAGAATTTAACCCCCCAAAAAGTGAAGGGTATGTATTTTACCAAGGAGCGAGCTTGCCTGTTCGACCTGGAAGGCTCTAGCTACGACCGACGGGAACTTGGGTGCTCACGGCATCGGACGGATAAGCCCATTCTTCAGTTGAACTGACAGCTCGCTGAGGCGAAAATTGTGCGAGCGTGAATTTGTGGACGAGTTTTAACCGTTCACCCAGGAGAACTCTCGCAGCATCCGACGGGAACTTATGTGCTCGCGGCATCGGACGGGTAAGCCTCGCTGGGTTGGACGGAGGGCGCCCGCTGGACTCGGTCGGGAGGGCTCGACCGGCGCTTCGAAGGGGGGGGCTGGGTCACGGGAAAGACTCCTCACGTCCCGACGAATGGGGAGCCCTCCTGGCGACACGAGCGCGGACGTCCGGCGACGACTAAGACGGGCAGACTCTCACTGCAATTCGAACGGGAGGTTTCAACCAGCGTTTTGGAAGGGGGACAGAACCCGGCCTTCGAACGGGTGAGTCATCGCTGCGTGCGAACGGGGGAGTCTGCATGTGATTGAAAAAACGAACCTTATGAATATTGAGCGAGTGTGCAAGCGGCGAGCCAGATGTAATCGGAAGGTGTAGCTGATGTAAATGAAATGAGGAGCAGCAGGTGGTAATTAAATTAATTAGTTAGGGCTTGGTGAGCGTTTTTGATGAAAAAACGGCTAGACCTAATATAGGTTTTGAAAGCATCCGATGACCAGCGACCGAGGGTTTTGATTTGTTGTTGGGAGAGACCTTTTTGAGCGGCTGTGGTGGCTGCACCAATGCGGAATGAGTGGCTAGAGAAATGCTCTGCTGAGACGCCGGATTTGGTAAGGATTGCTTTTAGATGCTTTTGGAACCAGAATCTCGTAGCTGGATGATTGGAGTCGTTAGTGAAAAGAGGGTCGAGTGGGGACTTTGGACGAGGAAAGTTTGTACTGCAGGTAATTAAAAAGCGCATGGTACGGTCGGATGGGAGTTTGAAGATTGAAAATATAGACGAAATGGCCTTTTTTGTCTCTGTCCGTTTTGCTTTGTTTAATGAAAAATGATATGGTTTCGTTATCTAGGATCTGAAGGTCTGAAATTACGGGATGGATATTTGGGTCGAATAAGGAAGTTATGGTCAGTTCGGAACGGCGGAGGAAACCGAAGAATGCTAGGATGAACATGGCTTCCAACGTGTATGCGGTATTGATGGAGTGGTATCCAAGACGGAGTGATGAGATGCATCTGGTGAGTATATCGATTGTGATGGGCTGTCTGGTATCTGGGCGCGTGGGGCGGGATCTTTGGATTCCCTTAATTAGAAGGGACGTTTGGGAGTTATTTATTGCAGGTGCAGGTTTACCGTGGATTAATTTATGGAAGAATTGAATGCCGCTTAGATAGCTTTTAATGGATCCGGCTTGGAGACCTTAAATACTGTGAAGATGAGATATGAATGAAGTAACTGTTAAAGCGAAAATTCGGGAACGACAGGTTGATTGAGGAAATTAATCCGTAACTTAAGCTCGTTTTTTTGACTCGTCGGAGAGGGTGATCTGATCTTCCAGCGCATGAACGGATGAAGAGAGGGCTATGAGATGCGCGATAAAGGGTCGGCCCTGTGGAGTAATGCGCATCGCATAATTTAGGTGGCCCAGCAGCGAGAGAAGTTCGCGTTTTGCATGATCTGTGCTGTCAGTAAAATTGGATGCGAAAATAATGCGATCGATTTTTTCCTTAGGCAGTGAGGCTTGGGATTTTGCTGAGTCTAGATTGATGCCTAAAAACTTGATGGATGTAGTTGGACCCGATGTTTCTCGTGAGCTAACGGAATCCCTAGATCGGCAAAAACTTTTTTCACTATGAGGAGGTGAGCCTCGGGGACGGTGTCGTGGGTTTTTTTTTTTTTTTTTTTTTTTTTTTGGGCTGCTTTTGCAGCCGAAAGTCAGCGCACGGCGAAATAATACTTTTTCTGCCAGTTTCGCAGACGTGGAGAAAATGGCAGCATTGTCTTGGGCATCTCCCTTCATTGAAGTTCCTACGAACTTGTCTATCGGGTGCCAAGGTGCTCTGATTGAAAATCTTGTCTTGCTTGACGTGAAACGTAACTTGTGGATTTTATGGCATTCTGCTCCGGGCAGGGAGGGATCGATGGATTAATTTGGGGCATGCCGTGGTGGCATGGATTGTGGATCTGCAGATTGCGCAGGAGATATTTCTGCGCCCGAGGAAGACCCAGTTATGGAGATCTGACGCTCCCCAATAGGGACACTGATTCCAATGGGAAACGCGGACAGCGCATTTTGCGAAAAACAGCTTGTGGTACGTATAATATGACGACCTCCGTAAGACAACGCGGGCGCTGCTATGATAGAGAGATAGTCGTTCAGCTTGCGCCGTCTATGGGGAAAAGACGAGCATATGATTTCTGTATAGCGGCTGAAAGCAATACATAATTCTGCTAGTGACAATGAATGTGATGTAACCTGAGAATTATTTTTTAGAGTGACTGAAAAGTCGCCGCAGGCTACTTGGCGATTGGACTCGGCCGGAGGAAACAAAGACGGGAGAGGACCTAAGTCAACATCTGCACCTGCTAAGATTTGAGCTCTGATGTTGTTCGTCACTGGAGGAGGATCGGTTGCTACTGCACTCGGAGGGACTGGTTGAGGAGTGGCTGAGAAGAGAGAGAAAGGAGAACGCGCTTGGAGAAGGTGTAAAGGGGTGAGAAATCGGGGCTGTGGCCATTTGCGGAGGCATCCTCACGCGGAGATCGGCCCCCGAGTTAGGTGGAGGTGGAGAAATAGGAAGAGCATGGTGTGGAAAGGGGAGGGGAAAGAAATGCGCGGGTGATTGACCGACTAACGGAGGCATCCTCGCGTTAGGGTGGACACCTGACGCTTGGGAAGGAGGAAGACTGGAAGAAGTAGAAGGGAAGAAAAACGTTTGGGGATCGTGTAAGAGAGTGGAACTGCTGGGATCTAGAGTGTGAGGTACCACGGTGGGAGGGGCTGAGGAGGGGAACTGGCGCTCGTCCGTGACAGGTTCCGGGGCGCGGCCCAGGCTAGCGGAAGGGCTGTGACGCCGTGTCGCGGGGGCGGAGCCCGGTGCTGCGAGTGCGGAAGTGAGTACTGCGGGACGAGCAATCGGGGCCCGGCGAGCCTTGCTCGTTCGAGCTGCAGGAATTGGAGCTGAAACAGAAAGGTGAGAAGATTGAAAGGTGACATATAAATTAAATAACTCTGCTTTTTTCATCCTGCGGGAGAAATTTGCGTCAGAATTGATTATGGCTTGTCTTAGCCCCTTAACTGTCCGTTTCCCTATCGGAGGGATGTTAGGGGGGGCTGGAAGGTGTGAAGGCGTGGATGAAGACGATGGTGAAGATGATGAGTTCCTCGCTGGCGGTGGTGAAGGGAGTCTACGGCGTCTTGGAGTATGCGGAGAGGATCTGGAGGGCCGACGACCCTTGGTTGAAGGTGGAGGCTCTATGTTGACGTTGGCTGCTGGAGAAGGAAGAGTCGCTGGATCTGCGCTTTGCGGTTGAGATGACTCCGAGATGAAAGATTCATCGTCGGAGGGGAAGAGCTCTAACTCGGACGTAACTGCACGGAGGCGGAGTCAGATGCTGAGAAGAAGTCATGAGACAGGAGGTAAGGGAAGGCTTTATTTATACTGGCTTCTTCTTGTGCTGATTGGATGATTACCTGAACATGCTCCTCCCGAACTTTGTTACATAAAACTTCATGAAATGTTTATTACAAACCTTGATCAACCAAATTACATACATATTTTACATACATGTTTTCATTATTCAACTGATCATTTTTTTAATTAATAGTGGTACAACACCACTATTAATTAAAAAAATGATCAGTTGAATCAGTTTTGAGGAAAATAAATTCTTCTTATTTTTATGTTTGTTTATCATTTTATTTAGAATATTATAAATATCAAATGACTTGTTATCTTTTCATCTCTGTTTACTATAGTGTGACGGCTATTCTTGAGAAGTGTTTCCACTCTCCTGAATCCCATATCCTCAGCCAATGATCCTCTTCCACAACTGGCCTGTCCATAACCACTAACAGACAAACCGCTGGGCTTTTCCTGCAAAACCTAGTAGAAGCTGTTCTGAAAATGCCAATTTCTTCCACTTCTTTTATATGCATAATATATTTCTTTAAAATTGGTATTATGGTTTTTAATTTTTCTTTGGGACTGAAGAAGCCACAACTGGTGGAAGCCTCTCTGTCCCATATTCCACATGATTTCTTCAAATATTGATTTGTTCCAGTATGTGCCTTTCTGGCTGGCCTGCATGGATGAAGACACTTCATCACTGGACCATAGAGATGTGTCCGTTAAGTTATATTTATCTGCCTGACCTGCACATCCACAACAACACAACCTTGTTTCTGCGACATCTCAAATGCTTTGCAAAATCCAGTCAGAGCAGTCTAACTGAAGCAGATTTCATGGGATTTCTTGCCATTCACACTTGTTAATATGATAGGATTCCAGTTGAAATGCACAAAAATTGGATTTGAACTGACAGTCTGAACACGGCTTAAGTTATGTGCTTTTGTAAGACATGTTTCCTGAACTCTAGGTGACGTTATTGAGAGTGATTCTTCCTGCCACAGCAAACATGATCAGCTATCAACATTAAAACTATGGCATGTTTGTGTCAATGAGGTACTGTTGAACCTCAGCTGTGGCCTTTGCAATCGTGTTTCACATCTTTCTGGTTTCTACAGCCTGACTGTCCAGTAGCAGAAAAATGCAGGTTCTCTGCAATGCACACATGATCCATATACAATATAATACAACAAACACACAATGCCACAAGGGTCCCTGAGTGGGTCTGTGTGCAGCTCCTGCTGAGATTAGGGGACTTGAGAGGATGAGTACGGGATGTGTACGGGATGAGTTCGGGATGTGTACGGGATGTGTTCGGGACTGCCTCAAGTCTTAACGCTGTGACTCACTATTTTTTTTTTTAAGGGTGGTGATGGCGCAGTGGATAAGACACATGCCTTTGGTGTGAGAGACCCGGGTTCGAATCAAGGGGGTAATCCATCGACCGGAAGTTGAAGCCTCGCGGGAGCCGCCATCTTGTAGCAGAACTTCACTTGCGTTAGCATTCCCATTGACTCCCATTCATTTTGGCGTCACTTTGACAGCAAATAACTTTACATCTGAGGCGTTTAAAAACTCCATTTGTCCATTATTTATTTCTAAAGACACACGACAACGTATAAAGGGCTCCATTACCTTCTATGTTACATTATGGCCCCGTAGAAACAGTTTTTGTAAAAATAGGCTAACGACTGCGTCATAACCACTCGACTCTCTGTCGCGCGACCGTAAAGATAGGAGGAGAAGCTCGCAGGCAATCAGTGCATTAACTTAATATGGCGTACTGGCGTTACATTTTAAAATAAAAACTATAAAAAATACTTAGTCCTGCTCACTCACACCAAATAACTCTTTGCTCAAGCTCGCAGTCTCTGCAAGATTAACGTTGGCAGTTTTCACGCACAGCTACTAGAAGATTTACATCTGTCAGGCGGGTTGCTCACGTCATCAAGCTTAGTTTGAGTCGGTTTGAGTCTGCGCGTCAGGAACGGAAGTGCTAGAAAATCGCTAAAAGTGGGCTTCAACTGTCTCAACGGAGTTTCCAATGAGATGACTCTGTCCATTTCTTATACTGTCTATGGTTCGAATCCACTGTGAGACACCAGTGTGTCCCTGAGCATAGACATATACACTAGATGTCACCTTGGCTACAGCAGTTCATTGAAACGAATGCGTCAACAGAGCCGCCATCTTGGAACAGGGGAGCCCCTTCTCTTCATGCATCAGCGTCAATGTATAGGCAAAGGTCTAACGGAAATAAAATCACCATAAATCGTCATGAATGCAATTTTCTAGTTTTTTGGTTCGTTCCACAATCAGACATGTATTTATCATCGAGTCCAGAGAAATTTATAAATAATTTTTTTTTTTTTTTAAAAACATTCTTCCTAGTTCAGATTTCGTTCGTGAACATCCATACGCAGCACAAAAGTCCGTCATCATCCATGAATTTGAAGTACAGGCGGAGATAGCAGCGTTACCTAGATACTTCCTATGACAAGACCCCTGTTCCAAGATGGCGGCGGTTTTGACGCATGCTTAGAACCCCAAGGTGACGTCTAGTGTATATGTCTATGGTCCCTGAGCAAGACACTTAACCCCTAGTTGCTCCAGAGGCGTGCGACCTCTGACATATATAGCGATTGTAAGTCGCTTTGGATAAAAGCGTCAGCTAAATGTAAAATGTAAATGGTGAATATACTTCTGCCAAATGCTGATATAGACAGTTATTTCCTCTCACACACATGCAGAACGCACATGTTAATTCGCCGTTGGCTGTAGTCTGTGTTTAAGCGCATGTTTCTGGCCCATGCAGGCGCACACAACACAAGGAAATAACACAGTCTGCTTTCATCAACGCTGTGTCTTTGATGTCGGTTCGTCATGTCACGGCCTTTATATTTCTGCACACTCTGCAATGAGGCTTTTCACAGCAGCCGGTGCATTTGACTGAAGCTTTAGTGTGAAAGAGTGGATCAAGCAGAACTGCAGGGGTTTTAACACCCAGTCCTGCTGCTTGATCTGTTGCCTTTATAACAGCCAGGTTTAGGACATGTGCTATGCAGTGTGTGGAGGAGCTTCAGGCTATGGCACATGCTACCATCAATTCACAGACGTAACGCTTTGCTCAGTGACCCACTTCTCCATCAAAGCTGTCTTCACCTCAGACATATTCTCAGAAGAATTACTTTTTGAAAAAAGGTCCCATTTTTTTTCCTATTTATTGCTTACTTATGTCTTGTAAATGTTAAAATTACAATATGTAAGATTTTTGTAATACAATATTTCAAAAACCACTTGCTCAGTGTGATATATTTCATGCAGTGGTGTACTTACATTATCCCAAAGTTTCCCAAGGATTTGTCCAGAATCCAGAGAGATTCTAATAATGGTTTTAAATAATGGCTCGTCCCTCGGTATTGTCGCCTATCAATGACCTAATATACGCACTATCCTCGGTTTCCGCTCATAGAAACCATAGATATATATACATACTGTAGATACCTCATTAGCGGCCGTTTCAATGGGCCCCTATATGTAAGCCACACGGGCGTCAGTGTGGTTTGAGATGAGCTGGGGACAGAGACGCATTCAGAAGTGCATTTTCAGAAGTGCTGGGTACAAACCTGTCAAACTGTGAGTCTCTCTGCACAACTCGTACATAAATCCATCGATCCGCAAATTTTTGTTTGAGTTCTTCAATGGTCTAGTGGTATATCTTTTGCCAAGCGAGCCAGAGGTTACGGGTTCTAATCCGCACTCGCATAGTTTTTTTTCTCTCATCAAAACCGAATACATTCATCAGTGGTTACATTCCATCCCTGCCTCATTGTTTCCAAAAGTGGTGGGTACAAAATGACTCATGGCGAAATCTGGTGGGGACGCATACCCACTGTCCCCACCGAAATCGACACCTATGGTAAGCCGCTAATGAGAATCTATATCTCTATGATACAGTATCTCGGATGCCGCTGTTGTGTCGTTCAGTCATCATGGATCATGATTATTGATTGGCGAGTACATAAAATAACAAAAAAACGTAAACGTAGGTCAACTGAGGCAAGCAGGCTTTGGGAAAAACTATAATTATTGAATTAAATTAAAAATTAAAAATATAGCTGCGAGCAGCGATTACGGGCCCAAGCCGGTGGCACCGCAACCCCGGTTCCTTTAGTTACCTGGTGCCTTCATCGCTGCTCGCAGCTATATTTATATATATATATATATATATATATATATATATATATATATATATATATATATATATATATAAAAAAGCCGGTGGCATCGCCACCCTGGTGCCTTTAGGGTTATTCTGCATGACGTGACACAAAATATCAAAATATCTGCTCGCTATCTGCCGAACGGCTCTGGTAGTCCCGCTTCAGCACTGATGATGTTGTAGAAATAGTGCGCTCTGGTTGGTCTGGATTATTCGGGATTTTTTATTTTATACAGAAATAAGTTATTTATAATTCAGATAAGAATAAAGTTAGTGTTGATTAAAATGAAGGAAAACAAATATATTGATCTGAAATATAGCACATTAATTTTAAATTTATTTAGGTTCAATTACCGACTACTAGTACCTAAATTAATAAGTACTAGTACTTAATGGAATAGATACTATACTAAAAAATAAGTACTAGTAGCATGAAAATAGAACAGTATTAAAATGATTAAATGTTAAAGGCTTGCCATATTGACTCAGAGCATCAAAAGCATCAAACAAGAATATTAAAGTTTGATGCGTTGCCACGGCAACAGTATCTAAGATATCAATAATCCTTTCTCAGGTCTACATCTGCCGTGTGTTTATATTATACACATAAAGTTTGAAGCAAATTGGGTAAAAAATTTCAAAGCATTTAGGAAGTGACACACTTCCTGCTGCCAGTTGGTGGCGCTATAACTTTGACTCACAATAGTCGCATCCATGTAATCGGACACTTACAGCGAACACACTGCTGAAGTTTCATCAAGATCAGTTAACCCTTTATGACCTGCCATAGAACAATTCCACCAGAGTATATCTTTGTATTTTTACATGCTGTGCTGTCATTCTTTTGAGCATTTTCATATGCCATACATCAAAATAATCCTTACTTTCCCAGGTTGAAGGCTATGTTTGTAATAAATCAATAGTAACTATATAAATATCTCAAAAGTGCAATAAACAAAAAGAAAAAAAAAATTATCATTATTTTTTTTACATATTTTCTTCAATACAAAAAATGAATAAATGTCAACCTCAAACTTGTCAATGAGAAAAATGTGCACAAAACAATTTAAAACTATACAGAATTGATTTGAACTGTTTACATAAATTAGTTTTTAAGATACACTCATTTTTACACATTAAAAAAAAGGCGTGTACTTTCGTTTAGACATAACGCTGCGTGCGTGCGCACGCCCGCGCTCGCGCGCGTGTGTGTGTGTGTGTGAATGTCCTTGTATTTGTGAACGTCTAAAGGAGAAAGAAATAATAAAATAAAGCGATGGTAAAAAGACAATAACGATATAAGGAACATATAGCAAATGGGAGTCAAACGGGAGTCAAACGCATGGTCAAATGACGCAGCGTGTGACGTCACAACACGTGACACACCCGGGGGTCATAGTGCACAGAACGTGATACGTCAATGAGTCATCGGAAGACGTAAATATCAATCGCAGATCTACAGAACATGTGTGCAAAGACGTGCAATGCATTTTTGTGTTGTTGTTTTTTGTAAACGCATATTACGCAGTTTGTACAGACTGATTAGAGGGTGAAAACAACGCAACATGGGCATGTTGGAGGCTTGATCTGAACATGTTACATCTCTGGTTTTGTATGCAAAAAGAATGATTGAGCTAGCCATTTGGTTTCAGTTTCTATAGGCTTTTAAACAGACACACGCAAACGGGAGCGCCGACGCTCCCATCGGTCTTAAAGGGTTAATGTATGCAGAAGTTATAACACACTTCCTGTTTCCATTATTCAAGATAAATTCATTTCCTCGCCACGGCCAAACCGTTCGAGATATCAAAAATCCCCTGGCAACTTTTCATCCTCAATGTCTTGACTTCATGCTGACCGAGTTTCGTGGCGATTGGTTGAATTCTCTAGGAGGAGTATATCGAAGTCCAGGGGCATACGCTTCCAAACAAACCATAATAGCCGACTTCCTGTTGGGCTGGGGTAAAAAGTAAAAGTACAAAGGATATATGAACCGATGAGATCTGTATGTGTACCGAGTTTCATATTATTACATGCAAGCGTGTTTGATTTATGGACCAAGTTTTCGGACCCCGTTCCAGGGGGCGCTGTCGAGCCCCCCTGCCACGCCCGGGTACCATCTTCAGCCCGGCCCTGATGGCCGCGGCTTCTGAACCGTGTGCAAAGTTTCAAGAGTTTTTGAGCACATTAAGGGCCCCAAAAGTGCGCTTAGAGTCTCAAAAGCATCCAAAAAGAATATTAAAGTTTGATGCATTGTCACGGCAACAGTATCTAAGATATCAATAATCCTTTCACAGGTCTACATCTGGTGTGTGTCTACATTATACACATAAAGTTTGAAGCAAATCGGGTAAAAATAAGAGGGTGATTTAAAAGCATTTTGAAAGTGACACACTTCCTGCTGCCAGTTGGTGGCGCTATAACTTTGACTCACAATAGTCACATCCATGTGATCGGGCTCTTACAACGAACACACTGCTGAAGTTTCATCAAGATTAGTTAATGTATGCAGTAGTTATGACACACTTCCTGTTTCACGTTTCTCGCCATAATTTCGTTTCCTCGCCACGGCCAAACCGTTCGAGATATCAAAAATCCCCTGGCAATTTTTCATCCTCAGTGTCTTGACTTCATGCTGACTGAGTTTCGTGCCGTGTGTTTGAATTCTCTAGGAGGAGTATTTCAAATTCCATTGCATGCGTTTTCCAAACAACCCTTAATAGCCGACTTCCTGTTGGGCTGGGGTAAAAAGTAAGAGCATGAAGTATATATGAACCGATGAGATCTACATGTGTACCGAGTTTCATATTATTACATGCAAGCGTGTTTGATTTATGGAACAAGATTTTTTACCACTTCCAGGGGGCGCTGTCGAGCCTGCCACAGGCAGTCAATAAACTGAAGGGTTCTACGAGCTGAGCGGACAATAAATATCTCTTGCTAAATAAACCGTCAGGCGTAACCAGGGAATCCAAGATATTGTTTGTAAGAACTTTAGATTTCGATTGTAAAACTAATTAAAATATAAACTAATGTTTAAAAAATGTGTTATTTGACAAGTGACCATGGTATGCCCTTCGAGGTGTCCATTGTCTAGGTATTAATGGACTTGTGTACTGCGCGTCGGACGGTTCACGACCTCGTCGTCGTCCATTAATACCTGACAATGGACACCTCGAAGGGCATTAACCCTTACATAGACACACGTCCTCTTCCAGGCAGATTTGTAACATTTCCTGAAATTGCCCTGATGGTGGAAATGTGAATTTTCAATGCTTAGACAATTACTCTTACAACCACTTTCTATTTGGAGAAGCTCAACAATCTTTTACTGCACATCAGAACTATATTCTTTGGTTTTACTCATTGTGATGGATGATTAAGCGAATATTGTGTTTCCTCATATTTAAACTCCTGTGAAACAGGAAGTCATGGCCGGATAATGTTCCCTGGTGAGCTAAAAAAGTGTGTGTTACACTTGCTGAGGCGCACGATATTCTGATATTTAGAAGAATATCAGTAACCAGACAGTTTCTGGTCCCATTATAATGTGACCAGAAACTGTCTGGTTACTGATATTCTTCCAAATATCAGAAAATCAGCTGAATGGATTTGAAAACGGTCAAACCCAACTGTTTAACTCTGGTGGAGTTGTAAAATTAGCCTTTTTCCAAAAAAAAAAAAAAAAAATTCGCTTTAAATTTCAATAAAAACTGGGAAACTGGGGGTTTTCTAAAATTTTTGACCAGTAGTGTGCATATACACGTATATTAAGTATATAATATGCATATTGTATTATTTTTTTATATGAGATGAATGGTCCTTTAAATTGTTTTTTAAATATAATTTAGTGATGCTCTTTCAAATGTCCTTGGTCTCATATGCATGTTAATTAGAACAAACACTTAAGGCTCTTTGACACCGTCGTCATTGTGCAGTTTATTTTGAGGAAAGCAAGCTGATAATTAAATCCCGCCGCTCTTCTTAAGCTGTATAGACAGATAAGGCAGCGCTCATCAGATTTAGCTCTGAGAGAGAGAGGGACTCCAGAGATCTGGAACAGCTGGAAATCAGCACGTCTTCCCATTATAGGACGATGTGCCTGAACGGGTAAGCATTTAATTAGCTAAATGAGCACTCACTCTTACATAGAAATTTGCTTCAGGGATTATTTCTCTTTTGACACTGAAAAATAACTTTCTCTGTAATATTGCTCATGGCAGAAAGGGCGTCACAGTACTTTTGTAGAAATATGAACAAAAGTTATTTACATAGAGCACTAGGCTACAAGAAAAGAGCTTGAAAACAAAGATTAGAAATGTGAATACTAAGATAGAACTATTAGATACATTTGATAAATCATAGCTTATAAAGCAGTTCATTTTAAAAGTGCACTGTGTAATTTTAGCGGCATCTAGTGGTGATGCTGTGAATTGCACCGAACAGAAGTAAAAGCGATAGTTCCCCCAAAAATGTTAATGCTGTCAGTAATTACTCTCCCTCATGTTGTTCAACCCTGTAAGACTTTCGTTCATCTTCTGAACACAAATAAAGATATTTGTGATTAAATCTGAGAGCTGGGTCACTCCTCCATAGGCTTCTAAGGCAGTGGCGTATCCAGGACATTTTTTGGGGGGTGGCCAAGATGGGACACAAAGCTAGTTTGGGGTGGCCATGGCATAGCAAAGTTTAATGCGTATATGTACGCAGCCAACCATGGTTCGAATCCCGGTCCTTTGCTGCATGTCACATCCTCTCTCTCTCCCATGATTTCCTGTCTCATAACTGTCAAATAAAAGTGTCTATCCTGTTAAAAACAGTCCTAACCACCTATCACAGTCCTCAAGTATCTCTGGTTATTTTTAATCAATAATTATGGTCAGGATAGGGTAAACATTTTCTAAGAGCTATTTTCTTGTAGTGGATTAAAGTCCTTGTCTCGTTAGATTGGTTAAAGTTAGATTAGACTAGAGTATCAAAATTAAACTGCTCTTAACTCATCCTATAGAATAACATGTATCAGTCATCAGCTCATCATCTGTGTCACCTGTATTGTTACCTGTGTTTGCTTTACTAATTGAGGCACCATCTTGTGGTTACATAAAAACACAGAAATCCAACAGGATAAACCAAAATGCTTAAAGATAGGACCTTATTAAAAAGTGTATCTGTAAAAGCAAAAGAAAAACTAAGCTTGTAAGGAAAAAATATAAATATTTGTTGTTCTTTACATGCTTAGTTTGTTATTATTTAGCTTAGATATAATTTGTTAGAGATACTGGAATTTGAATTTCTTAGTTACAGGTGTGTACAGTAACAGGTGTGTTTTTTTATTTAACCACAAGAGGGGACTTAAACTAGTAAAGCAAACATGGGTAACAATAGAGGTAACCCAGATGATGGCCTGATGACTGAATAATGTCATTAGGATGCCTTGTGGTGTATGAAAATGTGCAAAAAGTGTTTTTTAACCCAGACAGTATTCATGTCCAAGGCCCTGATGAAGGTATAAATTGAAACGTTGGCTTTGATTCAGCATACATTATTTAAATCAAACAGTTAAGACTTAGAATCATAAATGGTCAAGATGCTTCTTCATAAATTAACTTGCCATTTGAATGCAATTTACTCTGCCTATTTAAACGTCTAAAAAATATGTGGACTGTGTGTGAAGATGAGCTAATTGATCATTTTTTGATCATAAAAAATCATTTTTAAACAGCCCTTAAATCACGGAGCAAATAAATAAGTCACAGCTTGTTCTTGTGTTATAACCTAAATCTAGACTTTCACACTATATTTCACACACAGGTTGGCCAAAAATATAACATTAGCTCTATTGAACACACACACATCTGCAAAAAAACACCCTCAGTCTTCAGTCCAGAAAATAGTGTTTCATATTCATGTCGGTGTAACTAATGGAAATAAGGTGTGGCCCCTTTAAGAGCTGCGCGCGCCCTCTTCAACTGTCTGCACAGGGCCCGTTCACATATCGCGCCTAAAAACGCGTAGAAAACGCTAGGCGCACGCGTTCTCCTTTTTCCAAAGAAGCGCTAGGGCGGTTGCGCTCCGGAGGCGTCTGTCGTTGCTAAGCAACCATCAGCTGCTCTCTCACATGACCTACGGTGCGCTTGCGGCATTCTGAAAAGTTGAGATGTTTTTTTCTCGATGCGGCGCGGACGCGCCTGGAAAAAACGAGCGCGTCGCACCGCGACCGCGTCGCTTCCATTATGAGCGCGCAAACCGCGCGCCTCCATTTGAAATAATGAACTTGAGTGCGCAAAAGACGCGATATGTGAACGGGCCCTTAACTTGGTTTTCAGGCTGCTAGGCTAGCTAACGTTAGTACCGTGTAGTTCGACTTTTTCAGTTTTCCTACACATTCAGAGGGAACTACGATATAACTGCATATAACTAAACATTAAATTACCATACCTCTCAATCTACAGATTCCAGTGTTTTTATCGTTGTTGTATTTAACTGTGACCGTCCTCCTGTTTCACGGAGCAGCAGCAGCCAGCGCGCTCATCTCGTGGGTCACCTGACCTGCATGGCCAAACGTCCGCTGAGCAGAAATCAGCTCTCACAGCCTCAGTACGACCATTACGGTGTTCGTTAAAAATGTAAAACTGGCCCTAAATCAGTTGATCAGCTGTCATCATTGATTGACAGCATTTCTCTTGTTTCTTGTGTTGACGAACTTGACCAACTACCTATCAGATCTGGGGTGGCCACAGGGGTGGCCAATGAGCTTTCAGGGGTGACCCTGGCCACCCCAGGCCACCCCCTAGAATCGCCACTAAGGGACTGAAACTTGCCGGCCCAGAAAAGTTATTAAAGAAATCGTTAAAATAGTCCAAGTGACGACAGTGGCTCAATCTTAAGTTTATCAAGCGACGAGAATTCAACTTTATTCAAGTATTCATTTCCACCTCTGTCGGCCTCGAGTGAGTTCACGTAGTATAACAGCGCAGCGCTTCTGTGTTGTACGTCACACGTAGGCTTCAGAATGATGTTTACTTAATTGTTCAGTAAAAATTGTTCGCTATGTTATTGCGAATATTATTGTTTCTTGTTCATTATTGTGTCAGTGTTTTATTCGCTGACTTTAGCAGCTTCTTTACACGAAGAACAACATAGTGACGAAGTGCATTTGTCCATTCAGGACCACCGTAGAAACATGTGGATGTAAGCGGACCCGCGGTGTGTGTGGACAGAAACGGCTCATTCTAGGGTAATAAAAACATAACGGATCATTAAGTAAGGTCTTTATACACCACTGAAAACATAGTTATGTATATGTTATTGCATTTCTGTCAACAGATCCTCCTAGATTTTACACCTTTAAACAATTGAACTCCTGGTTTTGCCTGTCCTGAGACCTTTACAAATTTTATTTTACATTTATTCATCTAGCAGATGCTATTTTTAAACAGCAGATGGATATTATGAACCAGTGCCCTTCTGCTGCTCCCCTTCGTGCAATGTTAAAGGCTCCCTGAAATCAAAATGTACTTTTTTTTTAGCTTTTATATGTTAGCCTTAAAGGTGCCCTAGAATTTGAAATTGAATTTATTTGGGCATAGTTAAATAACAAGAGTTCAGTACATGGGCGTGACATACAGTGAGTCTCAAACACCATTGTTTTCTCCTTCTTATTTAAATCTCGAAAATGGCAGATCATGGAAATAAATGCAATGTTCAGGCTGTGCAGGGGATGTGAGGACTTTTCATACCCTTCCCACAGAAAAGAAATGTCAACAGGCGTAGTTGATGTTTATCTATAATCGGATACCGCAACAGTTTAATTCGAAGTTGTTAGTTTGCTCTGCCCATTTCACCACGGACTTATTTTCTAACCTGGGACAATATCAAGCTTCTCTCAGCGTCTCAAACTGAAGAAGAGGGTAATTACAACTATATTCCCGCAACCGGTAAGTAGTGATTTTATTAACACTTACACTGTGTAATCCAGCGCAAGATCCTAGTACAGTAACAAATAGCAAACTCCGAGCATACATAACTAAATAGTATGACAAAAGTATTTACGCTGAGGTTAATATTTCTTGCCTGTTGTCATATAAATCTACAAAATAATACTGTAGATACATATGTAAATTCCCTTGTCAAATAATTTTACTTTCGTCTATTTCATCAACAACACGTCAGGGGCTAACTATGTTAATTTAGTTGCTCACAGATAATGCTAGCTCACTCGATCCTTCTAGCTAACGTCACATTCTCCATCAAATAAGATGAACCTATTTTTATTCGACAAGGCATTTAAATTTAGTCCATTTGTTAAAATGTTTTTGAAAACTGACGATTATTTTATGATTATTTTGCACGCTTGTATTTCACATAGACAGTAAGGTATTTCAGAGTGAAATGCAGTGAAACAGCCAATCAGAGCAGAACTCCTCATTAGTATTCATGATCTTCCAAATAAGGTAAAAACAGACCATTTCATTCTAGTTGAAAATGGACCTGTAAAACCATATCTGGACATTTTAAATGCCCTTAAATAAGCCGCATACCCTCTATGTAGATATCAGAGACAAAATTACATTCTAGGGCACTTTTAACACTAATTCTGAATGATAAATAAGGCTCCATTTACAGCTGCTATTACAGGTTTTTTTTTTTTTTTTTTTTCCTTTTTACAGTCGCTAGGACACATTTCTCAATACTTTGGTCATCATTTCTTCGAAACCTTTGGCTCAGTATTAATGCATTCAGTGACTATGCATTTTTTGTGACCATTTAAAATATTCAGATGGTTCAACTAAAGTGCCAGTGTTAAAATACATTGAGTTCATGTTAGGGATATCCATGACTAATCTGTTAACTGACAGTAAGAATTTTGATCTATTATTACAATCAGTAGTTTCAATTATATTCTATATTATATACAATCAGTTTATTAATTTATAAAGCATATTTAAAACAGCCACAAGACTGACCAAAGTGCTGTACAAGACAACTAAATACATATCCTAAATATACACACTCTAAATATAATATAATATACACATTTAAGAAAAAGAAAAAAATCAATACGCCAGAGAAAACAAATACATTTTTAAAAGAGACCTAAAAATAGTTTATACGTGCATATGATACGCACTTTATTGTGTGTAACACACACACACCCCACACCACTAATCCTAACGAAATGCATAATACATACGTACCCCACACCACTACTAAACTTTTTTAGTAAAACTTTTTTAGTAATCTTACCCCCTACCCATGCGTATCATATGCACGTACAAACTCCTTATGAATTGCACGATAAACACAATGCTTGCTATAGAGACGCATTTAGTGTGACTGGGTCGGAATGCAAACCATTTTCACAAATTCACGTTTATGTTGTTTACATGCAGATGGTAAAGGCATCGTTTTCAAAAGCTTGCATTGTCAGGCCCCCAAAATGGCATTTGCGTCTAAATGAACGGCCAAAACGCATGAAAAGTTTTCCATTTTCAGTTGAAAATTATGACGTATAAATAGACCCTAAAGCGTGTTTTAATCTTCTTAATTGTTCATTTTGAATAGGCCTATTTATTTTATATACAGTTACACTTTTATTCTGGTTTACTGTGTTCCAGTGTTGGGGTAACTCATTACAAGTAACTTGAGTTACGTAATCAGATTACTTTTGCAAGTAACTAGTAAAGTAATGCATTACTTTTTCAATTTGCAACAAAATATCTGAGTTACTTTTTCAAATAAGTAACGCTAGTTACTTTTTCACATGTATTGAGTGACAACTCTTCTGTCCTCATATTGATAGAAACAAAGTGAGGAGGTGGTGTGTGTGTGTGTGTGTGTGTGTGTGTGTGTGTGTGTGTGTGTGTGTGTGTGTGTGTGTGTGCGTGCAGAGTAAACATGATGCTTATTGTAGTTCTAGACTAAATATGAACATGCATTTACTCATCTCACTTGCACGAAAACATTCAGCATTCCTCAAAATGAATAAAAACGGTAAAATGCCATCTCAGAATTTTATGCAAAACTTTTAGAATTAACTATATTAAATTACACAAATATATTTGACGTATTTAATCTCAATTTATTAACCAATGCTGCTAACCTTCAATGATCTAATTCAACTATACTAATAGGCAAAAATGACTCAAGATTAGATGTAGAAATAAGCGTGTTGAACTTCCTTCTCCTGTATGCTATTGTTCTGTAATCCAGAATGGCTGAGCGGATTGTTTGAGTGGCGCCCTCTACTGTACAGGAGTAAACATGCATTTCCTTGCATTTATCACTTTTGGTGTGAAAGGGCCTTAACATTTGCCAAAAATATATCTTTTTTTGTTGTTATTAAAAAACAAACAAGCAAGCCCAGCCCAGATGAGAAAAAGTAATGCAAAAGTAATTTAACGCATTACTTTTCATAAAAAGTAACTAAGTAACGCAATTAGTTACTTTTTTTGGGAGTAACGCAATATTGTAATGCATTACTTTTAAAAGTAACTTTCCCCAACACTGCACAGAAGCACTGCCGGTGCTTGATGTGACGGTGTGTGAATCCGCATGTTTCATTTGCCGTTGTGCTAGTTTTAAAGAATGTCACTACTTTTCGTGCCCTTGTGCGTAGGTTTTCTAGGCCAGGAGTTGCATCAAGACTCTTCTTCACCACTAAATTTAGGGAATGAGCAAAGCAAAGTGCGTGTCTGAGATTTAAACTTCTGACAGACGCAACCATATTAGCTCCTGCATCTGTCACAATTGAGGTCACTTTGCCTTCAATACCCCATTCCTCCATGAGTGACCTCATAGCAGCAGAGATGTTAACAGCTGTATGAAGTTCAGGGAAAGGCAGCACTCCCAAAAGGACTGTGGCCAGCTTCACAGAATCATCCACATAATGGCACGTCACTGCTAGATATGCATCCATATTAATGGAGGTCCACATATCAGCAGTCAGGCTCACAGCCTCCACCCTCTGCATGATGGCCTTGGCCTTGGCTTTCTCCTCCTCATATTTCTGAACCACCATGTTCTTAAGAGCCTTTCTGGATGGAAGAGTGTATGTGGGATCAAGCAATGCCACAAACTCCTTGAAGCCACAGTCATCCACGATGGAAAAGGGCTGCGAGTCCTACACCACCATATTCACGAGAGCCTCATCTAGCTCTTGCTTCCAGTCCACTAAGACAAATAAATAAAGACATAAAGAAATTAAAAATACTTTAATAAAAGAAATTAAGGATTTATGTGAAACTGCATTTAAATGAAGCAGACCTATGAGTCAAGGCAGTCATTTCAGATTGTGTAAGTGTGTCTAGGTAATAATAATATAATACATAGCCTACCTTGATTTGTGTTCCCATGGCTTTTAGCAGCTCCATGCTTGGCAGTGAAGTGCCTAATCATGGAGGAAGTATCCCCGTGATACTTCAGCTCGGTTGAACACACCAAGCACCGGACCTGTAAAGAAAGCAATTTGTAAATAAAAATGCAATTTGAGTCTATTGATAGCTACTGGCTACACTAATCATGTACATCATTTTACTGTTATGCTACCTTAATATAGACCATAGCTATAGAAGGCTACTGTACTGACAGTCACTGTTGTATAAACTTTACTTTTCCTACTTTACATGTTAAACAGCCAGAACACCCACCTTATCAGGAGCGATCAATTTGAACTGTTCCCACATGTCAGAACGACCTCTCTTCCTGGCTGGTTCCATAATGATCCAATACAAACGCAACACCAACAACTCGACAGCAATAACACACCTACTACGACAACTCTACAAATTGTACATTGTTTAGAGTGGTTATAAAGACTAAAAGGTGCTCAAAACTGTTTCAACCTATCACCTGTCAGAATTGAGACGCGCCGTTCCAGTGAATCACCAGATTGGACCGCAAACCAGTCAGATGATTCATTAAGGCAATGAAGCACTTACTGCTTCAGACGTCATATGTCACATGATTTTTTTCGCACCAAAGCAAGCTTTGAAGCAGTGGTTCTCTAGGTTTGTAGTTCAGGGTTTCGAAGCACGTATCGAAGCTTCAGCGTCACACTGCCATCACTACCTGTGGATTATCGTCATCTTCATGTGGATATTCGTCGTCTTGGTCTCTCCATATTCGCCGTCTCTCTGCACGGTTTCCATCCTGACCATCGAAGTCCCTGCGCCATCCTGCCACGCCCGTGTCACGCTTCAGCATCTCTTATCCTTAATAAATCTGAGTTTAATGCTGTCAGTCAGAAATCAAAATGTTAAATGAACATCCCTACTTCATATATTTCAACTGAACAAACAATCAACATAAAAAGTCAACATAAAATTTTTAGATTGATCTCCAAAATCTTTAGTGTGTTTGTAATGGCAATGTACAAAGCAGCCAAACAAGTATCGTTCTTTACCATCCGAAGTTAATTTTTTTGATTAATAAAATCACTCTTGAAACAAATATGATTCCTAACCTTTTAATTTATACAACATTTAATTTTAAATGTAGTATATTTTTACTTACACAGTACATAAGTTTGGACACATTTTTAATGTTTATATATATATGTTTTTAATGTTTATATATTTAATATATAGTGAAATATTATTAAAATTTAAAATAATGGTTTTCCTATTTTATTTTAAAATATACTTCTGTGATGCAAAGCTGAATTTAGTGTCACGTGATCCTTCAGAAAACTTCATAATATTCTGATTTATTATCAAATGTTAGAAATGGTTCTTAATATTTATTTTATAACCTGTGATACTTTTTCAGAAATGTATGTTTTAAAGTTGTTTTAAAAAAGTCTTCACTATCAATTTTTATATTTAACACATCCTTGCTGAAGATTCCTGTTTTTTCTGTATTTTTATTTCAAATAAATGCAGGCTTGTAGAGCATCATTAGAAACTTCTTTCAAAATAGTACTGGATCCAGACTTTTTATCAGTAGGCTACTGTATGTATGTAACGAGGTGCGGTTGAAGGAGAGAGGAGGCGAAGATCCAAATGCAGCACACACACTTTAATTCAAAAGACAAACTAGACTCGGATACAGGACTCGGAAGCAACAGGAACAACCGACATCACATTAAAGAAAGACAGGGCAGAAACACAGGGCTTAAATAATCGGGGACAAGCGAGCTTAACAGGATAACAAGGGGGCGGAGATAGCAAGACACACCTGGGAGAACTAAATGACAAGACAGGGAACCACTAAACATGACACAAAACCCACACTGTAACATACCCCCCCCCCCCCCCCTATGGGCGGCTCCCGACTCCCATCAAAACAAGCAACAAAAAAAGTTCAGGAGGGCGGTCCTGGGGGAGGGACGGGGGGCCAGGCCCGCACTGGGAACCAGGACCAGGACACGGGTAAGGCGGGCCTGGGCCGTGGAGCATGGGCGGATCAGACTGGGCCGGAGAGACCAGGGCGGAGCAGGACGAGGCGAAGGCCAGGGCGGAGTACACTTGGCAGGGGACCAGGGCGGAGCAGGACGCGCAGGTGGCCATGGTGGTGAAGCCCCCATCGGGAGGCCATGGTGGTGAAGCCCTTTCAGGAGACCATGGCGGCGCGGCCTCCATGGTCCTCTCGTGGAGCCTACTACTGCCCCCCCCCCCCCCCCCCCAAAAAAATACTTGGGTAAACCTCTGGAACCCAGAACCTCTGGGCTGGAAACGGGCTCAGGGACAGTCTCATGGGGCTTGAGAGACATAGGCAGGGCGAAGAGCAGAGGCGGGGCCGGCAGGGCGAGGCGCAGAGGCGGGGCCGGCAGGGCGAGGCGCAGAGGCGGGGCCGGCAGGGCGAGGCGCAGAGGCGGGGCCGGCAGGGCGAGGCGCACGGGCGGGGCCGGCAGGGCGAGGCGCAGAGGCGGGGCCGGCAGGGCGAGGAGTCTGGGGACGCCCTTCGGAGCCCGACGGGGCAAACCAGTCCTCCTTCTCCTTCTCCTTTTGCGACGACGCATCACTGGGGTAGACTCACTTGACTCGGTGGCGCTTGACTCACTTGACTTGGTGGCGCTTGACTCACTTGACTCGGTGGCGCATGACTCACTTGACTCGGTGGCGCTTGACTCACTTGATCTCGTTGCGCTGCTTGACGAACTTGACTCGGCGGCGCTTGACGAACTTGACTCGGCGGCGCTTGAACGAACTTGACTCGGCGGCGCGGACTTGACTCGGCAGACGCAACTTGACTCACTGACTCGGCAGGCGCTGGAACTTGACTCACTTGGCTCGGCAGACGAACTTGACTCACTTGACTCGGCAGGCGACTTGACTCACTTGCTCGGCAGACGAACTTGACTCCCTGGACGAGCACTTGACTCACTTGACTCGGAACATGACTCACTTGACTCCCTGGACGATGCACTTGACTCACTTGACTCGGAACATGACTCACTTGACTCGGAAATTGACTCACTTGACTCGGAAATTGACTCACTTGACTCGGAAATTGACTCACTTGACTCGGAGTTTGACTCGGCAGATGGACTTGATTCACATGACTCGGCAGACGGACTTGACTCACTTGACTCGGCAGACGGACTTGATTCACTTGACTCGGCAGACGGACTTGACTCACTTGACTCGGCAGACGGACTTGACTCACTTGACTCGGCAGACGGACTTGATTCACTTGACTCGGCAGACGGACTTGACTCACTGGACGATGCACTTGACTCGGAACTCGACTCACTTGACTCGGTGCTTGACTCGGCGCTTGATTCAGCAGGGCTCACGCGAAGTGCGGACTCGGCAGGGCTGACGTGAGTCGCGGACTCGGCTGGGCTCACGTGGAGCGCGGGCTCGACTGGGCAGACGTGAGTCGAGGGCTCGGCGGGGCTGACGTGAGTCGCGGGCTTGTGGAGCGTGGTCTCGGTAGAGCTGGGGCGAAGCGCAGGCTCTCGAAGCTTCTCCTCCACGCCCACGGTAAACGAAGAGCCGCTCCACAACAGGGCCAGGTCGATATACCACTCTAAAGACCCGTGCGGATCAGGTTCGGGCATCTGAGAACCGAGTGGTTCCGATAAACCCCCGCGGAAGAAGATCTTCAAGCACTGAGTATCCATTTGGGCGAGGTGCGCCAGCTCGAGGAATTCTGCGACATAATCCTCAATGGATTCCCTTGGCGAAGCCGATTGATCTGGACATCAGGACTCCATGTAGGCATGGCTGCTGGATCACTTTGCGGTGAGTTCTTCTGTAACGAGGTGCGGTTGAAGGAGAGAGGAGGCGAAGATCCAAATGCAGCACACACACTTTAATTCAAAAGACAAACTAGACTCGGATACAGGACTCAGAAGCAACAGGAACAACCGACATCACATTAAACAAAGACAGGGCAGAAACACAGGGCTTAAATAATCGGGGACAAGCGAGCTTAACAGGATAACAAGGGGGCGGAGATAGCAAGACACACCTGGGAGAACTAAATGACAAGACAGGGAACCACTAAACATGACACAAAACCCACACTGTAACAATGTACATATTAATCAAACTTTATCTAAGGTAATCTCTCTTTTGTTTGGGTTAGGGTTAGGGTTTTTTACTAGTCAGCTCGCGACGCAATGTTATTCATTGTAGCCTACGCGCAAATTCAAAGCGACGTGTCTGGGCACGTTAAAGGGGGGTTGAAACACTCAGTTTCACTCAATCTCATGTTAATCTTGAGTACCTATAGAGTAGTATTGCATCCTTCATATCTCCAAAAAGTCTTTAGTTTTATTATATTTATAAAAGAAAGACAGGCTGTACCGAGTCTTTCCGGAAAAACCCGAGCGGGTGGAGGCGTGCCGTGTGGGCGGGAGCGCGCGAAGCTTTTGCGTGTGTTGTAAACAGACAGACTCGTGGTTTATGAGGACATGATTTAGTTTTACAATAAACAAACTGACACCTACAGTGGCCAGCTAAACAAATGTATTTAAACACACACACACACACACACACACACACACACACCATACATCGCATGCTCCATAGATACATTAACTGTACGTAATCATGTTGTTTACTTGCTGTGCTTACACGCCGATAGTTAACAACACACAGACATTTAAAGCAGTTTTACTCACCGCCTGCGGTTCCAACGCACGACCGTGAACCTTTATCGTTGGGACTGCTCCATCTTTAAGTATTAGGCGATCTGCAAATCCGGCGTCGAACTGGGCCTTGTTTATAAAACTATTACTGTCGAAATGAAGGAAACAAACAAGAACACTTGCACAACTCCGTTGCTGCTCTGGAAAAACAAAATCCATCCACAGGTCCCTTAACTCTGGGTTCTTTGGGAATTGGTGCAGTGTTGTCTTGCCCTGGCAACCAAAAACACACTTTTTTTGTGCCTTTTTTTTGATTGCAGCGCAGCCGAGCCGAGCTGACGGGCATATGCGTACTCTCGCACGTTGTAGGCTACAGCTGCGCGCGCGCCCTTCCGGGAGAAGTGCTCTTAAGACCCGTATAAGGAAATTCCGACCTCTCTGACGTAACACATGCCCGTATTCGAAAAAAACTTTCCGAAACTTGTGACAAACCGGAAAGAGTATTTTTGGAACAGAAATACTCCATCAAACTTACAACTTCAGTTTTGAAACTTTGTCCATGTTTACCATGGGAATCCAACTCTTTAACAGTGTAAAAACTCACTATGCATGAAACAGCATTTCACCCCCCCCCCCCCCCCCCCTTTAATGACACTCGCTCTCTTTTAAATACGTAATAAAGCGTGAATGATTTTTCCAGAAATGACGCTGATCTACAGTACAAGTTTATATTTAGAGTATATTCCACCGTGTTGACCAGCAGGAGCCGCCAGTGTGAGGGGGTTCTAGCGCTTTAAAACTGGCAATCATTTTGTGAATCAATTAGTTCAAATTATTCAGAGTTTCAAAAAGCTTCTTTGTTGGCAACTGACACACTGAAATATTTCTCAAAAAATCTTCTGTAGTGTTTCCACAGAAGAAAGTCATAAGTGTTTGGAATAACATAAGGGCGAGTAAATTATCATTTACATTTTTGGGTGTAGCTTCAATAATACAACAGGCAAGTGAACTTTTCAAACAAAATTAATTGTTCTTAACTTTATATGTATCATTTTATTTCCATGTGAATGTAAATGTGGTGAAAGAGAAGATTATAATTGGTGAACAAAATGCATTAGACTATCTAGACCAGAGCGAGTGAAAGACACAAATGCTGTTAACTGGTAAAAATATTTAGTTGTTCTGTAGAGGAGAAGAGACTTCATCCACAGAACACAGACAATATACTGTAGATATGTGTATTAGCAACAGACACACACATAACTGACTTAATATACAATAAAACAATAACAATATATTCTGTGTATTAAATGTAAGAGAGATAATGTAAATGTTTAAAAGTTACATGTAAACTTGATATCTTTTGATACATTTATATGTGCTATACTTGACAATCACGTTCATGATTAGACATATTTGAATCATTATGGATGAGTTTAGTCTAAACATTATTATATTTGCAGGCCTGATAGTGAAGATTTCTGCTGACACTCATCTGAGCTTCTTCCTCTGTTCTTCCTTTAATTACAACTAAACCATCATTTGGCTGAATAATAAACCAACATTAATCATTCAATATCACATGTTTCTAATGCGCATGCTAACACACACGCTGCTTTATTTAATAGTGAAGTCTGAGTCTCTTCCACCTGTATGAAACACATTTACACATTTATTTCTCCTCATAGACAGTAGAGAGACTCTTCTGTGGATCATCTGATGGTTTCTGCTCCTCTCATCTCTGTTTCACAGATTTAAATCATGATGTAAATCCACTGACGTTTCATGATCGATCTTCATCTACTCTGTAAAGTGGAACAGAAGAGAAAACAATCAGTGTTTTTGAGTAAAAATAAGTCACTGAATTCCTGTAATCAGATTAATTACTGACTTAACATGATCTTGCATAGATATTTGTAGATGTAAAACCTGAATCATGTTGATATGTTTGTCTGTGTGTGTCAGTGCGACTCCTATTGAGTCTCTGTAAAGGAGAAACTAATGAGTGTACGGCGTATGGAATAAACCACTGTCACGGGATGGTAAATAAATAGTGAAGCGAGGATTCAAGTGCTGGATGAGGATATTTATTAAACACAAACACATGACAAGCCGGGAATGTCAGAGCTCTGTCACCAAACCAAATATAAACCAGATAGAAGTGACAGAACCCTGACAACCACAGGGAGCAAATACTAATGTTATTTTGAGTTAAACACAAACCTTTAGTTAAAGCCGTTTGTCCTCTAGTTTAAACATGTTTGTAGGCTCTTAGTAAATAACTGAGAGTAAAGTAAGTGTAGAGTAGTGTGCCGTGTTGCTTGTCACAGTAAAAACACACTAGAGACAGAGACATTTCTCATGTGAGCTGGACGCTGTGAGCTGAAGCTGGAACTGCACTGATTTTAGCAGGAGTGCAGCGTTTTCCTACAATCTGACCAAGTCTGTTTTCACACTGAAATGATTCACTTCTACTGACACAATTCATAAAGCAGGTGTTGATGTATAAAGCTGTGACAGTGTGCTTTTCTTCTCTTTCCTCCTTTGTGTTCAACATTTCAATAACTTCACATTTTGTTCTCACACAAACCCTTTGTTGTAATAAAGCTTATTGATAATTTCCTTTCACGAATGTTTGAAAGGTTTGTTCAGATATCAGAGGTAAATGAAGATCTCTTTAATATCTCAGTGATGTTTCCTCACCTCAGGACACAGTTTGAGTCTCGTAGCTCGTCTCTGAGCCGCTGCTGTGAGTCTCCTATCTTATTGTGTCTCAGATCAAGCTCTTTTAAAAACTGCAGTGCTTTTGAGTTAGTCAAAGACTGAGTTAAAGAAGAAACATCTGTAATGCCACAGCCATACAGACTAGAAAGACACAAACAGAGGAAGAGAGATTATCTTACAAACAAATCATGAATATGAAGAATTTTACACAGATATAATGTGAACTCAGACTCATTTTGAGATATTGAGAATAAAGTGTTTTAGTTTAAAAAAAAAAAACAGAAAGTGCACTGCTATAAACAATGAAACATAAGCCCTGCTGTCTTCAAATAAATAAACTTCAGTCACACTGTAATTGCTGTACAGTATATCACAACTATTCAGTGTTTTCAACCGGAGGTTATTTTAGTCATATGTTTATTTTAGGTTTCAGGCATTTAAATACACATAAGTAGGCTACTAGCAAAAACATATTTTTGGGGGCGCTATGTAGGCTACTAGTCCCAATTAAGATGACAAAATTGTCCTCACCAATATTTTAGTAAACTCCTTTCAGGATTTTTCCGGCATATAGAAGTACAAGGCAGCCGCCTCCGGCTCTCGACAAAAGTGGGATAGAAAGTCACTCACATGCACACTTTTTCCACCGTGACGGTTCTGTTGCGAGTTCCCGGCCTGTGTCCATTCTCAAACGTAGACTAGTTTGCCGATAATGCTGCGCGGATCATTATCTGCGAGTCGGGCGAGCCAAATAATAAAAACATTAGGCCTACATTCAAATTAATCGAGGGTGGATGACAGATAAATTATTATAATGTGTTGATTTTAATAAAGACACGGAACTCTCTCATCATGGTAAATGCATTGAGCGTCACTCTTTTACTTTCGTTTTCAACAACGTAATTCTCTTTAGAGAAAACCAATCAAGGAAATCATATCAGGGCATTTACTACAGTTGTAATTTTTGGCTCACAGTCTTATTATTCTAATTTAATGTATTGATCAAATTAAGGAATATTTTAAATGAAAGATGGAGCATACATAAAATTAGAGGGAAAAATGCCATATTATTAAAGGTAAATTATTCTGATAAGGGTGTTTGCCAACAGTGATGGGGGTGATATGTAAAATGGACCATCAGGTAAAATGGGCCATTTAAGGTTTTGGGGTCCCAGCCCCTATGGAATTTAGAGCCAATGACTGCAAAGGATTTCAAACTGTTGTCATAACTGTGCTTGACAAATAACAGGTGATTTAATTGGTTTATGATTGCTATGGTGGGCGGTGCAATAATTAAAAACAAGACTACACCAGAAAGTTGCATGGTAAGCAGCCTGGCATACCAAATCTAACTAAACTATGATAAATCTATAAAAAAAAAAAACATGCACATAAAAAAATATGCATAATATCTGTCTTGATGGCATCAATGAGAAATAATGTTGTTAGTTTGGTATATGAACATATTTTTTGAAAAAGTGATGTTTTTCTTGGTGGCCCAATTTACCTTAACCCAGTGAGGTAAAATGGGCCACATGGTTTCAGCTAAAATGGGCCATCATCTGTGTCACTCACACACATACATGTGTGTGTGTGTGTGTGTGTGTGTGTGTGTGTGTGTGTGTGTGTGTGTGTGTGTGTGTGTGTGTGTGTGTGTGTGTGTGTGTGTGTGTGTGTGTGTGTGCGTGCGTGCGTGCGTGCGTGCGTGCGTGCGTGCGTGCGTGCGTGTGTGTGTGTGTGTGTGTGTGTGTGTGTGTGTGTGTGTGTGTGTGTGTGTGTGTGTACGTCTGGTTCGCTATCTCTTTTGGACTCTCTGCATTTTTAAACAAACTCATTCTGTATGATTTATAAGCTTTTGTACCCATGGGGACCTCAATTTAGGTCCACAGTGACACAAGTCCCCATGAGTCTGTGTGCATTCGGTTTAAGTCCCCACCAGGATAGAAAAACACACACACACACACACACACACACACACACACACACACACACACACACACACACACACACACACACACACACACACACACACACACACACACACAGTTCACTGATCTATGCTGTTTCAAAATGGACTTTTTTAATTGCACATTTGAATATGTGGGTTTTGCACCCAAAATGTTTTGTTTAATGGCACATATGAATATGTTTGTTTAATCCAGTTTAAATGTTATGTGGCTGTATAAACAATTGTGTTTTAAAATTAAAATTGATGATACATTATTAGTACTATTTCCCTTTGCAGTTTGACTAGCCCATTTTACCTGAAACTGCTCATGCAAAAAAAGTTGGCACACCTGATGTTTCAAGAACTGTAGGGCCTAAATAATTATATTTTATTACATAATTTCAACACAAAATTATCAAAAACAGTCATTATTAATCATAAAAACAAATTGAAAAGGCATATATGGTATTGTATTATTGTCCCAAACAATTTACCAAAAAGTGGCCCAATTTAACTGACCTCACCCTATTGAAACATTGACAATTTAACTTTGAAGGGAGTAAAAAGACTTTGTTTAGGCTATTAAGGAAATATAATTTTGCTAAAAGAAGAACTTTTAATTTAAATAAATGTTCATTTTAAATCAGCCTACTTCAGTGTGATATTTTACCATATTATCATGCTTAACATTGAGAATCTGAATAATTGTAATGTGATGATCAGATGCAGATATCTAAACAAAGAATATTTTGGGCGGTTGGATTATTTTTAACAGCGGATTCGGGTGACTCAAAGTGCACCAGATTAATGAATTTATCTTTAAAATGTACAAAATTTTCTTCTTGGGGGAGCATGGCCCCAGACCCCCCTAAAGGGACGAACTCCACCCAAATATTCTCTACTCCTGTATTAATAAACGTTGAACTCAAAAGAATGAATTGCAGTGTTAAGTAATGTATTTATCACACACATGCCTGCTCATAGGCTACTTTTTTTTCCTTTTTTTAAAGAGACCCCCACAAAGATGAAATCATAATTCGAACCCTGTTAAAAGGTTTGTGTGAATGATGGTTTAGGTGTTTTCTATGGAAATGTTCAGTGACATCAGAGCACATGTTGGATATGGAGGCAATAAAAATGTTCATCAAGAACAAAAGAAGAAAAATCAAGGTAAATATTGATTGATCAGTTAATATATTTATTCTATAGAAAACGTTGGAAAACGTCCTTTCCAAACATGCTGTAGGCCTACCTTCAAGGGTGTTTAAAAAGAATTAAGTTAAATTAGAGAGTATTTTGCATACGTGAAATGCTAAATAGTAATTTACAGCAAGACTACAGAAATGTCATTTCCACCACACACACACACACACACACACACACACACACACACACACACACACACACACACACTGCCCTCTGTGCTGGAAATGAAAGCATGTGGTGTGACATTTAGGGTTACAAAGTATATATATATATATATATGCTGTGTATATAATCTCCCAGAGCTTGAATACATAACTTTCACATTTTGACCTTTGATTGCAGGCTATGGCTTGAATGTCAACTTTTGTGTTCATTGATCCTCTCTGACGAAGTGGAAAGCGAAAATACCAGGAAAATACTCACACATAAAAATGCAGCACATGAATCTCATTTGCATTCTGTGGCTCTTTTTCTCATTCCACCAATCAGCGGTCGGGTGATTTTTAAAGAAAGCTCTAAACGTATATTCGGGAGGAGGAGCCTAATCCTTCAGTCCTGTCAATCATCATCGCGAGAGCACCACTGCACGTTTTCCTTTTAGTCATTCTCTTTCCTCTTCTTTCCTTTCAGTCATTCTCTATCCTTTCAGTCTTCTTTCCTTTCAGTCCTCCTCCTCTTTCCACTGTGCATCAGTGCCGCTGAACCGGTTGATTAATCTCGAGCGAGTTTAGGGTTCGAGGACACTAAGAAGTTCGCTTATATCATCCATCCATTCATTAAGACTGAATGTGCTCGTGAAATAAATATCAGCCGCAGTTCCCGCTTCTCTCTGCTCTCAAACCAGTTTGGCAAAGGATCCGTTTAAGGTATGAAATATATTTAATATCTACATGCAAATATAGTTTGGCCCTGATTTTGAAACGTTTTTTTTTTTTTTTTTTTTTTTTTTGTATTGATTAGCAGATTGTTTTTTGTTTTTTCAAACATTTTGACGTTTTTTTTATTTAATTTTATTTTTTTATTCAATACCACAAGAAAGCTGCCAGGAAATAAAATAAAATAAATAAAAAGTTTTACATAAAATCCAGTGCTTTCAAAGCATTACATGTTTTCATTGCTTTTTTGTTTTTAGTTTGTTCCAAAAAAACTTTTTTTTTATTGCAGAAAAGGTAACATACACATAATAACAAAATATGAACAATCAAGACAAAAAATAAAATAAAATAAATAAAATAAAAAAGCATAGCTCACAGTCAATTTTAACAAATAAGGATATTCCAAAACACCAGGGTTATTGAAAAGTGTATCATAGCATTTTTAATATTTCACAGATTTTTTGTTTTTCAACGGTCTTATTGAAGAAATAGTAAAAATCAAAGTCAGAACAAAACAAATTTAACATAGGAGATAAATTAAGAATTTTTTGTTTATGTATGTGAAATTTTGCTAATAAAATAAAAAGGTTAACAATAAATTCCAGATCCTTATTGCTTTTATTTTCATAATACAATTTAACATCCTTTAAAGTAAAGCAATAATTAATATTCATCAGATTAAATATAAAATCTGCCAAATCAGTCCAAAACTGGTTCAGACTTTACAGTCAAAAAATAAGTGAGTCAGTATCTCTTTCTCATTGTTACAAAAACAGCACATATCATCAATATCAGAAAATCTTGATATTAAAGATTTAGAAGGATAAATGGTATGTAGAATTTTCTATTTTTATTTTGTTATTAATACAGTATTTGAAGGGAATTAACCAAGCTCTTCTCCATTCAATATTTTCAATCTTAGAGTTCCAGAAAAATTTCTCTCCAGGAGATATTTTGTTTTTGTTTTTTGTTCCAAAAAACATGTGGAGGTTTAATGATCGTTAATGACGTCATCTGGCCGTGAATTCCACGTCTTTTAATTTCTGCGCGTCTCTGGACGTCTAAACGGTTTATTTTTTTTAGTTCTTCTGGATGTAAAATGTGTGTGTATAAGCCTGCATATAAAATAATCACACCCATAATGTGTAACATCGTGAAAGGCAATCAATCAGGCTATTTTAACACACATGAACTTGACAAAGGTTCTAAAAAGGTCCAAATTCGGTCCGGTCAGAGACATGGCCGTCTATAAAACTCTTTAATCGTGTACAATCGTGTACAACATAACGTGTACATCGTTTTGCTATTATTGGTCCTGTGATACAAATAGAAGCCCTTTTCCCTGTGGGATTTAGTATCAAATTTGGATATTGGAATAATAAAGTAGCCAATTTAAAGTAAATCACATATGTAGGCCCTACACACAATGTTCCTGTTTTTGTTGTTGTTGGGTTTTTTTCCACTGTTTTCTAGGGGTTTATTAATTTTAGACTAGTTGACCAGCACACATTATATGCAATGCAATATTAATCACGAATAAAAGATGGTGTTGAGCAGTATTGAAACTGGACTTTCACTGTATATTGCAGTGAAATTCTGGATTTTGGGTTGAATTGAATTATGAAGATAGGCGTGTGTTTGTGTGTCTTGCATTCTCAAAAATATATGACCCATAAAAAAAACAGTGTCTTGTCCCACACTGATGGTACTCAAACAATAATTTCAAGGTTGGCAGGTCTGTTAATGGTTAGAAATGTGTTGCCGTATATAAACCTGCAACTCAATGGCGTGAGAAAAATTGAGAAGGAATTAAAAATGGTATTAAAAAGTATAGTCTTTCTATAATATTCCATCATTGATGAATAGAAGTCAGAGCTGTGGCAGCACTAACTTTCAGTTACTAACAGTCTTGCATTACTGTTAATAAATATAACATTTTAAAATAATATAAAATTAAATTTAATATAAAAATATAAGTTTTTAGAGCCTATAAAAGGTGTTTATGGTTTTTGTTTATGGCTCATTTGTTATATCCACCACCCCTGGCTCTTCCTGGAGCGTGCTTCATGTTATTTTACTGCATATTAATCTCATGCCAATAAAAGATGTACTGCATTAAATGTGTTTGAATAGTGGGAAAAAATAAAGCCGTATTTGCCCTCTTCAATGGGTACAGTGAAAAGGACATTTCTGATAAAGACAGCTGATCTTTTAAATAATGTCCCCTGCATAGATAAAAGTTAACAATAAAAATTACATTAATATTAGACAAGGAACAAGAGATTTTCTTTGAATGTCATAAGGCCAAAATTACCTTGAATTAGCCTACATCGTACAGGTGTAGCTTTGAATGACTTCTTTTCAAGTTGGCCATCATTGCTCATGTTTAAATTCATAGTTAAGGCATTTGACTTGATTCTGTGAAAGAAATGACACAGGATTACTTCACCTAAAAAAAATTCCACGTAAAGGTCAATATTTAAGGTCAGCAGTTAACAATAATGTGCAGCGTGGCAATTGCATGGAAAGTTGAAACATACACTTTCACAACCACTCATCTATCATGTAATAAGTGCTATGAACTATGTCCTTTTCCATATCCACAGTTTTTGTGACAAGTTATGATTTAGTTAGTTATTTTAAGTTGTTTTGATTTCTTGTTTTCAGTCAGTAATAGATATTTGACCGGTAAGGAGAAGAGAGAACCGCTCTTCACGTTTGTACTTTCTTTTATTTCCTTTTATATTTATTCCTATGCTTTTTCTCACTCAATCCCCATGTATGCAGTGTGACGAGTGTGACGTTTAAGTTCTTTTATTAAACCCGTGGAAAATACGGCTCTCGTGCATCTTTTCCTCCGACACACCACATGTTTTTTTCTCTCTCTGGGCAACAACATCTCCACTTTGCGTTACACTGTGTGTATTAGGGCTGGGAGAAAACATCGATTCACATAGCCTAGTTATCGTTATTTTTGTTGTTTTTTTACGATTCTAATTTTTTTTTTATTCCAGAATCGATATTAATTCAAATTAAATTGCTTTATTTTAATTTTATTATTAATATCACTTTCAAATGAACGTGTGAAAGCATCGTGAGACTGAATGCACTGAAAGTCCTCGCGATACTCATATGCTGAGAGAGAGAGAGAGAGAGAGAGAGGAGAGAGAGAGAGAGAGAGAGAGAGAGAGAGAGAGAGAGAGAGAGAGAGCTGCACGATTCGTCTTTAAAATAGGCTACTGTGATCTCGAACACACACGCGATCTGCTTCCATTCCGTCTATTAAACCTTTGACAAAATCATGTTTGCGGCTCATGCACTAAATGTGTATTTTGTCCGTTTTGACCATAGATTTAATATTTAAAAAGCAAATAATGTGTTTACTGTTTCAGTCACACCCCTCCCCCTCACAATGGTTCATTCCACCTGCGCGGTCCGAGCTACCGCTAGTGTAATGCCTCTTGCTTATTGCACTTGCTATGATGCAGTGCAGACAGTGACGCACACATGTCACATTAACAGTCAGGGCATCAAAAACGGAAAGAGAAGGAAAGAGAAGACCGAGCACGCCGAAGTCGACAGTTTTTCTAAAAGAAAGGTAGCTTGCCCCATTCCTGTATTCCAAAACTTTCAGAGTTAGCTACTTATTTTTGTTGCTACATGACCTGCTTTTATCTAGCTAGCTTAGTAAAATAATTACTGAATTATGATTTAACATCCAACAATAACACCCCCGTCCCCGTCTCAGCCGAACGAGGGGAGCCTGAGCGCGGATTGAAGCCTCTAAACACGTCTTATCTACTGTGTTCGACACATGATGATAACTTTACAAAACAAAAAGTTATCCACACGCTTCAAAAATGTCAAAATCAGTTTGCCGTGTGTGTGTGTGTCATGTGTTCTGTGATCGATGCTGTCAAACTTGACGATCTTGATGTGAATAAAAGGCCCCAGAAAAAATAATATAAAATTGAATAAAACATGTGTCTGTAGTAACCATTGGCTATAAGGAGTTTACAAAATAGATATTTTAATATTTTATATTAAGAAAACTAAATAGGCCAATAATTATTACGTGTGTGTGTGTGTGTGTGTGTGTGTGTGCGTGCGTGCGTGTGTGCGTGTGTGTGTGTGTGTGTGTGTGTGTGTGTGTGTGTGTGTGTGTGTGTGTGTGTGTGTGTGTGTGTGTGTGTGTGTGTGTGTGTGTGTGTGTTTGTTTGACTTATACAGATGCAGTCAGCTTTCATGTAAAGTAGGGTGAATACTGGTAAAGTGGGACAATGGGTAAAGTGGGACAGTTAAGCTTAATCATTTCTATCTTTACATGGATATGTTTGTATTACTAAAAATCAACACTGAGCTCATCATTAGCAAGTATGTAATATTAAAAAAAAAGATTATGTGGCTATGACATCACTTCAGGTGTGTGGCACATCATAATTAACAACCATGCAGTGAACCGTGATGGTAAGTAAAATGACAGCATTCTGAGGTAAATAATGTTAATGTTATAAAAATAAACAAACTCATGGATCATTTGTAATTGTTATTTTGTTATAGAATGTAATGGAGAATCAGAATTTTTAAAAATCACATTCACATTAATCTTCTTGGGGTTTTTTTTATGCGATTTTGACACTGTCCAAGTTTGCTAATAGGATATTGTTAAACTGGGACAGGGTATTACTGGCAAACTGGGACAGTCATTCTAATGGAGGAATTGAGTTCCCTTTTTATATGTCCCTCATAAATTTAGTTAGTTAGCTAGATATTTAGCGCACCTTAGCGCACAGGAACATGAAAATCTGGACTGGTTTTTAAAATTAAATTTGTATGAAATTAATTAAACCCAATATAAAATGTTGTGGGCAGACGAGGGAGGGGGTGGGTTGAATCTGCTGTACCTGCACCCCTTCTTAAAAAAAGTGATGTTTATATTATTGTTGTTGTTGTTTATATTGTTGTTTATATTGTTTTTTTCAGGCCTACACTTAAATAACAATTGAATGTGTTTTAAGTGTCCCAGTTTGCCAATAAAGGTGTCCCAGTTTGACAGTAGAGCCTTGAAAAATGTGGTTTGGGGTCATTGTGTGTTTGAGGAAGAGTCATCCATCCTGTGTTTAATGTTTCTTTCTTTTCTATTGTGTATAGTATAGTAGAGATCTTAAGCTAGTTAGAATAGTATCATATGAGCGGCTAAGACATTTGGATCATAATAAAAAAGTATGCAGAATATCAATAATCAGAAAGTGTCCCACTTTACCAGTATTCACCCTATATGTCAATATGTGTACATTATGTTCTGTTGTGCTGGCAATTGCAATTGAGAAAATAAATGTTCTCCCTTTTCTTTAAACAAGTACATATTTCTATATGTTTTTTTCTTGTTTTTGTACTCATATTTAGACATTTTAACTATGCAATGTGCTAAGTATCTTTTTTAAAGTATACTGGGCATGTTTATTGGGTTAAATTGTATCTGTAAAAAATGTAGGGGGCTCAGAAATGTTGGTTTCTATAGGGCCCAGAATTTCTGGCGGCACCCCTGCCTAGCACATTTAATGTATAAAAAAAGAGAAAAGAAATAAGAAAAGAAAAAGGGGGTCTGCTCTTCTGGGCCCTAAATCAGCCTGGGCCCTTAGAATCGTCCTAACCTTCCCCTTTACCGCTGACCCAGAGAGAGTCGTCATGATACAGCTTCACAAACAGTCTTTTCAACCTAGTTATTTCTGTGATTTTTAAAATGATCATAGAAGTACTTGGATAAAAGTTTAAATATGAACACTGATGTCTACGATAGCAATCAAACTCAGCTTTTGATAGAAACTTGGTGCTTAAAATAACGCATTTATCGATTACATTGTTTCGACACTAGGTGGCGGCAAGGGAATGTACACTATAAAAAAAATCCGTCATTTTTACAAAATAAATTTGGCAGCTGGGTTGTCAGAATAATTTTGTAAAAATTACAGTCACTGTAAAAAAATCCTGTAAAATTTGTAAGAAATACAGACTTTTTAAGTTTGTTTATACAAAAAATTCCTGTTATTTTTACAAAAATAATTTGGCAGTGGTGGTTGCCAGAATCATTTTGTAAAAATTATTCACTGTAAACAACTTTATAGTTTTAAACTGTGCATTTTTGTACAAAACTGCATAAAAACACACATTTTCTGCTGAATTAAAAATAAAAACTTGCCTTTTGCCTTGCCTTCTTTATTAATATTAAAGCAGCACAACATACAAATTTGTAATATGTAGTGTACAGATTAATTATCTCATAGGAACTGATAGAGGAAAGATGGAGGTCCAGAGATGGAAGGAAACAAAGACGAGAAAAAGAGTAAAAATTAAAAATAGAGAAAGAGAGGCCAAGAAAGAGAATATTTTTTTAAAACAATCTCTGCAAACTGATGCACAGGACAATATCACAAAATATAAGACCAATAAAACTAAGTTGTATACAAACTCGCCTGAAAAATGCTCTTGAAGAGCTGAGCATAGAAGCTCAAACAAACCTTATTCAGAATATAAGCAGTTTCAGACATCACGCCACTCATGATCTGAAAGTCCTGAATTAAAGTAAGGACTCTTGGGTTCAGATTGAGACGTGAAGTTTGTGTCTTCTCCACTTTGGTGCCCTTCTCTTGGTTGATGGAGAAAAAACACATTGGGAAAGAAGAAAAACAGACAACTTATCAATTATAAAATAGTTTTATTAACAGAAAAAATAACTTAATTTTCTTTATTCAAGATATAAATGAAATATTTTAGGTAAAGGGTTAGTTCACCCAAAAATGCTGTCATTGATTACTCACCCTCATGTCGTTTCAAACCTGTAAGACTTTAGTTCTTTCTTAAGTCTTCCTAAGATCTTAAATTAAGATCTTTTAATGCAATCTCAGATATCTGTCCCTACATTGACTGTTACGCATGTGAAACTTTTATTTATTTATTTATTTATTTATTAAGTTGAAAGAGATTGAAAACCGAATCTGAATTTAACGGTTTAGTCCAAAAAATTGTAGACACAATCGTTTATATGATGACCAAAGTTAGGGTGACCAACTGCCCTGTTTTCCCAGGACATGTCCTGTTTTCATATAACAATATAACAATTTTCTATCCAGACAGAGGAGGCATAACCTACTTTAAATGTATTGAAATTAATAAGGTTTCTTTGAGTAAACTTCGAGTATCATTTGAGTAGGCCTATCTGTTTGCCGGGCCGAGTGTCCTGTTTTTTCAGGACAAAATATGGTCACCCTACCAAAGTTAAAGGTGGGGTATGTGATTTGGAAAACGACGGGCAGATTTTGAAAATATACAATTCAAATGGTCCTTCCTTCTTTCCTCCAACGCTGGCCCTGACTCCACCCACTCGAAGAACATGGATGCGCAATCATGCACGAGCGAAAACTCAGATGCGCGAGAGATTGTAATGACGATTTACTACTAATCATGGAACCGGCTTTACTGACGAGATGCGCATGCGTCACGAGCTTTGAGTATGCACACGACGGGGTCACGCGCGCTGGGGGGAGGGGAGTGTGGTACAGCTGTTTGATTGACGGACTTACTGTCCAATGATTCTAGGTGGTCTTGGAAATGATTGGCTGGAGTTTTTCCGAGTCCTGCCCGTTCCACAGATGATTAAATTGCTTAGTTTTCATTTCAGTGCTTCTAACTCAGTGGCTGTAAGTGGGTAAGGAATAGGATTTCAAGTTATTTTGAAAAAATTGACAAAAAAGAGAATCACATACCCCACCTTTAATTTAGTCTTTTATTCGCATAAAAACATTCATCAGCTTACCGTAAAACTTCAAATAATAGCCCAGGCTTTTATTTTCCCAAATGGTCGAACTGCACCATAGACTGTAAAAAAATATGGACGTAGTGTCCGTGACGTCACCCGTAGGTTTCTGAAGAGCGTTTTTGAAGCCTAAAGTGGGCGGGGCCAACCGTCGCCATCTTGGCAGAGCGTCATCTCTCATCACTCCCGGATAAAATAAAATGGGCAAATCAGTGGGACGTGGGAGGAGCTGAGGCGCCTTTTGCCCTTCGAAATACTATAATAATTAAAAGACGCATTATCATGCATTAACTTACAATATTTCTCTGAGCTTGTGACAGTGATTCATGCGCATACATGTCAGTCAGCGCAGCATCGCAGGTCAAGTTTGTAAAGAGCTTTATTCAGTCCATTTTAAAATCGGATTTTGGCCGCTTCTCTATTTCTCAACTGGGTTAAACCAAAGATATTACCTCAGAGGTTCAAGTAAATGCACTAGAAATCTGCGCTCATTCAAGGGTGTGCATCTATTGCATGGACGGAGTAAGCACTGACACCTGCAGGATTTCATCTGACGGTACTTTTATTTAACACTATAAAGTTAAATAAGCATATCTATTCCGTGAGAGCATCGGTAGTGCATAACGAGTGTAGCCTGTATATCTATGGACGTTTTTAAATCTAAACTCCAAAAAGCAACGAAATTGTCAGACATCCATTATTGCATGCGAGGAAAACAACTGGAAACACAGCGCTGGCTGTTCTCTCCATAACTTACTCGACAACGACGGAATCCAATGGCGTGGGCGAAGGTATAATGCGTGTATTAAATTGTATGAAATAATACTGAAAAAAGCACAAACACGGCAGAGATGGCAAGACGCTAACAGACAGCAGACACACGGCAGTTACAGCAGCCTCAATCCACCTGTCACTCAAGTGGCCTGTTTTAGAAGATTAAAGGGCACCTATTATGGCATTTAAAATGTTCCTAATGTTGTTCTGGGAGTCCCCAACAACAGTTTTACATGCAATGACAAAAAACACTTTTGTTGTCTTATAATATGCATTTATTTTTACCTGATTTGCTCAGCGATTCCCTAATGATTCGTTTGACGACTCATTTTTCTAAACCCCTCCTTTACGTGATGCTAATCGGCGGTGATTGGTCAGATAACCCAGTCAGTTATTTTTTGCATTAGCCCAAAGCTTAAACATATTGATAAAGCACTGCAGTACTACAATACACTCTATTCTTTATGACAACTCCAATAACAACGACAAACATTTTACATATTTCAAAAAACACACACACACAGCTTGGAGAACTAAGCGCTGAGCGTAACTGAAACACAGTTGTTGTAAATATAAACTCTAGCCAATGATTCTTCACATGCTTGTCCCTGGGCAGTGAAAAAAAAAAGTTCGCTTTTGATTCGCACTTCAGAACAGAGTCTCGTCGACATGTTGTTGTCAGGTTTCTCTGTCTGCTCGGCGCGCGCACTGAGTGGGCGTGTCGAATTCAAATAACTTGTGCAAGTGACGTACGAAAGTTAGAGCGAAAGCATCGTTCGTCTATCGATTCATATCAGCGACTCAGAGTCGACTCTTACTTTTGAGAGACTATAACTTTGTATACGGTGAACTTTCATATTTAAAACTTTGCAGGATGTTTTTGTTCACTTAGATCTATGTTACACACTACATGAAAGGGCAATTTTCAAAATTCCATAATAGGTACCCTTTAAATACAAACCGAAACTAAAAAAACAGACCCGGCCTCTATTTGAGACCGGCCTTTATTTACCCAAACTTGTCGCCACACCAGGCGTGTAAAAGAGACAGGCGTCTATTTGGGACTCGGCTATTATTTGAAGTTTTACGGTACACATCAGTTGTGGTAAATAAAAGCTCACGCATGTTCACTTGATATGAGAGAACCAGGCAGCCTGTTTGAACTTTCTCAAGAACCAATGAGGTTTGCTCTCGTGCGTCAAAAGCAGGCCTGGTTGAGCTTGTTTGTGTTTGCTGACCAATGTTTTTATATGTGAATAATAACCTAAATAAAATCTGTTCATCAAATAAAGTGATGTGAAAATTTGGACTAAAACACTCAATTCATATGAATTAGTTTTTACGATCTCTTCATGAACTTTTTGATGCGTCAAAGTGGTAGTTGCGTAGCTGTCAATAGAGGGACAGAAATCTCTCAGATTTCATTAAAAAGATCTTCAATTGCGTTCATAAAACAAACGTCTTATGGGTTTGGAACGACATCAGGGCAAGAATCCCTTGGGTGAACTAACCCTTTAATAATAGCTGGACCTGTCAATCAGACATCTGCAGTTTATCAGTACATCTCCCATTATAATCAATGAAAAAATAAAAGGCCATTTCATACCCGATTTAGCCCTCTGATTTAAATGCTCTGTTGGAAGGGGGAAGTCAGCTGTGAGACCGTGAACACTATGATTGGCCAACGTCTGTTCACTCATCACTCATTCATAAAGAGATTCAACTCACATCGTGTTTATACTGTTAGTTATGATGGAAGCAATCGTGAGAGTGCAGAAATCAAGTTCCAATCAATAGACATGTCTGTCATCGGCTACAATGCTCATTACTGGAACCTTTCATGCGATGGAAGTAGATCTAAATTGAATGCTATAATCAACACTTCATAATTAGTTAAAAGGTTAGTTCACCCAAACATTTTAAATGTCATTAATTACTCAACCTCAAGTTGTTCCAAACTCGTAAGACCTTCGTTCGTCTTCTGAACATGAATTAAGATATTTTCAATGAAATCCGAAAGCTCTCAGGCCCCTCTATAGACAGCAATTTATTTACCACTTTCAAATATCAGAAAGGTAGTCAATTTTTTTTTTAAATCATCCATGTGACTCCAGTAGTTCATCCCTTCAACTTTGGACCCCCCCGGGGACCCACCCGTGGGTCCAATATTGCATAATCATAATCATTTTGAAAAATCTCTAAGTTGTACAGCACAAAACTAGACATATATAGTATTGTTTGAAAGCTTAGAACCTCAGCTTTCATGACAATCCCATCACTTTTGTATTTATGTTACCTAGAATAAGATATTATGGTCTAAATTCGACCCCCCCGCAACGACCCCCCCTTGAGAAAATCATATTTATGATATTAAATGTCATATTTATATCACACAAACTCACCAGAAATAGACAAATCATACATCAAATGAAAGCTCTCACTCTCAAGAATATCACTGTGCAGTTTATTTTTCCGATCCAACACTTTACAATAACATTATTTTCCAAAGAATCACGAAAACGGAATCAAGTTTTTTGAACAAGCAAACACATGAATCATATTCCTGTTCGGATCACTTCCTCCGTGTGGAGCTACTAGCCTCAAACGCTATATCAGCTCGTTCCTTAGGTTGTTTTCTTCAAAATGAGACCATTTTCACATGTCTTCGAGCAAGGATGACCAAATTACACTGTAATATGTCACCGATGTCCAGATCAAAACGTGCGATCTAGGATAGGAGCAAATATTCTTATTAATCTTAGGTTTGATCGTCTTCGTTAGCCGCGATTTTTGATGACGTCATCAAATATTGCGTCATGCGTCAAGAAAGCCGAGACTCTCAGTGATCATTTCTCTAACCCACTCAGAGACCGAGATATTCTATGACAAGTTCGAGGAGGCGGGTCTTCATCCTGACATTCCAGCTGCTGCCAGCGCGCATCGCAGAAGAGAGGAGTCTAGTTTGAGATCGATTGATAGTTTGGAAAGTGTTTTTTTTTAGTTATTGCATACTTTTTACAACTGGTTGGAGTGTTTTGTCTTTGGACAATGGCTTCAAGAAAGATTTTTGTCGGCGTAGAGGCTGTTTTGGCGGAGTTTGATCGAGACAGTGACACTGAAACTTGCAGCAAAGTTTTGACTCTGATCACAAGCTGCGTAATGGATCCTGAATTTGAGTAAGTACACATTTTGAACCTATAAACGTTGTATTTGTGTATTTCATGAACTAATGCATGCCACAATTGTACAAAATATTCATGCAACAGACATCGAGGAATATCACAACCCATGCACGCTCTAGTTCAAATTAGCTTGGGTGCTTTTGCTAACGCATTTGCGGTTGTTGTTTTTTTTGTCGCGTACATGTTTGTGCATGTATATTTGAGATTTATTTTGCACCCAAAGATATATGCATTTAATAATAAACGAGCACAACCCATGCATATATTGATGCCATAGGTCAAATATGCTTGGGAGCTTTTGCTAAGCTATATATATACACACACACACATACACGTGAAATGCATTCTACATGTTGGTTACATTCATATTTGAATCAGTGCATGCATGAGTTGTGCTCCTTTATTTTTGCACACATGTATTGGTGTGTCTTATGTGGGTATGCAAATTATAATCTTGTATCTGTTATGTGCATATGTTAATTATTTTGTGTGTTTGTGTGTAATATTAGCATGCATTTCTGAATCACAATGTGGATTCATAAATTTGTTTTGTTTTGCAGTCTGGACAGTGGTGATGAGTGGCAGCCAGAAATGAAGACACCAGTGACTCCTTTCAGATAAATCTCAATAACTTTTTCTGCGGAGGAGTTATCAAGAAAATTATTTTTTCCCCTGTTTACAGACACCTCGTGGAAACAGTAGAAACTTTCTGAAGGGAAATACACCAAACAGATCCTAAGTTACAGACTCTGAACTAAAAACCTAATAAAAAAAAAAATCTAAATCTGACTTTTTATCCTTATTTATCATAAACTTGTGACTAAATACAATAAAATATATGCAATATTCCACCACTGTGTTAAACTTTAGAGTGTTTTTTGTAAAATGAGACCATTTTCATTAATTTACTCCAATGTATGTGCGTAGGACACTCTTTTAAATCCAGGTATGCCCAATTCTTTTAGCAATAAAAAATGGAGACTTCAAAAGTACACTTGGAGACACCAGTGACTCCTTTCAGATAAATCTCAATAACTTACTTTCAGAAAGAGTTAGCAAAAAAATTCTTTTTGCCCCTGTTTACAGACACCTAGTGGAATCAAAAGAAACTTTCTGAAGGGAAATACACCAAAACGATCATAAGTTACAGACTCTCAACTAAAAACTTAATTTAAAAATCTATCAAAATCATTTATCATAAAATTGTGAATGCATACAATACAATATATGCAATATTCCACCGCTGTGTTAAACTGTAGAGTGTTTGTTGTAAAATGAGACCATTTTCATCCATTTACTCCAATGTATGTGGGTAGGACACCATTTTAAATTCAGGTATGCCCAATTCTTTTAGCAATCAAAAATGGAGACTGTAAAAGTACATTTGTCACTCCTTTCAGATAAATCTCAATAACTTTTTTTGAGAAGGAGTTATCAAGAAAATTCTTTTTGCCCCTGTTTACAGACACCTAGTGGAATCAAAATAAACTTTCTGAAGGGAAATGCACCAAACAGATCCTAAGTTACAGACTCTTAATTTAATTAAAAATAAAGCTTAATTTAAAAATCAATCGAAACCTTATTTTATTATCCTTATTTATCATAAAATTGTGAATAAATACAATACAATATATGCAATATTCCACCACTGCGTCAAAATGAGGAGTGTTTTCTGTAAAATGAGACCATTTTCATCCATTTACTCCAATGTATGTGGGTAGGACACAATTTTAAATTCAGGTATGCCCAATTCTTTTAGCAATCAAAAATGGAGACTGTAAAAGTACACTTGTGACTCCTTTCAGATAAATATCAATAACTTTATTTGAGGAGGAGTTATCAAAAAAATTCTTTTTGCCCCTGTTTACTGCCACCTAGTGGAATCGAAAGAAACTTTCCGAAGAGACATAGACAAAACAGGTCCAAAGTTACAGATTAAAAAAAAAAAAGTATTAAAAAAAAAGTATAAAAAAATTAGATTTTTTATGTATTTATCAAAACATTGTGAATAAATACAATAAAATATATGCAATATTTCACCACTGTGTTAAAATTTAGAGTGTTTTCTGTAAAATGAGACCATTTTTATCCATTTACTCCAATGTATGTGGGCAGGACGCTCTTTTAAAGTCAGACATGCCTAATTCTCTAAAAAATTCAAAATATGCTGCAGGGTTGATGTGGGGACAACTCCGGCGCAAAATTACCCTAGGGTGTAATAACACATTGGTACCGAGTCGACCGTTCTCTGGGATTTGTTTTCATGATAATCGAATGCAAAGTGTTTTATCTCTAAAAACTGTTTAGCTTATAACGCTAGTATATAGGGCATAGAGTAAGTAAAAATAAATTGTTAGTTAATACCACTAACAAGGCTCAAAATAGCCCCACACTAACACTAGCATAATGAGGGTCCCTACCTGCAAACCCAAGCATTGAGAAGTATTGTAAGTGTACAGACAGTTTAATAAGAAGATACTTTATAAAGACAGTACATGTCGCGTATACAGGCAGAAGCCATCTTGGACAACAGTCTCGACCAGTCGAACCACGAACGCTGTGATACGTGAGCTGGTCCAAGATGGCTTCTGCCTGTATACGCGACATGTACTTTATATGTCTTTATAAAGTATCTTCTTATTAAACTGTCTGTACACTTACAATACTTCTCAATGCTTCTGTCTATTTTGAGCCTTGTTAGTGGTATTAAAGAGGTGGTTTGGAATTTTGGACATCGGGCCTCATTTCCAAGTGAGCCTTAGTGTTATTTATCAGTGGAGACAATTTTCAAAAATTTTCATCCAGTCGTTCCAGTTGCATATTTCGCCGGCGAGTCAACGGTAACTGCTAGCCTGCCATTAAATACAGTTTTACCCACTCCACAGTTCACCAAAAGCAAATAAATTATAACCCCAGACTATCGTTGCATCTCAATGATATAGTTATACTTCGTTCCCTGTATTTATTAGCACAGTCTACAGCAGTGGCTGAGTGATATCAAGTTACCTAGACAACCGAGCGCGCCGGTCCACATGACAATCACGCAAGTGTATTTACCCGTAGCTATAATATATACATAGACGCCATATTGGCCGCTTTGGAATGTTGCTGAGATACGTCAACGTGTCCGCCATTTTGCTGAGGGCAAGACTGCGCTGTGAACAAATGCAAGTAAACGGGTGAGCCGCGGTTTTCCTGGATAAAAACAATAATAATGTTTACATTTATCAGCCGATTTCAGTAGTTTGTACGTGGTGTATGTTACTATTACTAATTATATAATGACCAAATACAACCAGAAAAAAATTTTCAGTCTTGTTTGTGAAAGGTAATTCCCGAGACCTGTTTTCAATTGTGTGGCGACTTGTACAGCACCGAGCAGCAACGAAACAGGCATTTTCTCAATTCCCATAATGAGAGGTATGGGAAAGTTGCCCTCCTTGATATGGCGGCGCCGTTGACGTACGCTCCAGCAGCCAATAGGGTGTCTATGTATTTATTATGTCTATGTATTTACCTGCCGCTGACACTCATCACTACAGAAGCAGAGTATATTTCATGACATGTAATAGCAAGACATATGACAATGTCCACATTTGAAAGCAATGCCAGTGTTTCGGAATTTGAAGATGATGCCTGGCGCGAATGATGCGTCTATTCGCGTCTTTGCATTGACTTTGTATGTAATCTACTCGCGCAAATAATTAAATTCGCGTTCGGCGTGAACACACCATAAGTTATCCTATTGTCAATCTCCACAATCCATTGAACTATAACGTTTTCTCCACTAACGTTGTCAGTGTCAATCTATCAGTTATGAAAGGGACTAACTTCATTAGCTAGCTATCTGACAAAAGTTATTACCTGTACATCTGTAGCTGTTGGTGCATCAGGAAAGACAGCTGGAACTGCATTCCTTCTCAGTAACCTGCGACCGTTTCGATTACGGTTGTCTTCAAAATCGTCAAGTATAAGAGGTATACCCGTGTGTGTCAGTGACCTTTTTTGGAGCAATACCTCTGTGATATCCTCCAGATTGAGGCACAAGGGGTTACAGTATGCAGTGGAAGTAGGGATACATTCAAACTATAAAAATACGCAATGAAGGAGACACGACTATCGAGACTATGCTTATACCGGTCGCAAGCGAAATCTGAGAAACCCCATGACAGTACCTCAAATGCAACCAGCACAGCCTCGAAGATGATTTTATAAGCTGGTTTGGAGTTAGAAATATATAACTCGCGCTGCATATTTAGTCATTTTGCCTCAGATACAGGATTATACATTCGCTTTAACAACCGATTGCGTGTCATGCTGAATGCGTAACGTTTAAAAAATAACTATACATAAGAGACGGAAAGATGCAGATAACCATACATTATTTAAGGTTATTTCTATTCCTTACGATATTGATATATGAACTGATGTTGTCAAGTAAGCTTCATGCGTTCCCCGTTGTGAACGTGCACTCCTCTAGTCTATCCTCTTGATCTGCTTTCTCCATGTTTCTATGACCGATCTCAGTGTCTCAGTCTCACGCACGCTGCATGCGAGTTAACCATGTTAAGGGCCGTCCACACTGTTTTATCCATTTTAGGCACCGCTCACGTTGTGTTTTCGGCTTTGGAAATGGAAAGAACACAACTCCTCCAGACAATCTCTCTGGATATCTAGTGTCCGATTTACAAACGCTGTGGGCGCAGCGCTTCACCATCTTGCTTGGAGTCAATGTTTGACGAACCTGCTCACATAGTAATGGTTGCTATGATGTGTGATTGGACAATGGCCGTTTTGGGGGAGGGGCCGGCGAACGGTCAATTGCGAAATGCACACCGAATAACCATGTTGCCAATATCCTTCGTTTGTTGCCAATATCCCTCGTCTACTAGCTAGCTAGACGTCCCGACTGTTGTGCGCTTCTGTTCTGTGTTTACTTTTCGGCAAAGTAAAATTCCGCCGCTGTAACGGAGGTCAGCTAGTAGTTCTTTAGCCTCCTTGTTAGAGCGCCTGACTCTCATGCCGGAGACCCGGGTTCGAGGCCCGCTCGGAGCGGGTCGAGTGGGACCCGGGTGGAGGGGTTACATTGGTGCCGTGACCCAGATGGGAGTGAGGTTTAGGGGGGTGAGTGTAACGGAGGCCAGCTTGTAGTTGCTGTGCAAGTAAACCTCACTCCTCTGATCTCAATAGGCGCTCTGGCGACAAATGCTAGAGGCTGCAGTCTTTAGCCTCCTTGTTAGAGCGCCTGACTCTCATGCCGGAGACCCGGGTTCGAGGCCTGCTCGGAGCGGGTCGAGTGGGACCCGAGTGGAGGGGTTACAGATGCAAGGGTAGTTTGATTTCTAACATTATTCTCCTCAACAGACTAGTGATCGACCGATGTATCGGTTTACCAATATTTTTCCCGATATTTAAGCATTTTCCCATAATCGGGTATCGGTTTTGTAATATCGGATTCACCGATATACGGCGCCATCTTGTGGCCGTTTTGAGAATTCCGCCATTGCAGATCGCGTCTGAGGAGATCAGTCAATAACAACTCTGTGCACAAGTAAAGTATATGTTCTACTTGCTTTGCTTTAATTATTCAACTTTATTTAACATAACAGACATGCACAAATGAGATTTGAGACATAAATGCATGATATAGTTTATTTATGCAGCTATGCAGCTTGGTTCTAAAAAATTGAGACGAACTCATGCAGTCACATAGCGTAATCCGTCATGTCCTGCCCCAATAAAGACGTAACTTTACATGAATTAAATAAAACAGACATGAATGAGTGCATGTTGAAAATAAAAGCGCTGAATTTAATTCTCTATCTGTTGTATTTGCTCACCGTTAGTCTCGGAAAAAAAGTCCGTTCATATTGCTGAGCACTCACTGGGTTGATGATCAGGGATCCTCAAGCACGGCCACTGAATGAAACTTTTGACAAGATTATCTTGTTTAAACACCCTAGATTATATTATCATTTACTACATAGCAATTATTTCGCTAAGACACATCTATAAATATACCGCTTTGTGGAAATTAATTATTTATTATCTGCACGCGCGATCGCGGTTGAGCAAGTTATAGGCTAGTTCTGTGTAAATGCATAGATAAACAGCACTTTGTCAGAAAGCATTTCATGATCTAGACCGACAAAAAATATTATTAATAATAGCATACTATTTGGAAAATGCAATGATGTATATGCTGTTTTGTTTTGTTACTTTCCTGACAATGTTATATTCCAGCTAATATTATTCAGTGAATTAATATTACACAGTGAATTATGGACTTAGTTTAAACCTATTAAACGGCACATAAACCTTCTAAAACCGTTTAAAATGAATTACATTTCTGCAAAGGTGATATGACTCTGTCCCCTGTCAATTACTTCTCCATATGAAAACATTAGACTTTTAACATTTATTTTGCCATATTGTTAACATTGTTGCTGCTGATGCTTATAAATGATATGTATAATTTAGATATAAATTATATAATGTAATAATATAAATGTTTTTATTGTAATTTGAAGATTTAATTTAACATGAAAGACTGCTAATTTTCACCACTTTTGTTTTGTTTTTTAAGATGACTGAAAGGAGGAAAAATCAAAGTGAAGTATGGACTTCCCTCAGTCAATGGCAGTTTTTGTGTACATATAAAGTTTTTTTTGTATGCAAAAACAGAAGTATATATTTATGTGTCAAAAACAGAAGTATAACAGTAAATAAATATCGGTTCTCCATATCGGTTATCGGGCACATAAACATGCAAATAATCGGTATCGGTATCGGTTATAAAAAATCAATATCGGTCGATCACTACAACAGACATTTACATCGAAAGTCTGGCGTTATAATTTTTTTGCTTTTGGTGAACTGTGGAGTGGGTAAAACTGTATTTAATGGCAGGCTAGCAGTAACCGTTGACTCGCGCTAGCCTAGCACCGGCGAAATATGCAACTGGAATGACTGGATGAAAATTGTTGAAAATTGTCTCCACTGATAAATAACACTAAGGCTCACTTGGAAATGAGGCCCGATGTCCAAAATTCCGAACCACCCCTTTTTAGAGATAACTCTTTACATTCAATTATCATGAAAACAAATCCCAGAGAAACGGTCGACTCGGTACCAATGGGATATTACACCCTAGGTTCATTTTGCACCGGAGTTGTCCTTTAATTTTATGAAGCGACGAGAATACTTTTTGTGCGCAAAAACAAACAAAAATAACGACTTTATTCATCAATTTCTTCTAGCCAGTAGCTATGTTTCCATCCACACGTTTTTATTCGCATTAGGTGATGTTGCATGAAAAATGCCTTATGGAAACAGTAAAATTCGATTGAATTTAATGAATATCGACTCAAATGAAATGCGTTCGGTCTCATGGGATTTTATCTTGATGGATATACGGCTTATGCGATAAACGCTGATTGAAACGTTATTATGACGCGATCCATTATGCCTAGCAAAACTTTGTTCGCAAATGTTGGCTTGAATGTTGTGCAATTCAGTGAGAAAATGAATGGAAACACCTTAGCATGTCTCAAATCAATTCCATATACCAATTTGATCGCAAAACAGCATGTGATGTTATTACGCACAGGTTTTTATCCGCTTTAAAGCCGTTTGATGGAAATATGCTTTCACTAGGTTTATTCGCATGAGTTTTTTTAATGAACTTCAGATAATTTGATTGACAAGCGGATGGAAACATGGCTTATGTCAGACTCATGTCAGACGTAACATAAACAGTGCAACGCTTCCAAGTCCTCCAATAAGGAACGAATCGCGCGCATACGTCGTGGTGCTCACCTGAATAGCGTCGGCCAACGGTAAGCCGGCATTCTGGAAGCGTTGCACTGTTTATGTTACGTCAACAGCGTAAGAGTCTGACACAGGCTAAAAAAAAATTGTTGAATAAAGTCGTTATTTTTGTTGTTTCTGCGCACAAAAAGTATTCTCGTCGCTTCATAAAATTAAGGGATAAACTACTGGAGTCACATGGACGATTTTAACAATGTTTTTGACTACCTTTCTGGGCCTTGAAAGTGTTAATTAAATTGTTGTCTATGGAGGGGTCAGAGAGCTCTCAGATTTCATCAAAAATATCTTCATTTGTCTTCACATTGAAGGTGAGTAATTAATGACAGAATTTTAATTTTTGGGTGAACTAACTTTAATCTCGAAAGCTGCAAATTGTGACAGTATAAAATTAGTAAAAGATTGAGATTTCTACATGTTATACTTATTTTATATACGAAGATGTTGGTCAATCACAGCAGTGGCCATTTACAGTCTCATAGCAGACACGCCCCCCTCACACAGAGTTTTTAAATCAGGGTAGAAAATGCCCTTTTATTTCTTGATTATGACTATTTTTGATGTACATAAGACAAATCATACTAAAACTATAAGTGTGTCCCAGGGAACATTATGAAAAATAAAAAAATGCAGTTAATGTAAATAAAAAAGTAAATATCAATGGCTATTAACCACTTAATTGTAGAAAGGTACAATGACATCTTCCCTAACCCCTAAGTCAATTCATCAGCTATTAATTTTTTAAAGTTCTATAAAGTGAAATTGTTGCGTAAAGCCTATACAAGAAGACATACCTCTGTAGAAACTCCAGGGTTGATGCCAGCTCTGATGGGTAATGGATGTTGAAGCAATAATAACTCCCAAACATCATGCACATGGCGGAAATGAAGGAGGGGATGTTGTCAAGTATAATGTTTTGATCCACACACAGCATGAACCGTTTAGCTGAAAAACAGGATCGACCTAAAAAGTATGTACTCTTTATTTTGTTCTGATTTTCCCTTATGCAGTTTAATCTAAATTTCCCCTTGGAGCATAAGTGTAACAAGCCTCAAAACATGCTTGTAAACGAGATGGCAGGCCCTGCCTGCTCACATGCTGTTTTGCGATCAAATTGGTATATCTAATTGATTTGAGACATTTTAAGGTGTTTCCATTAAAGGTTCTCTAAGCGATCCTGGGTGACGTCACTTCTTGTTGATGTTCGAACTATTGTCAAACAAAATGGAGGCTAGCTAGACCCTCCCTCCTCCTCATCCGCGCACTAACCCCTCAAACCCACCCCCAAACACTTCTTGTCGTTATTGGCTGAAACAGTTTGTTATGTTTTGTAGAGCGGGTCGCTAGAGTTTGTTTTTGTAGCCGTTTGTGGAGCCTGGGGTGTCTGCAGAGACATTTTTTTACAGTGTGTTCAGGGGACAGGCAGCCAGCGGATAGTGAGGAGATGTTTGCTGTACAGTAGGTTACCAACCAGAATAATACTTTCAACCGCCGTCGCTCTGCCGCGGCGGCAATTTTCAGGGTGTATTTGCTGCCTTTAACCGCTAAGAGGCGCTACAATCACAGACTTTGAAAAGTGTCCGTTTATTCTCTCTATTGCGTAATCTGCCGCTGCGTCTCATTGAGTATGTGCGTGGAGAGTTTGTGTGTGTGTGCTCGCGTCTCATTGAGTATGTGCGTGGAGAGTTTGTGTGTGTGTGCTCGCGTCTCATATGAGTACAGTAGGTTACCAACCAGAATAATACTTTCAACGCCGCCGCTTTGCCGCGGCGGTGAATTTCGGGGTGTATTTGCTGCCTTTAACCGCTAAGAGGCGCTACAATCACAAACTTTGAAAAGTGTCCGTTTATTCTCTCTATTGCGTAATCTGCCGCTGCGCTGCAGCTCATTCAGAGCGATTGAAAGCTGGTAGCAGATGAATTCAAGTGAAATGGTGTTAAAATAATTCATCACAATACTTAAATTAAATTGAATAAACAATGAAAACATAGGATAAGAACTGTATCATTTCAACTGCCAAGTAGCGATGACGACCACTCTGCGAAAGATAGCCTTCCTCCTAGTGATTTTTTAGGCACCAGACCCAAAAAAGACAACAGAGTACTGAGACGAAGAGGCGTAAGACCAGACGAGGACGAAGACGAGGCAATCCATTCAAAAGGCAGGAGCATGAGGAAGATAAACAAGAAGTAATCAATATCTCTGGTGTATCACTTTCAAACAGCCAGATTTCAGTTCTATCAAAAGGCCTTACCTTTGCACCTACAAATCCAACTAAGGAGTTCCAAACTAAAGTGGACTTATTTAAATTTTACCGCAACCTTCAGCTAAAAGTGTGGCATTATACCAACTATAGCGAAACAGCTGCTCACTCCCAAGAGACACACTTTAGGCCCAAGTCAACGTTTATGCCCTATATAAACAATGCGACTCTGAATACCTTTTCTACAAAAGTAACATATGAAGTGAATAAACTCTTCACACCTGGTAAGAAAACTCAACAGAATTACAACCTGTCAAAGGATGAAAAAGAAGCATTAAAATGTCTGTCAACTAACAACGAAATCATCATCAAAAGAGCAGATAAAGGAGGAGCAGTGGTAGTGTGGGGCAGAGACCAGTATATCACCGAGGCCATGCGTCAACTGGATAACCGTGAGTACTATCAGCCTTTACCATCTAATCCAATAGAACAAATTAAGAGTGAACTAGAGGAGATGCTTAAACATGCACAAAGTGAAGATTGGATTTCTAAAAAAGAACATGATTTCCTACTATGTAAAAGTCCAAGAATTGCTTCTTTTTACATGCTTCCAAAAATACACAAGAACTTGGAGAATCCACCAGGAAGGCCAATCATAAGTGGCAATGGGTCAGTGACTGAACCGACATCCAAGTTTGTTGATTTCCATATTAAGCAATTTGTAATAGACTTGCCCTCCTTTATCCAAGACAGTACATTTGTGTTAAATAAGATCAAAGAAATGAAAAATATCGGCACTGCTTTTCTAGTGACGATGGACGTCGAGTCATTATATACAAACATTGATCACAAAGAAGGTTTAAAGGCATTGACGCATTATTTGGAGAAGAGACCACCAGAACAGATGCCCCCAGCAGAGTTTATCTTGAAACTAACAGAATGGACACTAACTAACAATGTTTTCTTATTCCAAAACAAATTCTTTAAGCAGATAAAAGGTACAGCAATGGGAGCTTGCTTTGCACCAAATTATTCAAATTTGTTTATGGGTCTCTGGGAAGAAACATTTGTCTATTCGAGTTTGAATAAATACAGACATCCCAAATCTCCCGGAAGTTCCGGGAGTCTCCCGCATATTGATAGCGTCTCCCTGATGCCCGCAAATTAGTTCAAATCTCCCGGAATCTATAACGCGCGTGCGAGACAGAACATACTGCGCGCATAACAAACATAGAGCGCGCGCGCACACGCACGACAGAAAGGGAAACACACCTTGCGAGTGTCTCTCGCGCTCTCCTGTGCGCTCGCTATGTATGCGCGCAGTATAGTCTACCAATCCCCCCCCCCCCCCCCCCCCCCGTCAACAATCCAGTCAACACCCCCCCCCCCGCCCCCCCCGTCAACAATCGGGTCACCAAGATACCTCCCTGAAATTACTTCTTGCAGGTTGGGATGTCTGTAAATATGTGAATAAGATTGTATGGTGGGGTAGGTATATTGACGACGTTCTTCTTATATGGTCTGGATCACAGCAAGAGTTGCTACAGTTTCATGCATATCTTAATAACACTAATCCTAATTTGAAGCTGAGTCTAGAGTTCTCATTAACAAATATTCATTTCCTAGACCTGGAGATATCAAAAGATGACAAAGGTGAATTGCATACGTCCGTGTTTAGAAAACCCACTGATCGTAATACCATACTGAGGGCAGAAAGCTACCATCCACCTTGGTTAATAGAGAATATCCCTTTTGGCCAATTTCAAAGGATTAAACGCATATGTGATTCTGAAGATGTTTTTGATAAAAATGCTCAAGACATGGTTCAAAGGTTTAAAAAAAGAGGTTATAAACATAAGACCCTAGATATAGCCTATAATAGAGTTAAAGAAATTAGTAGAGAACAGCTGTTGGTTCAAAAACAGAGGCGACAACAAGAGCCAAACCAAGTTTATTTTGTTACACAATACAGTAGTCAAGCTAATAAGATAAAGCAAATAATCAAGAAGAATTGGGACATAATAAAAAGTGATACCGTTTTGAGAGATGTACTGCCGGAGGTACCTACGATCACTTTTAAACGAGCTCCTACTCTCAAAGATAGTCTTGTGAAAAGCTATATGCCTCCTGTACAGAATAAAACCTGGTTAGGCATAAAAAGAGGTAACTATAAGTGTGGAAACTGTAATCACTGTAGTAATATGGTCAAGACCAATATTTTTACAGATGTGACATCAAATCGTGAATACAGTATACACTCATTTATTAATTGCAATACCTCATTCGTTGTCTATAGACTTGAATGTCCTTGTGGCTGTTTTTATATTGGAAGAACTAAGCGAAAACTTAAAGAAAGATTAGCAGAGCACAAATATGCGATAAGAACAAGCAACCACCAGTATCCTATGGCTGTACATTATAAAGAGGCGAATCACGGAAGTAGCGATACTCTAAAAATCTTTGGGATAGAACATGTTAAAATATCACCAAGAGGGGGAGATAGACTAAAAAAACTTTTGCAAAGAGAATCTTTTTGGATTTATACTTTAAAAGCCAATCAATATCCAGGTCTAAACTTGGAATTGGATTTTTCTCCTTTCTTGTAACTGACTATATGCACTTGTCAATGTTTTGCTATGTATCTGTCTATATGAATATTTAAACTTGTATCTTGATGTGAAAGCGGTAAAATATAGAAATTGTAAAAGTATTCAACATCTGAGACTGTATAGATTTATTAGAGCATGAAATGAACTTAAATTTTTTTTACAATGTAACATTTTTCTGAAATTAGTCATATAAAGTAACCTCTTGCTATATGTATCCATTTATATTGATGTTTTAAACTGTCCTGATGTGACTTGTCTTATGTGAAATAACTTCTTGTAATTGTTCTGTCAGGTGATATGTGCAGATGAGCACCTGTGCTTCTAGGTCATGTGACCACATGCAGATCTATAGCATGCAGTCTACGGACTGCCATTTTGAATTTGCCCTGAAGAAGGCCAAAGAGGCCGAAACATGTTGGCATATGTTTTTTAATGGATAGCCAAGTCTAAATAAAGGCTTTTTAATTTCTATTCTTTTTGAGTGCCTCAGAATTATTGTTTATTTGGGAAACATTTTGGATCTCCAAACTGAAGAGCACCAAAGGAACACACCTTTCAACACCCAAGTAGCACTCTTAGTAACTCATTTGTGGAAACAATGAAAACATTTCCATATAATACATTGCAATAGAAACATATTAGGCTACATCAATGAGGCTTTGCAAGAGTATAAGACGTTGATCTAACAGCGTTCAGGCGGTAGCTCGAACGCTTAAATACTTAAATTAAGTACTTAAATTAAGTATTTAAGCCGATAGCTTAAATTTGGAACCCCATCGAACAATTCAAGGTTTAAATAAAGTGGTGGGACAGTTTTTAAAAAATAAAACAGGGTTGCATTTAGACTTTATTTCCATGCAAAAAAGAAACACAGAATCTTATTCTTGCTACATTTTAAATTTCTTTTGCCAAAGAAATTGCAGCTAAATTAAACGAAATGGTAGGCTACAAATCGAAAATAGTCCACAGCAACATAAATTAAAAACACGAGTTTTGCCTCTCTCGCGCTGGATCTCAGCAAGTTTATTTAGTCTCCCTTGCTCAAACATTCTTAAACTCTACAGAACCAGTTGAAACAACTGGATTGAACACTTCAATTTAAATTTGTGTGTGAAAACACATTAAATAGGCTACAATAAATAAACTACAATATTTATAATTTAATCAAATATGGGGACACATCAAGAGATGTATCCTTAAAATAATTTTGCCTTTGCCATCGGGCTGGCTATCTGACACTCTCCATGAAAGAGGAACATTAACACCTCCTATTGTCCTGCATCACGCTGAACTGTCCCTCCAAACCCCCCCACAGGCTCTCTGAGTCTGAGACTGACACACACACACACACACACACACACACACACGCACACACACACACACACACACACACACACACACACACACACACACACACACACACACACACACACACACACACACACGCACACACACACACACACAGGCTCTCTGAGTCTGAGACTGACTTACACACACACACACACACACACACACACACACACACACACACACACACACACACACACACACACACACAGGCTCTCTGAGCCTGAGACTGACTTACACACACACACACACACACACACACACACACACACACACACACACACACACACACACACACACAGGCTCTCTGAGTCTGAGACTTAAAATAAAGAGAAGTCGCAATTCACACTTAAATCGCTCTTCTATACATTAGCATTAGGCTATTAAAGTGTTGATAATGAAGGAATTAAATGATTTAAGCTACATGTAGTGATATTTCTGTCATAAAAGTTTATTACTAAATATTTCATTATTTAAATAATTTAAGAAATAAAACTGGTTTGGGCCAGCTTTTCCCAAGCAAAACTAAATATAATCTTCAAACGCATGTTCATTTTGTTGTCATGAACAAAATGCTCAAATCAATATTAAATTCTACAGGGATCTTTGGACCCAGGCATGCAAATTGTGAATTAGTTATTTTTTTAATTATTATTATTCAAATAAATCTCGGTGCTTCGTGGCCTGCTGATAAACTAAATAACATTTAGATAATAATTATGAACTTTAAATGAAACAATATAGCAACACTTCGACAAATAAATGATTTGATCTGTTTTTACATTTTAATTCAGGGCGATTTAGTCTCTACATTTAATTAGATCGAGAATTTCACCTTGTCATTTTCTCATTGCGAGGCGCTCACAATCACATCATAAACATATTTCAGCAGATTCTCTGTACCTCTCGTTTTCATATGGATTACATAATCAGATAACATTTATTAAATATTTAGACATTTAAAGGCTTTAGACATAGCCGATTTCCTATCGTGTCTGAGCTGAGGCAAGTGGCTTGCGGTTTTATATTTTTGTGACGCGCAGTTCCTGGAGACAGAGACGATAAACTTTTGTCATTAGCCTAAAAAAAGTTTACAGTTTTGAACGATGTAGGCTACTCTACTCTTATCTGTATGACCAACAAAAATCACGTATAGCCTATTAAGTTATTTTAGCTGTTATGAGAAAAATAAATCAAATGAACGCGCTGCCTCGTTTTTCGAAAACTTTACTTAAAACCATGTTTTTAAAAACTCTATGTAGGCTATAGGGAATACAACAAATATAGATATATATAGGCCTATATATCTTTTTTTTTATACAAAACTGCTTTTGAACGATTGGTAATTAGCTACAGATGTAAAGTCGTTCTGTTGGATAACCTACTATTTGTTCCTTAGTCTAAAATGGAAATGCATGGTAGCCTAATATTATTTTATAAATATAAGCAAAAAAATATATGGTGTAACAGAGTTTTAGAACTAAACAAATCTGCATTAATAGCCTAAAAATAAAATTCTGTTACAGAAGTCCATGTTTGTTCGGGATTTGAAAGCAGGTCTTCCGATTGATGAACCGTCAGCTCTACCACTCGGCCATGTCGAAGCTCACTGAGAAAAGCCCAAACATTTATTTCACCAGTGTGTGTTCGCTCAAATGAGTGAGAAAACGTTTTGTTGTCAGCCTATTGTGAGTGTAGCCTACTTTACATGAATAAAAGTAGACCTTTAACAGTTTTAAAATATGATATCCTATCTGTATGACCAAAAATAACGAAGTAGGCTATAGCCTATTAAGTTAGTTTAGCAGAAAAATAAATTCAAGTGAACGCGCCGCGGCGTTTGTCGAACTCTAATTCAATGGCAGAATAAAACCCCATTTTAGAATACGCACTAGGCGTGGTGTGTCAAAATACTTAATTATAAACTTCAATATTTCGTTCAAAACCACCTCAAAACGCTTTGTGACATTTTAAAAAGCCGTGAATGTATTAAGGCCACTGGAACTAGGATCGTAACTGAAACGCGCTGCATGTTATCTCTCAATACAGGAGCAGAAGCGCTGGTTCAGATTTTATTGTTTGTTGTTTTATTGTTTGTTGCGTGTTGTATATTTAAAAAATATATATACTATATTTGATATGGTCTATTTAGGGTAGGCCTATAGCATTGATTCGCTATACTGTGGATGGGGGAAATCACCCACCGGCAAATCGCACCTTGCTTAACCATGTTTTTAAAAATTATTTCTGCATATATGGAAAGAATTTCAGTCCTGCTGTCTGCTGTCCTGTCCGTGAAGTTTTTTTTGTTTGTTTATTTTTTAACAGAACTGTTTTTGAAGACGTAAATTCAGTCAATCTGTTGGATGAGATTTGTTCCTTAGTGTAAAATGGAAATGCATGGTAATTATATAAAAAACATATTTATTCGGGTTTCGAACCTGTGTCTTTGTACTGTTTAAACCTTCAGCTCTACCACTCGACCACAAGTGTAGTATATAGTGCTGTGCACTTATACTAATGTTAAATAGTGCCCGCTGGGAGGCGGAGGGATAGCGAGGTGCATTGCGTGTGATTAGGTTGTTGTAGGCTGTTGCCGTGCTGCTGACATTAAAAGGAGTTAAATGATCTACTCGGTGTCATCCTTCCTCTCACCACGAAGCACGTTATAAAAGAGTAACCAAAGTAAGAATACTACATGGTGTCAGAAGCTGGTCCAGTGCGCCGTTTTGTTTTGTTTGTTTTTTTTCTTTGCCGAAGTTAGGCACGTACTTTTGCCAACGGCTAAGCTAGCGTGAGCGAGCAGGCAGCTGCGCTTGGGAGCGGTAAAAAGATGGAACAGTTCAAACTACCGTCCCCGCTGGTGTTAACAGGCAATATAAGCGAAAACTGGAGAAGATGGGAACAACGCTTTCAAATATACATGACTGCAAGTGGTGCGGATGGAAAGGAAGCTAAAGTACAGGTAGCTATCTTACTGCATGCACTCGGAGAAGATGCTCTTGAAGTATACAACACACTAGACGTTGTACAAGCTGATGAGGCAGAGCTAACAGTGGATGATATTTTATATGCATTCAAAGCATATTGCCAGCCAAAGAAAAACACAGTGTTCGAAAGACATCAGTTTTGGGCTCATCCCATGGCAGAATCAGTCACTATTGAAAAATATGTGACTGAGTTAAGACAGAAAAGCAAAGACTGTGAATTCGGTGCATCAGAAAACGACATGATCAGAGACAAGATTGTGTTCAGTTTGAATGATCCACGGCTCAAAGAAAGGCTGTTAAGAGAGTCTGATCTCACGCTGGAGAGAGCGATTGACATCTGCAGAGCAGCGGAGACTGCCAAAGCACAAATACAAGCAATGAGTACTACAACACAAGAAAGAGCAATACATGCAGTTAACAAGACAAAAGGCAAAGACAACCAACACTGGAGACAAGGAAGAAAACCACAAGTCCAGAGTGACAACAAGAAAATAAATGATCAAGTGTGCAGGAAATGTGGAAAGACACATCAACCAAGGCTTTGTCCAGCATTTGGAGTCTCGTGCCGAAAATGTGGTAAGCTCAATCATTACGCAAAGATGTGTGAGTCCACAAAAGCAACACATAAAATGAAAATGCATAATTTGAGCTCAGAAATAGACTCACTTTTCATTGGGACAGTAAACATGGACCACATGAGCACTAAAAGAGACAATTCCTGGTATGCAAACATAGATGCTGGAAACATGTCTGTTAAGTTTAAGTTAGATACAGGAGCAGAAACAAATGTACTACCGCAGGCTGTGTACAAAGCACTGAAGAGAAAAGCCAGGCGTGAAAAACGAATAAACTTGCAACTAAAACCGACAAAAACTGTGTTGGTGGCGTACGGTGGAGTTAAGCTCAAACCAGAAGGAACAATTTCACTGGAGTGCTCCAATGCCCAAACCAGATCCAACCTGCTGTTTTATGTGTCAAACCACTCAGACACAGCTATCCTAGGTAAGGATGCATGTGAAGAATTAGGTCTGATAAAAAGGATGGACATTCATGCGCTCGCAGTCAAGTTTCCAACTACAAAGGAGGAGCTGCTAAAGCAACATGCAAGTGTTTTTGAAGGACTTGGTGAGTTCTCAGGTGAGCATCACATCCACATTGACCCTACAGTCACTCCTGTCATACATGGCTGCAGGAAAATACCACTGGCAGTTGTGGATAGACTGAGAGACACGTTGGATGACCTGTTAAAAGCAGATGTTATTGAACAAGTGACTGAGCCAACAACATGGGTCAATAGTCTGGTGATCACCGAAAAGAAAGACAAAAGGAAGCTGAGGGTTTGCTTAGACCCTACTGATTTAAATAAGGCTATTTTGAGACAGCATTACTCAATTCCCACAGCAGATGAGGTGTTGTGCAAACTTGCTGGTAAGAAAATCTTCACAGTGCTGGATGAGAAGGATGGCTATTGGCAAATAAAGCTTGACAAGCAGTCGTCACTAATGTGCACTTTCAACACACCATGGGGGCGCTATAGGTTTAAGCGACTACCTTTTGGGATTAAGTCGGCGAGTGAAGTTTTTCAGCAACGCAACTGCGAGACGTTTGGGGACATCACAGGTGTTCATATAATTGCCGATGACATGATTATCGCTGCATCCACAGAAAAGGAACACGACGAAATACTGCAAAAAGTGATGACTAGAGCAAAGGAGGCTAACGTCAAATTCAACAAAGAAAAGATCCAATACAAGGTAAACAGTGTCAAATACATGGGTCATGTTGTGACCTCAGAGGGTGTTAAAGTTGACGATGCAAAAGTTAAGGCAATAGTTGACATGCCGTCACCCACAGACAGACCTGCACTGCAACGCATGCTTGGGATGATCAAGTATCTCTCACAGTACATACCTGGAGAAGCGACAGCTACAGCACCACTCAGACAACTGCTGAGAAAGGATAGTGTATGGCAATGGCAACACGAACATGAGGAAGCAATAAAGAGCCTAAAAAATGCGCTCGTAACAGCTCCTGTTCTTAAATTCTTCGACCCAAAGAAAGCTGTCGTGATACAAGCAGATGCATCCAAGGACGGTTTAGGTGCGTGTCTAATGCAAGATGGACATCCTATCGCCTATGCATCCAGAGCTCTATCTGACACAGAAAAAAACTACGCACAGATAGAGAAAGAGCTTCTGGCGATTGTGTTTTCAGTGAAGCGCTTCCATCAGTACGCCTATGGAGTCAAGGTTAATGTGCAGTCGGATCACAAACCTTTGGAAACGATCTTTAGAAAGCCACTGGGAACAGCTCCGTCCAGACTACAGCGGATGCTACTTCAGCTGCAACGCTATGACCTTAATGTAATCTACACGCCAGGTAAAGAGTTACTGATCGCAGACACACTCTCACGAGCAACGACACATGAGCAACAGAGCCAGTGTGACATTTTTGACGAAAAGGTGATCTATGTCCTTGAGCCAACAGAGGCCCTGAGTCCAGAGACTCTGATACAGTTACAGGATGAGACACAAAAAGACGTCATATTACAAACGTTGCTGATTATTCACAGGCACGGATGGCCACATCACAGAAAACAAGTTGACAAAAAGGTGATACAGTACTGGCCTATTAGGCACTCAGTGTCAATAAGAGAAGGAATAATGTTTGCAGGAGACAGGATTATTCTGCCGAGTAAAATGAGGTCAGACATGTTACAGAGGCTGCATGTGGCACACCAAGGTATGCAGCGCACCAAAGCTCTGGCCAGGGTACACTGGTATTGGCCAGGAATGACAAAAGACATTGAAAAAATGGTGGAGTCATGCGCAACGTGCCAGCAGTTTCAGCCTCGCCACCAGAGGGAGCCGATGATCTCTCATGAAATCCCAGAGCTTCCTTGGCTGAAACTAGGAGCTGACATATTTGAAATTAGTGGTCAGTCATTTCTTCTGGTGGTGGATTATTTTTCCAAATACCCGGAAGTACAAAACATCAGTGACAAGACGGCACACACAGTTGTGAGCAAGATGAAGTCGCTATTTGCCAGAATGGGCATACCTAAAGAGATTGTGTGCGACCATGTGCCTTTTGCAAGCCAAGAAATGAGAAAGTTTGCCACAGCATGGGGAATTAAGCTCACTCATTCCAGCCCAGGCTATGCACAGTCAAATGGCCTGGCCGAGAGAACGGTGAAGACTGTTAAGTACCTGCTAAAGAAGGCCAAACAAACCAACACTGATCCATTTCTGGCTCTTCTAACCCTCCGGAACACACCTGTCACAGGTATGGACTGTTCTCCAGCACAACTGCTTATGGGCAGGGTCCTGAGAAGCACTTTACCCAGTTCAAGCACAGTGCTGCAACCTGCAGTACCAACTAATGCACATTCAACTCTTCAGGGCCTCCAGCGAAGACAGCGTGCTTATTACAACAGAGGCACAAAGAAACTTCCGGTGCTGCCGTCCGGTGGGACTGTTCACATGCAAACTGACCGAGGATGGCGTCCTGCTGTTGTCATGGCGGCACGTGCTGAACCACGGTCCTACGACATCGTGACATCATCTGGACAGCAGTACAGGCGTAACCGAGACACCTGAGGAATACACCCAGTGACATGCAGGTGTACACTGAACCAGACAGTCTTGAGGTTGAGCTAGACAGCGCCCCGGACGTTCCTACCGGTGCTGAGGAGACTGTATGTGTGCAGTCTTCTTCTCCTCCACAGACGGGTCAAACCAGAAGTGGCCGCGTTATCAGGCCACCAGTAAGGTTCAGAGACTATGTGTTAAGCCAATAAGTGCATACAATATTGCTCTTATGTTGTTTTCAAAAAAAAAAACAAAAAAAAAAAAAGAAAAGATGTAACGGTGAATATGCAATGGTATTCAGTTTAAGTTTAATGTAGTCATGATTGATGCACATTAAAATAATATTTCAGCTAAGCTTCATTTCACATCTTCCCTGCTAAAGATAAACTTTTGTTTTTTGTGTTTATTTAGAAGAAAGGAGGATGTAGTATATAGTGCTGTGCACTTATACTAATGTTAAATAGTGCCCGCTGGGAGGCGGAGGGATAGCGAGGTGCATTGCGTGTGATTAGGTTGTTGTAGGCTGTTGCCGTGCTGCTGACATTAAAAGGAGTTAAATGATCTACTCGGTGTCATCCTTCCTCTCACCACGAAGCACGTTATAAAAGAGTAACCAAAGTAAGAATACTACAACAAGCTTGGTTGTTCACGCGTCAGTGTGCCCACAAACGACAGATGCACTCTTCAATCTTCTCATTCCTCAATAGTTTAGCATCATTGATTGCACCTAATTTATTTTCACTGACTGCGAGATAGGCCTCTTTTAAATTTTGATTCATAAAATGTTCTGCTCTAAAAGTTTACTATATTCTATTTAAAATGTAGGCAACTTTTACATACGTTTTGCTTTCGCTAAATGTCCCTTTGCGCCACCTGGCGGTCATTTCACGAATGACTTTGAAATGCGACTGGGTTTTTTTTGCCGGATTTGCCGCGGTAGATGCCGCGGTGGTAATAGGTATTCTGGTTGGCAACCTACTGTATGTGACAAAAAATGTTTTGGCCTTAAAAACGCGTGACATCGCTTAGAGAACCTTTAATTTTCTCACCGAATTTCACAACGTTCAAGCAAACATTTGCGAACGAAGTTTTGCTAGATATCGCGTCATAATAACGTTTCCATCAGCGTTTATCGCATAAAGCCGTATATCGATCAGGATAAAATCCCATGAGATCGAACGCATTTCATTTGAGTCGATATTCAAGAAATTCAATCGAATGTTTCTGTTTCCATAAGACATTTTTCATTCGATACCACTTAATGCGGATAAAAACGTGTGGATGGAAACATAGCTACTGACATAAGCCTCCCCTGACAGGGCGTCTGTAAATTCTTGGAGTGGCTTGACAGCTTTATTTACGGACTCTTTATAGCAAGTTATTGTGTTTGTTTGCATTAAGCCATTCCTAATAATCCATGTGACTTGTGTGCCATGTTCTGAGTTAGTCTGAAATATAAGTTATTACTTGCTTAAACCAAAAACATATATTTTTTTATTAGAAAAGAAAGAAGAAGAAACTTAATATTTTCACTCCTTTTAAAGACATAATTTCATCCTTGCCAAATATTTAAAGGTTTAATGTTTGTTCTATGAAAACCCTCTCGTTTCAGTTGTGAACGATGGCCATGGTGAATATAACATGTGACGTGATTGAGACCGCAGTGGGGTTTGTGTATGTGATTCTGCCTGTTATACTGAATCACACACTCAACAGAGACTGTGAACAGAGCTGGTATTCAGAGGTGTGTGTTTCTGTCCTCAGACTACACCATTACACACACTCACTGACTCTAACACACACATGATCCTCTTGTCTTGTGATTGATTCGATCAGAACAGGAGTCTGATCGCAGATCCGTCGTTTCCTCTCAGACTGATTGATCCTGCGACGGCTGTCAAATCTGATCGTCTCTTCACGTCTCGATGTGTGAATCTCTATCACGAGATTCGCTGTGATTCTGCTGATGGAGTAAAGCAACTCAGTCTCTCTCAATATTCATCTGTTTTCATACTCAAACACAAATTATGATCATGTTTTTTTCTTTTAATTATGAATGATTGTACTGTAGTTCATCACACAGCATTAAACAATCCAACATTCATGAACATCTCTAAATGATGCTCTAATCCTTCTTTCTTTCTGTAGTTTCATTTCAGTCACGAGATCATGTTCAGAGGTGAGAGAAACACTTTAACTCGTGATGTTTATGATGGACAGATGATCCTTAAAGAGACACTTCACACAGTAATATCCTAGATATTTTGAAGAACATCTCAGTGTTTTTTTGGACCATGCAAAGAAAGTCATACAGGATCGGAAAGTAACTAACTGATGACATAAGTTTTATTTTTTGTGTGGATTGTACCCTAATGAACATTTAAATGCATGAATTAGCTTGTAATCATTGCACATTTCCATGCATCTGAAGCATCTGCCCTGATACAGCTGAAATGTTTTTAACTGAATCAGTCCATCGTGATTCTGGTTGTGTTTTTCAGTGACGAATGAGACAGACATCAGCGGACCGACACAAACTCCAGAATCACGTGAGTTCAGCTGACTGAAAGCAAAACAGATGCTGAATCATTAAAGGATAATTCGGGTATTTAGCACTTTGAGTCTATTTTCTAGTGTGTTTTGGATGAGCTAGAGTGGTGGACACAGAAATGTTGACGATGGGTCCTGTCTCGACTTTTTGACTCTTTTAGAATCGCCTCTGAGCGCTTCAGAGTGGCTGTCTATGGGCATGCACAAACATGTGCTTAATGTTCGTTTTCAACATGATGGCGCAGTGGATAAGACACATGCCTTTGGTGTGAGAGACCCGGGTTTGAATCCACTGTGAGACACCAGTGTGTCCCTGAGCATAGACACTTAACCCCTAGTTGCTCCAGAGGCGTGCGACCTATGACATATATAGCAATTGTAAGTCGCTTTGGATAAAAGCGTCAGCTAAATTAATAAATGTAAATAACATTTACGTAATCATTTCTGTGTCCACCACTCTAATTCATCCAAAACACACTAGAAAATAGACTCAAAGTGCTAAATACCGGAATTATCCTTTAATAATGTTTTGTCATTTTCATTCAGTAGATCGGCTTATTTCATTGGCTTATTAATTCTGCTGATCAGATGATTTTAATGTGGTGTTTATTTTATTGCTTGTGTAGATCAGCTTTTGTGGCCTTTTGCTCTTTTAATCATCGTTCTTTTCACCATCATCTTGATCTGTTTCATGCTGCGGAATAAGCAACTCGGGTGAGTCTCGAGTGTTTCATTGTTTCCAGAAGACAGTAACAAAGTACATATACTTGAGTTTTGGCCTTCATATGTCACTTCAACTTTCACAATGATGTTAGTTAGCATGCAAAAAACATAGGTCAAGGTCAGTTTATTTATATAGCACATTTAAAAACAACAAATGTGTGCCAAAGTGCTGTACATATACAAATAATGGAAATACGGAGTACGAGAAAAAAGGGACAAAAACAAACAAACAAATAACCAATACAAACAACACATTTAAATACACAAAATACAGTTCATCCAAAAGCCAAGGAATACAATAAGTCTGTAAAGCGAGAGAGAGGTGTATGCAGGAAAAGTTTATAAGAGGATCTGAGAGACAGAAGATTGTTGGTAGCTGAGAAGTTCTGACAAGTATGATGATGCTAAACTATTTAACGCTTTATAAACGCATAATAAAATCTTAAAATGGCTCCTATGATGCACCTGTAACCAATGAAGAGACACTAGGACCGGAGAAATACTTTCCCACCTCCTAGTATCAGTCCGCAGCCTCAACGATGAAAGATTGAGACCCATATTAAGTGAATTGTGAAGTGAGATGAATGCATGAATAACTGAAGAGTTCAGATGCAAAAGCCTCTGAATGCCATCTAAAATTTTCTTCTAAAATGATCATTTTTATCAAGCTCGTATATTTAAATTCAGTAATTTCATTTAAATGACAATTAATGGGTATAAATGACAATTTCTTGCCATTTAAGTGAAATTATTGAACTTAAATATACGAGCTTGATAAAAATTTCAGATGGCATTTAGAGGCTTTTGCTTCTGAACTCTTCAACTATCTTCAAATCCTTAAATGAGAGCATAGATTTTAGTTTGGCTATTTGCCTTAGTTGGAAGAAGCTGCTCTTCGCCATTGCACTTATTTGTTTTTCAAAATACCGATCTGTGTCAAAAATCACACCTTGGTTTTTCGCACAATGATGAATGTTTGATGACAGAACATCTAGATTACTAGTGATAATGGAGACCGCACCAGGGGGTCCAAAGACAACAATCTCAGTTTTGCTCTCATTTAGCAGGAGAATTTGATATCTTCAAATCAATTAAAGAAGTCAGAATAAGAGAAATCTGAGTATCCTCAGCATAACAATATGAAGTATTATATTTCCTCATGATCGAACCCAAGGAGAGCATAAACAAACAAAGTTAAAGCTGCAAGCAGCATTTATCGGGGTTCAAGCATTTAAGGCATTTAAGCACATACGCATTAGAGACATTAAGTCTATATAATGATATGAGTCATGTGATTATAGAGCCGTAAAACTCGTTAGCGCCAACTAGTGGCCGATATCTTTAAAAATTCTTACAGACTTCTTGGGCCATGAGTCGAACACGCCCATCGAGTTTTGTTCTGATCGGCCTTTGTTAACCTTGTCTAACAGGTGCTCAAATTTCATTGGTCAATGGCAGCCATGTTTTTTGAGATACGCAAATGTTCTCATAGACATACATGGCACCTTGGACCAAGACACTACATTCCAATTTTCAAGTCAATCGGACTAAAGGTCAGGTGATCATAGCCCTTTAAGTTTTGTTTCATGGTATAGCGCCACCTAGTGTTCAATCGTCACAGTTTTTTTTTTACTGTGACCTGGAATAGACCTCTTACATATGTGTACCAAGTTTGGTGAAAATATCTCATTTCGTTCACGAGTTGTAGCCATAGTAAAATTATCTCTGCTTTCTTCGAACGTTTGGGTGGCCCTTAGCGACCGTGAATCGAAATTTCTACTTTTTTTTGATAATTATTGATATTCAGTGTCCAGAGAATCTTTCTGCACTGGTTTGGTTCCGATCGGGGGGAAAACCTAGGACTAATTTGCAAAAGTAGGTTTGGACAAAATACCGGAAATGAAGTCCTTGAGGCCTTTTTTGTTCGTCTTGAGCCAAGGATCACAGTGGTGTAAAATCCTTGAGTCTAAGTCAGGTGTGCCCAACCCTGCTCCTGGCGATCGACTGTCCTGCACAGTTTATCTCTAACCCTGATCAAACACACCTGCCTTTAATTTTCAAGTAATCATGAAGACATTAATTGGTTGTTAAGACCTTAATTGAAGACATTCAGGTGTGTTTGATTAGGGTTGGAGATGAACTGTGCAGGACAGTCGATCGCCAGGAGCAGGGTTGGGCACACCTGGTCTAAGTCAAACAGTTTAGGAGTTATGAACAATTTAGTACTTTTGGTTGCTATAGCGCCACCTATGGGCCAATTGGTGTCATACTCTGATATGTTCTCCCCAAATTGAGGCCTACCATCTGGTCAGGTTTCAAGTCTCTAGCACTTAGTTTGTAGCCTGACTTCGTCATACTCATATTCTAGTCAGAACATGAGTCTGAGATTGCTCCATAGGGCTTTGATTATGAGGCGTGTCTTAACCGAACCAGGAAAAACAACAACTCTGCACTCAATTGGATAGACCGACAACCAATCAGAGGAACGCAGTAAGTGACGTATGTTGAGCAACGCATAGTTATCAACAGAACTCAACTGCATGCATTCTGGAAAAAGTATGAAAAAAATAATGAGTGTTAACGATCTTTGCCGGTGTTGCAAAAATAACTTAAGGATTCGCAGAATAGGCCTACTTGCATGCAAACACGAAAAGCATTTTTGAAAGAAATACGTTTGAGGACGTGATGATTACGTTATTGGATGGATTATCTGTCCATCATCGTATAAAGCCCGCCCTGGCAATTTGATTGGTCCGACCATTTTTTGGCTGATCATAATTACTCCTCAATGGATCGAGTCCAGACCGAACTTCCCGACCAAAAAATGTTGTGGGCGGGGTTCGGGCTGGCATCCAGGCTACTTAGTTTGGTCTGCACGATCAGTTTTACAAATCCTTACAATTACAATAGGGTTTCAGCACTTTGTGCTTGAACCCCTAATAAAATAGGTCCTAAGAGGGACCCCTGGGGTATCCCATAGGTGAGTGATAGATCAGTAAAGGTGATCATTTGTAACTCTTCCTCTCCCTCTGCACCAGAGAGGTATGATGTGAACCGATCCAGTGCCGTCCCCCTAATGCCGACTTCATCCCTTAGACGATTAAGAAGGATGGCGTGATCAACTGAGTCGAATGGAGAACTAAGATCAAGTAACATTAAAATAGCAGGTTTACCAGAGTCCAAAGGCAGTAGTCAATCCCTTGAGCAGTGCAGACTCTGTGCTATGATGTGCTCTAAAACCAGATGGAAATTTATATAAAATATTGTTACACGAGGCAAATGAGGATAACTGATAAAAAAAATTAAAAAAAAGTCTGTTACATTTTTGACATAAATAGCAACTTAGAAATAGGGCTGAAATTATTAAGAAGTGGTTGGCTTAATCTTTTATACTATATCCACAAGCTCAGACAGGAATATTTGTTCAAATCGTTCAAATAAAGCATGGCAAAGAATTGGGTCAGAGGGGTCATGGCTGCACATAGTAACAGACCGTAGAGTATCTAATAGTAAATAATGTGGGAATGCTACGCAGATCTCAGGTGAACCGTCCAGACCAGAAGCAACAGGAGAGAAGAATGAGCTTATCCTATTAAGCAGAACTTTGGGATTTAAGTTGGGCTAACAACATTTACTGAAGTTCTTTCAGAAATATGGTTTAGCAAAATCTTGTCAAATAAACAAAATACAGAAATCTTTATTTTCTAGTATGTTAGCTTTGTAACTTTCAAACAAGTATTTAAATGATATCAAGGTAGTCGTTTGCTAGCATGATGGAAGGAGCATCACTTATGTTCACAGCGTGCATTCGTACAACAATTATAAAACAATCTGTTGATATAAAAAAGGATATTTACTTTTGATACTGAAGAACTTTTAAAAGGAAGTACTTCTATACTTTTTAATTTTAAAAGTACTTCTATACTTTACTTAAGTAAAAATCTGTCTTTACAACTTGAACTTGAATCCATTACTTGTGTACTTTGTCCACCTCTGATTGTTTAAGTCTGATTGACTTCATGAAATCTAAATTATTATAAGCTAAAGTATAATGTGAAAACATATGTGATTTTATCACAACTATCTTAACATCTCTCTGAATTAATAAGATACCTTGATAAATCTAATAACATTAAATAAGTGTCTTTCTGTTGTCAGATGCTTTCAGAGAGAAGCGCGGATCATCTGTCAGTGTGATGATGATGCAGAAAACAGGCGAGTGAATCAAAGCCAGAGTTTGACTAAATCACATGAAACAGATGGAAGATGTTTGAATCTTATCTGAATCTGAATGTGCTTCTCTCAGGGATCCTGAATCTGCTGTCCAAATGATATGATGATCCTCGTTGACTGCCGTTCAACGGCTCCATATCCAGAGTTTCATCACATCATCAACCACTGAATGAAGATGCTGTTCATGTATTTCTTTACACTAACTGTCACGCTGACGGTGACGTTTTCAGTTCATTCCTATGGAAGAAGAGCGTCACGCTCGTGCGGTGCATTGTGGGATTGACAACGGAGAAAGAGAAAGCATTGAGTCAAAATGTTGGGCAGACTTTATGCAAATATTAAGCAGGTGGTCTGCAGTAGAGACCTGTGCGGGACGTATTTTTCAGTCTCATTCCCGCAAACATACATGTTGCCTTCTCCCCCCCCGCAACATTCATGTTTTGTCCCGGAAAAGCCTGCATTAAATTATAAATAGATATTTTTCTGTACGTCATTGAAATACTTTCAAGTTATCGGTCGCCACAACCTGTAGACATGCAGCATAAATGCTCACGATAAAGCACCAACATTCACAAACCACTGTTAAAATCTCTTTCTGCAGCGCCTTCACTTTGTAAAGGATATTTGTGCTCTTCATTGGCAGCGGATGGTATTAAAGGGCACCTATTATGGCATTTAAAATGTTATGTTCCTAATAATGTTCTGGGAGTCCCCAACAACAGTTTTACATGCATACAATGACAAAAAACACTTTTGTTGTCTTATAATATGCATTTATTTTTACCTGATTTGCTCACCGACTCCCTAATGATTCGTTTGACGACTCATTTTTCCAAACCCCTCCTGTACGCTAATCGGCGGTGATTGATCAGATGACCCAGTCAGTTATTGTTTGTTAGCCCAACGCATAAACATATTGATAAAGCACTGCAGTACTACAGTTATTGCTCTATTCTTTATGATAACTCCAATAACAGCGACAAACATTTCACATATTTAAAAAAAAATTGACATTGGAGACCTAGAAGCTGCGCTGAGCGTAACACACACACACACACACACACACACACACACACACACACCACACACACACACATACTTACTGCGCCTTCCCTCCTCGCACCCCCGATGCTACAAAACCCATAAAAGCAACAATTATTAATAATACTTACAGGTTGTGATTTGGAGGAGGAAGCTGATCCATATACACTAACCGGCTCGCGAATCCACATTTGAATTCATTTATGTTTCTGAATGATTCGTCATTAAAATGATGAGAACACAACACAAGGTTCGGCTATACTGTTGTGGTATCATTGCAAATATGAACTCTAACCACTGATTCTTCTCATGCTCGTCCCTGGGCAATGAAAACAAAGTGGCTGAACTATCTTTGCATTGTAGAACACAGCGTCTTCTCCACATGATGCTATTCAGCTGAAGTATTTGAATGTGTTCTAGACTTCAAGTTTACACTTCCGTCTGCGCGCGCAGTAACTGGGCGTGGCCAATATGCTAATGTTTGTATCTACGTCACTACGAAACAGCTAATGACTCATTTCAAAAACAATTCATTTCATAGACTCAGAGTCGACTCTCACTTTTGAAAGACAATAACTTTATATATGGTGCACTTTCAGATGTAAATCTCTGCAGGATGTTTTCATTCCCTTAGAGCTATATTCCACACTACATGAACAGTCATTTTCACAAATCCATGATAGGGGCTCTTTAAACTTTGCGCTGAAGTTTCCATAATGACGATTCTTGAATGTGCGACATTGAAGATTGTGAGTTACATTTCAGTAGTCATTATATTATTATTGTCACTTATTCACTGTTTAGTTTGATGAATTTGCTACATTATATTCATGTTATATGAGAGTGCGGTCTCCTGATTGAGTGAGATATTATGTTAATGGTGGCAAACATGATCAGCCATAATAGAGTTGTAATGTCTCAGCATTTCTGCTGTGTTAATTGCACATCTATACAGTTTTATGTTACTGATTAGGCTACGTTATTTGTTTATTGTAGAACCACATTTGAGTCATACATCAGCGAGATAAATACTCAGTAATACACATCCTAGATTATACACCTGCATTTATCATCGCGGAGGATTCATCATCCATCAGGGCCTGAGACTGCAGCTCGACGACCAACTTCACAAAGCTACTTGGACATCTTAAAGAACTGTAGACTAACACAGACCGTTGCAATCTTTGTTTTCACTGCTTAATCACAAGACCAGCTAACATCTGTATCCTTGACATTCAAATCTGTTGGAATTGTAGTTGTTTTTTATTATTTTGCGCAGGCCTACACTCTTCATATGTACATTTTCTTTGCATTTGTGTAATCCTTTGACGGTGAACATGTGCACAGTGTATTTGATAACTGTTATTCAACAATATTAAGAGTAAAATAGTACAATTTGGTACAACTGCCTGCTCTTCATTACTCTCGTGGTCATTGGACATCAAAATGTGGTGTCAGCAAGGTGTCAGCAGTTACATTCTCTACGCCTTTAATATGGCGTATATCCAAAGAGAAACTCTGAAGAAACAAACACCATCTCATCAGCCTTTGGTATAGACCACTAGAGGTCCCTCTGACGACCCAACATACACCTCAAAATTAAATCAAAGCAAGCGCTTCCTTCTTTATCACTAAACAATTAAGCTGATATAAATGAAACTTTCTAGAGAAGAATCCGATCGGATGATCAATGTAACAAGACGGATCCAGCACCCACATTACTGGCATCGACTTGTAATTTCAATGCTTGATCAAAGCTCGGAGCTGCCACCACGGGAGCCTCTGTAAGGAGCATTTTTATCAAACCAGATATAACCCGATTCATTAAACGTTGCAGGAAAATTACGCAATCCGAAACTCATAACCTTGTAGGAAAAAAACCCTGAAGGCGTAATGAAAGCAGAAATCTCTTGAGCTCTTGCAGTTAAATGCACCTTTTAGAAGGTCAATCTTGCTCACAAATCTAGCGTTTCCTACTTGATCGACACAATCCTCGATTCAAGCTTAGCTTTATTAATTTGTTAAACGAAATGTCTCCTTTTTTTTCTTTGACCCAGGTCCAAGTCCCTCTGCAGGTTGGCCTGGTATGCCTGCAATACTGCTTTTAATTTCTTTTTTATTATTATTTTTTTGTTCTTCTTTTTTTCTGTTTTTTTTTTTCTCTTACAAAACATTCCCTGAAGACGAAAAGAGGATGACATGTTAGCTGTGTCCCAATTCAGGAGCTGCATCCTTTGAAGGCTGCACCAAGAAGGGAAAGTATAGCCGATTGAAAGTAAGTGGGCACTGTCAAGTCTCTGGTTACCAACATTCATCAAAATACATTGTTCTACTCAAGGGGTCTCCAACACGTCGCTCGTCGCCTGATTGGAGGTAGCTCGCCAAGGGCCATTCACATATCGCATCTTTTGCGATGATCGCGAAATGGTGCGCCTTCCACGTGTTTTTAGACGTGATATTTGACCGACCAAGACGTACTTTTCATCTAATCAGAGTGAGCTAATATAGACAGGTGTTCCACCCCTTCCAATGCCGCAAAGAAATGTGCCACATAGGCCGTGAGTTTATTATTTTTATTTAGCCTATTTATGAACATCTCTCATTTGTTATCCAAAACTCATCCCCACACCGGCGTGATGACTCCGACCTTAACCAGTTGAACTAGATGAACTGGATAAATATCATAAAAGTTCTGATCCCATCTCATGGAGGAAGCAATGACATGGACCACCGCCAACAATAGAGACCGCAATCATCCGCCCAGCAAGAGAGTATTCATCTTCTCTGGCAGCTGTAGTAAAGTGTTTTTGTCCAGTTAGTATAAAACAATATGATGAACAGGGCAGATAAAGGGTAGATTTAGTCAAGTCAAGTCAAGTCACCTTTATTTATATAGCGCTTTTACAATACAAATTGTTTCAAAGCAGCTTTACAGAGATAACAGGAAAACAATGTTGTAATAGTATTGTTCAATTGAAAATTAAATGTCCCCAACTAAGCAAGCCAAAAGGCGAAGGCAACAGTGGCAAGGAACCAAAACTCCATCAGGTGACAGAATGGAGAAAAAAACCTTGGGAGAACCCAGGCTCAGTCGGGGGGCCAGTCCTCCTTTGGCCAACGAAACAGTGTATGATTATGAGTTAGGCAGCATATTGTCAGGAGTCAGATGGGATCAGAACTTTCACGATATTATCCAGTTCATCTGGTTGGGTTGGGTCATCCGGCCGGTGAGGAGATGAGTGTGGTGAGGTGTTCATGGGCCTTCACAGCCCTGATAATGCGTGTCGTCGTGTCCATGTGATGGTCCTTCATCAGATCTGGATATGCCCTGGATCCGGCGGTCTGCGGTAAACCTCGGGATAAACAGACAGACTAATATTAGCGTAGACGCCATCCTTCTTATGATGTACAAAGTACATCAGGAATTATGGGAAGTGTTCCCGGTTCCGGCTGATCTAATCTATGCAGCCTCACATTGAATTATAGAAATCTATAATGTGTTATGTGTATGCTAAGCCAAAGAGATGTGTTTTTAGTCTAGATTTAAACTGACAGACTGTATCTGCTTCCCGGACCGTGTTAGGAAGATTGTTCCAGAGTTTTGGTGCTAAATAGGAAAAGGATCTACCGCCAGAAGTCGATTTTGATATTCTAGGTCAGGTGTGCCCAACCCTGCTCCTGGCGATCGACTGTCCTGCACAGTTCATCTCCAACCCTAATCAAACACACCTGAAGGTCTTCAATTAAGGTCTTAACAACCAAATAAGGTCTTCAGGATTACTTGAAAATTAAAGGCAGGTGTGTTTGATCAGGGTTAGAGATAAACTGTGCAGGACAGTCGATCGCCAGGAGCAGGGTTGGGCACACCTGTTCTAGGTATTATCAACTGGCCAGAATTTTGAGATCGCAATAGACGTGAAGGACTATAATGCGTTAAGAGCTCGCTCAAGTACTGGGGAGCTAAACCATTTAGTGCTTTGTAAGTAATCAGCAATATTTTAAAATTTATACGATGTTTAACAGGCAGCCAATGCAGTGTTGACAGAACCGGGCTAATATGGTCATACTTCCTTGTTCTGGTAAGAACTCTAGCGGCTGCGTTTTGAACTAGCTGTAGTTTGTTTAATAAGCGTGCAGGGCAACCACCCAGTAGAGCATTACAATAATCTAGCCTTGAGGTCATGAAAGCATGAACTAATTGTTCCGCATTTGTCAGTGAGAGCATATGACGTAATTTAGATATATTTTTAAGATGGAAAAATGCGGTTTTACAGATACTAGACACGTGACTTTCAAATGAAAGATTGGTATCAAAGAGCACACCCAGGTTCCTAACTGACAACGAAGACTTAACAGAGCAGCCATCAAGTGTTAGACAGTATTCTAGGTTATTAGGTGAGGAAGTTTTTTGTCCAATGATTAGAATCTCTGTTTTTTCATAATTTAGTAATAGGAAATTACTGGTCATCCAATTCTTTATATCAGCTATGCATTCCGTTAATGTTGTGAATTGGTAAGTTTCGTTAGGTTTTGAAGAAATATACAGCTGAGTATCATCAGCATAACAGTGAAAGCTAATTCCATATTTCCTAATTATATCTCCTAATGGTAGCATGTACAGAGTGAACAGCAGCGGTCCTAGTACTGAGCCTTGTGGTACGCCATACTGAACTTGTGATCGATAAGACATCTCTTCGTTTACTGCTACAAACTGAAAACGGTCAGATAAGTATGATTTAAACCATGCTAGTGCAATTCCGCTAATGCCAACATAGTTTTCTAGTCTATTTAAAAGAATGTTGTGGTCGATAGTATCAAATGCAGCACTAAGATCAAGTAACACTAATAGAGAGATACAACCACGATCGGATGATAGGAGCAAATCATTTGTGACTTTAATGAGAGCAGTCTCAGTACTATGGTACGGTCTAAATCTGGACTGAAAATCCTCGCAGATATTATTTCTTTCTAAAAAGGAACACAGTTGTGAGGATACTGCTTTTTCTAGTATCTTTGACAGAAAAGGCAGATTCGAGATTGGCCTGTAATTGACTAATTCTGTAGGATCAAGCCGCGGTTTTTTAACAAGCGGTTTAATCATAGCCAACTTAAAGGTTTTTGGTACGTATCCTAATGACAAAGATGAATTAATGATATCTAGAAGAGGATCTATGACCTCTGGAAGCATCTCTTTCAGTAGCTTAGTCGGTATAGGGTCTAGCATACAAGTTGTCGATTTGGATGAATTAACAATTTTGCAAAATTCTTCCTCTCCTATAGCAACAAATGAATCAAAATGTTCCTCACAGAGACTACAATATACTCCCTGATGCGATACTGTAGTAGACGGTTGCATAGTTATAATTTTGTCCCTGATATTATCAATCTTATAAGTGAAGAAGTTCATAAAGTCATTACTGCTGTGTTTCTTGGAAACTTCTAGGCTTGAAGCTTTCTTTTTCGTTAGTTTAGTCACTTGTTCAAATAAATACCTAGGATTATGTTTATTTTCTTCTAATAGGGTTGAAAAATAATTAGTTCTAGCATCTTTTAAGGCCTCTCTGTAAGCAATCGAGCTCTCCTTCCATGAAATCCGAAATACCTCTAGTTTTGTTTTCTTCCAGTTTCGCTCCATTTTTCTGGCTGCTCTCTTAAGGGCCCGGGTGTGCTCATTGTACCACGGCGTTGGACTATTTTCTTTAATCTTTTTTAAGCGCAGCGGAGCAACTGTGTCTAAAGTGCTGGAAAAGAGAGAGTTAAAAGTTTCTGTTGCAATATCAAGTTCTTCTAAGCTATCTGGGATGCTGAGATTATGAAATTGATTTGGAAGATTATTGATAAAGCAATCTTTAGTGGCAGAAGTGATAGGTCTAACATATTTATAACACGGAGTCGGCTTTGCAGCCTTGGCTAAATGTAATTTACACGAGACTAGATAATGATCAGAGATGTCGTCGCTCTGCTGCAGAATTTCAACGCCATCAACATCTATTCCATGTGATAATATTAGATCAAGAGTATGATTACGACAATGAGTAGGTCCTGACACGTGTTGTCTCACTCCAATTGAGTTTATAATGTCTTTAAATGCCAATCCCAATGCATCTTTTTCATTATCTACATGTATATTGAAATCACCAATAATTAGGACTTTATCTGCAGCCAATATTAATTCTGACAGAAAGTCAGCAAATTCTTTGAGAAAATCTTTATGGTGCCCTGGTGGCCTGTATACAGTAGCCAGCAGAATTCTCAAACGTGATTTATTGTTTACACTATACATTTTTACATTAAGCACCAACACTTCAAAAGAAGTATATGATATCACGGACTTCCGGTTATGAGGAGTGCAGATTAGTCGCGCGCTCAGCCTGCTCCCGCCGTTTCATTTTTAATTTTCTTGCCAAACCTTCGAATTTTAATTTATACTATCAACAAAAGTTTAATAAACTGTAAGTGATCGGAACACTTCATCATGTCTAAGGCTAAAGGAAAACATGCAAAAAAAAGAGAAGGAGGGTTCTTCAACGGCTAGCATTTCCATGGCTGACATTAGCTCACTGCTGGATGAACACAGAGAGGCCCTTTCGGCTGATTTTAAATCCTCATTCGAGTCTCTTGCATCTACACTGGACAGCATTCATTCCACCATTACTGATCACGGGCAACGCATTAATTCTCTGGAAGTTAACGCCACTTCAGTTGACCAACGACTTCAGCATCTCGAGGGCGCCTACTCCGCTTTGCAGAAAGACAACGAGTTGCTCAAACTCAAAGTAGCTGATCTGGAGGGACGTAGCAGACGTCAAAACATTCGGATTATAGGCCTACCTGAATCGATTGAAGGTCCTCGTCCATCAACGTTCTTTTCTCAGCTACTTGTTGATGTCCTTGGTACGGAGGTCCTAACTTCGCCCCCTGAGTTAGATCGTGCGCACCGGAGCCTCGCTCCAAAGCCGGCTCCGGGAGGGAGACCGCGGCCTGTTATCTTGTGTTTCCACCGATTCCATGTTAAAGACGTCGTAATTCGCGAGGCTCGTAAACGGGGTGTCCTACTTTATAAAGGCCATACGATTCGCCTGTTTGACGACTACAGCCCCGACGTGGTGAAGCAGCGCGCCGAGTACAGAGGTCCCATGACGGAGCTATACAAGCGCGGGTTCAAGCCGGCACTTCTTTACCCGGCCAGACTGCGCATCACTCTACCCAACGGAGATAAAACATGGCTCCAGTCCGCCTCAGATGCTGTTAAATTCATCCAGGACCAGGACTTAAACAAGAACTCGTAAGCTGGCAAATTGGCACTTTCAGTCTGCGGCTGATGTTGCTAAAACGGTGCAGACCCTTTTCCTGCCTTATTACGGACGGTAAATGCATGTTACCCTTTTTTTTTTTAATTTTTTTTTATATAATATAGGATATGTAAATATTTTTTATTTTATTTTTTATATATAAGTCTTGTGTATTTGATTTCTTATAACATGCATCTTTGCACCGTACACCGGCTTTAAGGTGAATGCTGTTTTAGTATTTTCTGTTGATTATATGACCTCACGGGTCATAACAAGTCCAGGCCTTGTTTTTTTTCAATGTGTTTTATTCGATGTTTGATATGGTTTAATTGTTCTCTTAGGTTTAATTGCACTTGTTTGTGGGGGCAGTGCGATTGTTTCAGGGAAGTAGGAATATTCGCTGATCGTTGTATCAGAGGTGTGTTCGTTGCTGGTTTCGTTCTCTACAGCAACCGGGTTGGGGTTAGTATGTTTTGTGTGTGTGTGTGTGTGTGTGTGTGTGTGGTTTGGTTTGGTTTCTTGTGCTGGGTGTGTGTGTGCACGCGTGTTTTCCCTCTTTTTTTCTTTTTTCTTTAATTTTGTGTGCTGCCTGCTCCTCCCTCTCTTCTGCTGCTGTGAATCTGTCATGGGTGCAGATTTGTTGGATTATACCACCTCTAACATATCCTTTCTATGTTAAACTGTAATGCCAAATTGGCTTCTAGTGGTGGGTTGAGGTTTGTCAGCTGGAATGTGAGGGGGCTTAATTCACCTGTTAAACGCAATAAAGTGATTGATCACTTAAAACATTTAAACGCTAAAATTGCTTTTTTGCAGGAAACCCACCTTAAACCATCTGATCATCTTAAACTTCGTAGAGGATGGGTAGGCCAACTCTATCATTCTTCATTTTCTAGTAAGGCTCGTGGGGCTGCAATATTAGTGCATAGGTCAGTACCTCTGTCCATCTCTAAAATCATATCGGATCCCAATGGTCGCTTTATTATTGTTACAGGTAAAATTTTTGGCATTTCTCTGACGCTAGCTAATGTTTACGGCCCAAACTGGGATAATGAGGATTTCTATAAAAAATTTCTTTTTTCAATTCCTGATATAGTGTCTAGTCACCTTATTCTCGGTGGAGATTTTAATTGCTGTCTGGACCCCTCGCTCGATCGCTCATCCACTAAGCCCATCTCTCCATCTAAATCATCTAAAGTTGTTCAACTGTTTATGGAGCAGTATGCTGTCTCAGATGTATGGCGCTTCTTCAATCCCAGTGATAAGCAGTTTTCTTTTTTTTCTCCTGTACATGGTACTTTTACTCGAATTGACCTCTTTCTCATTGACAACAAGCTGCTTTCTTCTGTTAACAATTGTTTCTACAGTCCTATAGTTATTTCAGATCACGCTACTATCATAGTGGATATCTCATTTCCTGGTGTGTCCTTCACGCGATCCCCATGGCGTTTTAACTCGTTTCTTCTTACTGACCCGGATTTCATAAAAAACATTGATGGTCGCATTGATCTTTTCATTTCCACTAATGTTAATTCAGACGTGTCAGCGTCAACAATTTGGGAGGCATGCAAAGCTTATTTACGTGGAGAGATCATTTCTTTCTCTGCCTTTCGGAAAAAAAACACTGTTGAAAGGAGTATCTCTATCTCTAGGGAATTGGCTGACCTGCAGTCCAGATGCAAGGATGCACCTGAACCCGAACTTATAAAAGAATTGCTTACTAAAAAGTCTGAATTTGATATATTGGCTTCTGACAGCGCAATAGAAGCATTACTTAAGTCTCGTCATAGCTATTATGAATCTGGTGATAAGCCAGGCAAAATATTGGCTCACCAAATTCGACAATCTGCCTCGGCTCAACATATCTTAAAAATTAATACAGTCAATGGCACAACTATTAACCCTCAAACTATTAATGACCAATTCAGGAATTTTTATGCTTTGTTATACACTTCTGAGTGTTCATCTGATGAGGCTCAGTTGGATAGTTTCCTTAGGCCCCTAAACATTCCTTCCATTGACACTGAGACATCTTCTAGGATGGATGAGCCTTTTACGGTAGATGAAATTAAAGATGCGTTACACTCAATGCAGAATGGGAAATGTCCGGGGCCTGATGGTTTTCCTATTGAATTTTTTAAAGCATTTACAGATAAACTTTCCCCACTACTGCTAAATATGTTTAACGAATCTTTACAATGCGGCATACTCCCTCCTACTTTAAGACAGGCCACCATTTCACTTTTATTGAAGAAAGGCAAGGATCCCCTTCTCTGTAGTAACTATCGCCCTATTTCTTTATTATGTGCGGATGTTAAAATATTAGCTAAAATGCTGGCAAGGCGTCTAGAGGCTGTTTTGCCTTCAATCATTTCTACAGACCAAACAGGGTTTGTCAAGGGAAGGCACTCTTTTCACAATGTCAGGCGTCTTTTTGACATATTGTACTCTCCCTCAACTTCTACCACCCCTGAGTTGGTTATTTCGATGGATGCAGAGAAGGCATTTGATCGGGTGGAGTGGCCTTATTTGTTCCATACATTAAAAAAGTTTGGATTTGGCTGTAAATTTATCTCGTGGATTAAACTTCTTTATGCTTCTCCTTTGGCCTGTGTCCGCACAAACAACGATTACTCAGATTATTTTCCCCTTGGACGTGGTACTCGGCAGGGCTGTCCCCTTTCCCCCTTATTGTTCGCCATCGCCATTGAACCATTGGCAGTGGCCCTTAGATCTAGTCAAATGATGGGCATTATAAGAGGGGGCGCTGTGCACAAACTGTCTTTATATGCTGACGACCTTTTACTTTTCGTCTCTGAGCCAGACAGATCTATAACCCACGTTTTAGAGCTACTGAAGGTATTTGGGCAGGTGTCGGGGTATAAACTGAATCTTCATAAGAGTGAACTCTTGCCTATAAATTCAGCAGCCATAGCTTACCCTCTTTCAAAATTGCCATTTAAGACATCATTAAATCAATTCAACTATTTGGGCATCTGCGTAACTAAGAACTACTCTGACCTGTTTAACTGTAATTTCTCTCCTCTGTTGGATCGATTGACCGAAGATCTTCATCGTTGGTCTTTATTGCCTCTTTCTCTTGCGGGTAGGATAAATTGTATAAAAATGAATGTACTGCCTAAATTTCTCTATCTTTTTCAATGCATACCGGTGTTTATTCCAAAACGTTTCTTTCACTCTTTAGATTGCACTATCTCTCAATTTATTTGGAATGGAAAAACTCCAAGAATACAGAAAGGCATTTTACAAAAAACTAAGGAGCTGGGGGGTTTAGCACTACCTAACTTCTTGTTTTATTACTGGGCTGCAAATGTTCGTAATATGTTAATCTGGTGCTGTTCCAGCGGTCAGCCTCCACCCTGGTTAAGGATCGAGGAGGCTGCTTGTGGCAACACTTCGCTTACGTCGCTTTTGTGTCTTCCTCTCTCGTTATCACCTTTAACCTTCTCCAGTAATGTTATAGTTAAAAATTGTCTTAAGATATGGCGTCAACTCAGGCGGCATTTTACTTTACAGTCAACACCTCTTCTATGCCCTGTACATTCTAACCCCCTCTTTCCTCCCTCTCTCATTGATAAGGCTTTTGCGGCCTGGGTGGACCACGGGATCATTTCCATTAAACATCTTTACATAGACGGAACATTTGCTTCTTTTGAACAATTGACTCAAGTTTTTAATTTACCAAGGTCCCACTTTTTCAGATACTTGCAAGTCCGTGACTTTGTCCGTAAGCATTTTCTGGGATTCCCCTCGATCCCACCCTCCACCATTGTCGATACCATATCAAATATCAATCCTTATCAAAGAGGGGCCATCTCTACGATTTATAATACATTTTTCACATGTTGCCCTTTGGATTCTGACAGTCTGCGGATTACCTGGGCTAGGGATCTTAATATAGAGATAGAGACAGAAACATGGCATTCGATTTTGAAACGTGTTCACACGTCATCTGTTTGTGCTCGTCACGGGGTGTTACAGTGTAAAGTGGTCCACAAGGTACATTGGTCTAAAAGTAAATTAGCCCGTATGTTCCCTGACATTGATCCAAGCTGCGACAAGTGTCATGTAGAACCGGCTAATCTAACTCATATGTTCTGGACTTGTCCTGCTTTATCTCTTTTCTGGGAGTCGGTTTTTGACTCACTTTCCGCTATTACTTCAGTCAATATCCATCCCTCTCCGCTAATCGGCTTGTTTGGAGTTTTACCTCCTAATTACTCATTGCCGTCTCATTTCGCAGAGTTGGTAGCTTTTCTTACACTGCTAGCTAGACGTTGCATTTTGATGAACTGGAAGGGTCCTCGAGTCCCTTTTCATACTCGGTGGATAAAAGATGCCTTATTTTTTGTTAAATTGGAAAAAATTAAACACTGCCTTCGTGGTTCCATGATTAAATTTTCAAGAATTTGGTTACCCTTTTTTGAGCATGTTAAATCTCTGCAACTGGACGCAGTCTCAATTGACTGACTGACCACTCAACCCTGCACTTTCAGTGGTTTTTCAGTATCCAACTGGAATTATCATTAGCAGCACAGTGAGCACACATTATTTTCTAAGTTTTGAGGTTACTCAACTTTACTTGCTGGACCTAGTTAAGGCTGACCTTATTTATATACTGGCCTTATATACTGGCCTGTCCTATTTCTGTATTGTGACATAAAGCTCTGTTATATATTATATACTATACTAAACCTGTTTGTACTGTGAGGGATTTTGTGTTGGTGTTTTTGTATTAATGTTTTTTATTTGTGTTTTTGTATTATTGTTTTTTTTGTGTGGTTTTTATTATATTATTAGTTTTATATTTTTTTATATTGATTGTTTGTCTTTGGTGGTGTGAAAAATTCAATAAATAAATCATATATATATATATATAAAAAAAAAAAAAAGAAGTATATTTAAAACTAGATTTCTTAGTGGTTTTGAGAATATTACTATAAATTACAGCAACACCTCCCCCTTTGCCTTTCGGACGAGGCTCATGTTTATAACAATAATCTTGCGGAGTGGACTCATTTAAAGTAATGTAATCGTTTGGTTTTAGCCAGGTTTCTGTCAAACACAGCACATCTAGGTTATAGTCTTTAATCTTATCATTAACTATGAGCGATTTTGAATTAAGGGATCGAATATTCAGCAACCCAAGCTTTATCGTTTGCTCATCTGTATTATATCTGTTTTTTATTTGTTGAACATCAATTAGATTTTTAACCTTAGAAAAGTTTGGCAGTTTTTTGGATTTCCAAATTCGGGGAACAGACACAGTCTCTATATGATGATATCTAGGTGAAAGAGTCTCTATGTGATGGGATTTATCTGACCTTGGTGACGCGAGGCCGCTAGCAGACGGTCGGTTTAGCCAGTTTGTCTTCTTCCTGACCTGAGCCCCAGATTGTCATGTTTTATCTCTAAGACTATGAGCCAAATTACTAGAGAGAAGAGCAGCACCATGCCAGGTGGGATGAATACCATCTCTTTTCAACAGGTCAGGCTTGCCCCAAAAACTTTTCCAATTGTCTATGAATTCTATATTATGTTGCGGACACCAATTAGACAACCAGCCATTGAGTGAACACAATCTACTAACTATCTCATCACTCCTTCGAACAGGAAGGGGGCCAGAGCAGATTACAGTGCCTGACATCGTACTTGCGAGTTCAAACACCTCTTTAATATTAATTTTGGTGATCTCCGACTGGCGAAGTCGAACATCATTAGTGCCGACGTGAATAACAATCTTAGAGAATTTACGATTAGCATTAGCCAGCACTTTTAAATTTGCTTTGATGTCAGGTGCTCTGGCTCCCGGCAAACATGTGACTATGGTGGCTGGTGTCTCTATTTTCACGTTCCGTGTAATAGAATCGCCAATTACCAGGGCACAATCAACAGCATTCTCAGTGGGTGTTTCACTGAGAGGGGCAAATCGATTTGTTATGGTAACGGAACAGAAGAGTGGTTTTTTGATCCGCGACTAGAGCGATTTCTCACCGTCACCCATCTGCCTGGCTGCACAGGCAATAACTCAGCCGGAACCGAATCATGTAAATGGTTCACTATGCTAGGCGCATCCAAAGTAGTATCTAAAGCTCGAGCACACTTACTATCCTCAATTAAAGTTTGGATGCGTGTCTCTAATTCTGAAATCTTCTCCGTCAGCCTGACTGTCTCCTTGCATTTATCACATATAAACCCTATGCCGACGGGGAAGGCTATGGTAAACATATGGCATGATGTGCAAGTGACAATAACAGGACAAGACATTACTCACCGTGTTTGTTGACTGATTCTTACTCACCTGGGCTTTTTATGGACTCAGATGCGCGGGCACGCACGAGAAAAATAAATAAATAACTGAGCGCACAGGTGGCGCCTTAACAGGCTAGCGAGATACTAGCGTGTTGTGCTAACAATAATGGAAGCTAGCGATGTTAGGTTAATCTGTTAGGTAAACTGTAATTAGTAGTATAAACAACTAGAAATGATAGTAAATGATGGTTCAAAATCAAAACAGAAAGAAATGCGAGGCTTAGACGGAGCTAACAGCCTCGGAGCAAACACACTCACACACAGCAGCAGGCAGCGAGGCAGACAGGAGCAATCGATCGGCAGACAGGAGCTTCACAATGCACGCTTTTAAGTAAATAATAAAGGTGAGCAATCTCCTATTTTCTGGACCATCAAAGATTCTCTGTGCCCTTTAACAGTCCATTAGGAGGGTTAGAAACTCACGTTTTGGGCCCACCTGTGTCCACTGCATCCTCATCTGTGGATTTAACAAGCATGTCATGTAATTAGGTGGCAACAAATGCTAATTGTATGAATATACAAATCTTTTTAAACTTTCAGACCAGTTCACAAAATTTTTCCCTTTTCTCCCATACAATTAGGCCTACTTCAAAAGCAACTCACACATCACGCACTCACTCAGCAGGTGGAAGTAATGGCAAATTGTATGAAAATACCAGCCCATTTTACCTTTCAAATCTCTCCAGAACCACTGAAGACAATCACTTCAACAGCAACTTAAGCTGCGTACATTATGTGCATATACTATCCATCCTAAATAGTATGTGACATTAGTAATTGTCAATACTATTTAGGGCATAGTATGCACATTGGGACGCAGCTTTTAGTGTGTTCACTCACCAATAGGTGACAACTAAGGCTAATTGTATAAAAATAAGAGCCAGTTTCAAGAGTCACACTGTTCACAAGACACTGTTCTTTCTGGGCTTCCACAAAAAAAAAACATATGCATCCAAACCAATGCACACTAATTCCAGAGAAATTTAAAAAGAACTGCTTCACAAATATTAATGAAAACCAGCTTACATTCTTATATCCATATCAGTGATATTCCTGGGCAGTGCCGATCCTGACCTCCCTGGGGCCCTAAGCAAAATTCTGCTAAGGGGCCCTCTACCTGACCCGTGACGCCGTGAGATATGTAAACCATTTGCCATTGCCACAGTCACACCTGACACTTCAGTGCTCCCAATACAATCCTCCCTCCTTTAAACAAAACAGTCAAAGAATAAGTACAACAATATAGAACAGAATGATATTTACTGAATAGAGTATTTTCTATAGAATATTAAGATAACAAGTGAATATTGTGATGCAGATATCAATAATCCCTGTGAGTGAATGACATCATTGATATCAAGAATTAACTTTTGTACAAGTGAACATGTAATTCCTGATATCAAAAATAGACATTGGTAGATAAAATGTAACTAAGGGGCCCTACTAGTAAAAATAATCAAGAATTCACATTGCAAATAGTAAAAAAAAAAAAAAAAAAAAAATGAATTATTGATATCAAAAATGCATAAACTGTGAATGAATAAAAGCTAAAATGGCTTGCCATAGCATGTTAAAGTTTTTTTTATTATGCATGTTGAAGCAATTCTTGATTTATGGTTATTATTTACTGAGGGATGTGCATCCATATTGACCAGTATGTCCAGCTAATCAACATTTTAAATTCAATATAGCCCATAAATCAAAGTCAATCAATGTCAAATTGTCAATACATTGCTTTTCATCTTGCATAATTAGTGCAGTTGTTTAGAGTTTTTACTACACATTAACCCTCTGAGGTCTGAGCTGTTTTGGGGCTCTTTCGGTGTTTTGGTATGCCCTGACATTTGTGCTTATTTCAGCTACTTAAAACATACCATTTGCCAACATATAAATTTGCTGTATTCAGCACAAACTCTGCTACAATAATATGTGAGCAAAATTGATGTACTTGTTTGCATTTTATAGAAAAAAAATAATATGCGTGGTTAGTACGTTTTGGAAAAAAAAATGTCACTGCAATAAGGCCATTTAACACATAATGAATAGTTGTCCACAATACTTTTGAGTTACTATTCTTGTAGGCTAGAATTTTTACTTCAAAATGAAGTGAAAATCATTCTGACCACTCTTTCAGAAACATCAATATAACGATTTGAATTTCTTACATCAGTTTTTGGGTCAGCAGTGCTGTATGCGTGGGAGTGTTAATGCCCATGAATATTAATGTGATTTACACCTGGGAAGACTAAAGACACTCCCCCAATGGCTAATGGGCCATCAAGGTGCTTTGAGGCAGCCTGAACAAAGAATGATTCACTGGTGAACAAAAAGTTAAAAAGAACAGCATTTATTCAAAATAGAATTTACGTTCTTTCCTAAGAATGTAAAGACTTAAAGTCATTACTATCACTTAACACATCCTTTCAAAAAAACAAACATAAAAATACCAAACTTGTTTTTTTTATAAAAAAAATATTTTTATTCAAAGAATACTAAAAAAAAACTACCGCAGGTTTAAGAAACTGTTTGAATAGACTCATGGGCGAATGCGAGTCTACAGAGCTCAGTTGCGGTCCAGTTTCCCGTGCAGGAAGAAATCGCAGTGTCTGTGGAACCATGTCAGCATCGGTCTCTGTTTTCCATGACAGCGTGGACTGCATGTTGCTCGTCTGCTTGTTTGCCTTGGCTCTCTTCGGAACTGGTGCTTGGACATTGTCACATCTGTTATAAAAAAAGAAGAAAGAAAAAGTGTGAGCATGCTGATAAGACAATCAAAGAAACTGTATTATTATCATTATCAATCACTAATTACCATGGATTTAAAAAAGACATATTTGTAATTTCACACAAGAATGGGAACTTTTACATTATGACGATGTAAACACAATTAGGCTACATTTCATCTGTAAAATATTACGTCTATGCACTTACTCAGTATTATTCTCGATCGCACTGAGAACTGAACGACACCTGCGTGTCCCTCTGCGAGGTGCTGGAGAAGGAGAACGTGATGCAGCCAATTTCCTAAAAAACAAAACAAAATAACTGTTAGCATACATTATGTATACAACAGAGTTATTGAATATTATGTACTGAATATGCATCTGTTACTGAATATTCTAGGTATTATTGTTTTTTTTGTATTATGTTTTGTTATTGAGTGTTAAAGCTGCCGTGACAATATAATTTCCTGCAAAGGATCAATAAAGTATCAACAACAACAACAACATCTGTTGATGGCCCATATAGAATGCATGCTGATAACACAATCAAAGAAACTGTATTATTATTACGCTTATCAATCACTAATTACCATGGATTAATTTCACACAATAATAGGAATGTCACGAGGTGACGAAGTTTAAAAAATGTTTTCCTTGCGAGGCGGAACCAATGTTCACCGAGATTGCCTCCCGCCGGACCCATAACAATGGAACACCGGGTTAGTTCCGGGTTAGCGGAAAAATCCCGCGAATGGGGTGATTAATCTGAATCGCCGGCAGCTGCGCGGAAAGGGATTGAAGCCCCGCGATTGGAACACGTTGCCCTTAGGGGAGGATAAGAGGAGAGAGTGCAGACTGGAGAGTGAGTTGTGTTTTGGGGCCCGCAATCTCGGAGGAAGTGTGAGCGTTGGAGAAGAGGAAGTGGGACCGGCGAACAGGCGCGGCATCATGAGTTTGGGAGAAGCGTGAGAGTTTGGAGGAGAGGAAGGGGGGGCCAGCGAACGGGCGCGCCACTGTGAGTTTGGGAGAAGGAGCACATCGAATCAGCTGGAAAGAGGGAACCACTGGACAGTAAGATCGTTTATGAGAGACTGTGAGTAGTTCAATTAATCTCCATCTTCCTCTTGTATCTACGGGACTTCTCGATGTGAATGCCAGGTCAGCAAATGGGCGATGGCCATCTGTATATGTATTTCCCACTGAGTGCTGAGATGAAGTGATGTGACGCACTGCTTTGATGTGTGAAGTGTGAACCTAAACCTGCTGGATGTCCATTACTTACCTGAGTTTCCATCACGTTCTAAAGACGTAAGAAGAGGATTACGTGCTTGTATATTCACCTGTCTGTTCACAGCAAAACTCTCTCGACGTAAGCTCCGTGTCTGCTGGCTCTTCAAGAGGAGTACGGGCCTGTACACTCACCTGACTGCTATGCAGTGAAGCTCCCCAGCCATAAGTCCTCGGTCTGTCGTCGGTCGAAGAAGAGGAGTACGTGCCTGTATACTCACCTGACTGCTATGCAGTGAAGCTCCCCAGCCGTAAATTCTCTGTCTGTCGTCTGTCGAAGAATAGGATTACGTGCCTGTATATTCACCTGACTGTTATGCAGTGAAGCTCCCCAGCCGTAAGTCCTCTGTCTGTCGTCTGTCGAAGAGGAGGATTACGTGCCTGTATACTCACCTGACTGCTATGCAGCAAAGCTCCCCAGCCCGAAAACCCTACCGCCGTAAGCTCCGTGTCTGCTGGCCCTTGAAGAGGATTACGTGCCTGTATATCTGTCTGCTTTGCAGTGAAGTTCTCCAGCCTAAAGCCCTCCAGTCTGAAGCCCTCCAGCCGTAAGTTCTCTGCCTGTCACCTGTGGAGAAGAGTGCGTTCCTGAACGCTCACCTGGCTGCTTGGCAGTGAAGCCTTCCAGCCGTAAGCTCTCTGTCTGCCGCCTGTGAAGAAGAGGATTACGTGCCCGTACACTTGCCTGACTGCTTTGCAGTGAAGCTCCCCAGCCGTAAGTTCTCTGTCTGTTACCTATGAAGAAGAGGATTACGTGCCTGAACTCACCTGTCTGCTTTGCAGTGCAGCCCTCCAGCCGTAAATTCTCTGTCTGTCACCTGTGGAGAAAAGTACGTTCCTGAACGCTCACCTGGCTGCTTGGCAGCAAAGCTCCCCCGCCGTAAGCTCTCTGTCTGCCACCTGGAGAGAAGAGGAACATAAGCCGAAACGCCCACTTGGATTGTCCGTGGACGGAACGACCCTGCACAAAAGACTCTACCTCCAAACCTTTTAGCCATTTTATATTAAATAAATTATTGTTACTTCAAGTCTCTTGTCTGTCCTCCTTGCCTGGCCTCTGTCCGACTCCCCAAGGGTGGTACTGGTCCCGAGGGGTGGGTGCAGCCCGATTTGGCCCGCCCCGACCTGTGACAGGAACTTTTACATTATGACGATGTAAACGATATTACGTCTATGCACTTACTCAGTATTATTCTCGATCGCACTGAGAACTGAACGAGACCTGCGTGTCCCTCTGCGAGGTGCTGGAGAAGGAGAGCATGATGCCACATTCCTAAAAACAAAACAAAATAACTGTTAGCATACATTATGTATACAACAGAGTATCTGTTGATGGCCCATATAGAACGCACGCATTTATGATGTACACTCAATGAACGGATCGTTCGCGATCGACACATCGCTACATTTCAAACATTTACACCTGTATTCACAGTGCATAAGGCAGTAAGCATGATAATTAGTGTCATAGGCTAACTAAAACTGAACATTTGCGAGTATCTATGGCCCATATAGACAGCACGCATTTAGGGATAGGCTACACAATGAACGGATTGTTCGCGAACGAACGACACATCACTAACTTACATTTCAAACATTACACCTGTATTCACAAACAAGTATTTACGCATGATAAAGTGTCATAGGCTAAACAAAACTGAACATTTATATATAACATATTGTATTTAGACAGAATCTATCGCGTTTTTACCAGAGTCTGAAATATCACATATAACCTAGCAGTTATTCCCCAAAAAATGCATTACACATAGGCTAAGGCAGTAGGCTATTTTAGCATGATAAGTCATGGGCTAACCAAAACTGAACATTTATATATAAAATATATTGTATTTAGACAGTATCACGTATTTTACCGGAGTCTGAAATATATTTATCTCAATCACATAACCTAGAAGTTATTCTCGAACAAAATGCACTACACATAAGGCAGTAGGCTATTTAGCATGATAATCAGTGTCATAAACTAATCAAAACTGAGTGAAAAATATGTATGCTATATACAAATATGTTCAGAGAATATCACATTTAAAAAGTTTACACGAGCATACAATGTTAGGGATATTGTGAGGTATTTCCTATGTCAAAAGCTAGCCAAAACTAGGCAAAATATAAAATTCATTTGAGCTCTATATGATAAGAAAACGAATTATAACACTAAAAAACTTACTCCGAACTTCTATCCTCGGTTGGATCAATTCGTTCTTGAAAATGCCTTTTCGTCGTCCGAATTGCAATCTTCCTCTGAAGAAAATGTGAATTCGTCATCACTGTCCAGAATCATCTGAAGGGCCTCTCTGTCGGAGTAGCGTGCTGCTGCCATCCTCCAAACGCGATGAACTAACAGTGAATGATCTGATGAAGAAGCTTCATGTTTTTGTGGCTTGATCGCGGGGCGTGCCGCGTGTGCGATGCATAGATCACCTATTTTACCATGTGAAAAGCGCTGGGGGCGTGGCGATCTGAGCTGATTACAGATAATGAGGGGAGAACGAAACAACTGTAACTCTCCTTGGTTTCAAACGGATTACATAAACTGGAAATATAATTTTTTTTTAGTAGCTTACTTCATTTAAAAGAAGGGAATCTCAGCTTCATAAAGAGACATCTCTCGTATCTCTGTGACAAGTATTAACAGAGTTACAGTTATTTTTTCGGACGCGTTTCAGAATGGACTTCACTGACGGAGAGAAGGTAAAACGCGCATCATGTTTATTATTCTTTATTTGACGAAAAGCACAACACTTTGTTTTTATTGTGAGTACCCTAAAAAAAATAGAAACTAAACAGGATCTAATGATGTACAACACTTAAATGTAAGATAAAAATCAACAGAGTAATTTGAGTCTCTTTTGCACTGATAAGGAAAAAAGTGAGCTCATCACGCCCCCATGACGGCCGACCTCAGAGGGTTAACTGAGACTATAATCAGTGTCTTGTTTTAAGTGTGTATAATGTGTACTTTGATGAGGAGTGCCATCATTCACGCCCATATATTGTACAGTATGTCTGGTCTCCACATATATTTCTGCTTGAAAAATGCGCGTTTCATTTCGTGCACGCGCATATGAACGCATGATAACACACGCGACGCGGTTATCTTTTCCGAGCCGTTGCACTTTTAAAAACACAATAGAAATGCACATAAACTTAACTTTACTTTGCTGACATCAAACTTGTGAACACAAGTTCTCAAGTTTACCTGATTGTTGTTCCCGCAATTCACTCTCTTTTTCTCTCTCTCTCTCTCTCTCTCTCTCTCTCTCTCTCTCTCTCTCTCTCTCTCTCTCTCTCTCTCTCTCTCTCTCTCTCTCCTCTCTCTCTTTTTGTGACCAGAAGGATAGTTTCGCTTAATTTTGTCATTGATCTTGTAAACATTAATTGACGCGCTATGACACGAGGGGGAGGCGGGGCCTTGAGTAATTTGCGGGGCCCTACGCAGCTTGCGTAGTGAGCGTATAGGGCGGATCGGCTCTGCTCCTGGGATTGCTTGGCAGCCACAAGAACATCCAACCCGATCTCACGGCAATTCTTACGAATTTTACGAGGTGGCTAATTCGTATGAATTCATACGACCTCACTCAATTCACACAATTCGTATGAATTCGAACAAATGACCCGCCCCTAAATATATCCCTGACCCCGCCCCTAAACCTACCCTCAAATTCGTACGAGTGTGGTCGTAAGATAGCGTTGAAACATCACACTTGCTGGTTGACAATGAGACATGCAGGGTATTCCTCACCCAGTCTGGTCTTAGGCTGCATTTACACTGCAGGTCTTGATGCCCAAATCCGTTTTTTCTGACTATATCCGATTTTTTTGACGACCCGCTTACATCATCTTTTGAAAGTGACCCGTATCCGATTTTTGCATTTACACTATACACTGCTGAAACTACCAAATGTAGACCGTCTGACCCGGAAAAGAAAGTAAAACAGAACGAAATACAATGGATGCAGATGCAAATAAAATTATGTGTTTTGCTTTCCACAATATTTTGAAAAGTCATTAAAGGGGTCATATAATGCCATTTTTTACAAGTCAAAAAGAATCTTTAGGGTCTAAATGAAAACTTTGTAATATACTTTTATTAAAAATTCTCATTAGTATTTTAAGAAAACACTCATTTTACCTGGTCAAAAACAGCTCTGTTTTCAGCACGCCGTTTCAGTGCATTTGCCTTTAAATGATAATGAGCTTTGCTGACTCCGCCCCTCTGTTCTGTGCGTACAGTTTTTAATAACACAATAACCATAACACGTTGTTCATTATAAACGTGGGATTATGAATTATATTGAGAACATCGTAACTTTACATAGAATACATGCCGTAATGTACCCTGAGTGTAAACATTAGCCACATTCATCGTGAAGTGTTTATAGCGTAAGATTAATATTTAAAGGTTAATAAAACGTTACACTCACTTCTTCTGGAGGTGCAGCAGGAACACGTATAGTTGGTACCGATTCCTTTTTCAGGAGCAGCTTCTTAGCAAAACCAGCTTTATACTCCTCGTTTATAAAGCAGTCTGGTGTGAAATGATTCGCGCAAACATGAACGCATTGACGTTGATTGTGGGGAATATTCCCTTCAGAAACAAACTCAGCCACTGCGTCTTCAGCGGTTCGAATTTAGGAACATTAATGACTGCTGTGTTCCTTATTACACCCAAGAGCAGAACACCACAATCGCTTAGACTCCATTCTGCTCATAGACTGTGCTGCTCCAGCGTACTTTTCGGCACGACACCGGTCCGCGCGGACTATGATTGACAGCTCGCTCACGAGCGAGGGCGGGTCTGTGTTGAAACGCTGCCGTCAATCAACAATTGACCTATGGCTAAGCCACGCCCCCTCCACTCTCTCGGACAAACAGTCAAACAGGCGCTACGGCAGATGTCACAGTAGGAGACATTTCACAGGAGGCAATTGATGATTTTTGGAGACAGAAATATTATATATCATCTCGAAGTCACCTAAAGGGCCTTAACTTAACACATTGGAGGGTTATATTAATAATTTTATTGTTGAGAAGGTCGATGAAAAGCTTCAGCTCCAGGCAAAAATGTACAGGTCACAGTGTAAACGTGATAAACTGCATATCGATGCCATCACCGTTTGGTGCTAGAGAATTTACATGAATCATTCAGCACAACATTGCTAACATCTCGGTTATTTACAGATACGTTAATGAAGCTAAGTAACAGGATGTACAATGCAGCTAGAAGCTAACATTAACGTTTTGTGCTAACGTCAGCCTAACGTTACGTTAGAGATGTTAAAGATAACGTTCAAATACGTTGTTGACTTAACTTAGAACAGATGTAGACATTCTTGTTTATTTTATCCACGTTTAGTTGGTGTTGTGGTCTACCGCATAACTTAATCCAGAGCAGACACTTATCTCGGTTGAGATGTGGCTTGGGAAAGGGTAAAAAAAAATACACACCTAGTGTCGGAGTTGCATGTACCCCATGCACACCATTTGACCATTTTAAACTTAAAATGACAAGAAAAAACATATAAAAACGAATGAAAACTGACTAACTGCAATGCATTTCAATGGACGTGGAAGCAGAGAATGTCTGAGTGTATTGGTAGCTATGCACACTGTGATTGGCTCATCGCGTTTAGGGGCGTGGTTTAGCCATAGGTCAATTGTGGGGGGGGCGTCCGACTGCGTGACATCACACAGTCGAACAGCTCGATTTAAGACAGGGGAAAACATATAAGGAGATTAAAACAAAAACACTGGATGGATTTTTATCATTATATGATGGTTGTGTACAGGCACTGCCAACACACATTTCAGTACAATCAACTTATAAAAGTGCATGTACCATCCATCGCACCTATAATAAGTCATGTGAACACAGTTAGTGGTGTCCACCTGAGTTGACGTCACTTTTTTAATGACGTACAACTCGCATTTTATGGGGAATATCCGATTTGTCTGCTTACATGGCACACACAAATGCATGTATCAGATTCATATCCGATTAATTACCACATATGAATGAGGCCTGAATCCGATCTGAGAAAATCGGAATCCATGCGTTTTTTTTACTGCTTACACGTTCATGGGTCATATCCGATCTGTGCCACATGAGAGGAAAAAATCGGATATGAGTTGAACCATGCAGTGTAAATGGGGCCTTAGTGGCAGTCATAGCAAACCTGCCTCGCACAGATATGAAGTGGGGAACGGGAGCAGGGTCTTCAGTGCAAGAGTGCTGATCTCAATGTCTTCTCTTGATGCTTTGATCCAGAAGGATGTCAATGGTGTTGAATCAAAGAAGGCCTCCGTCATTTCTGAGCTCCAGCAGCTGGTCTTCTTGTCTTGGTGAGAGCTGGTTCTGACCGTCATCATAGTGCTGTGCGGTATACCGGTTCATACCGAAAACCGGTGTATATTTTCGTTATGATATTAAGGAGGATACAGATAATTAGGATACTTGTCTATGAATGAATGAATCATTTTTATTTCTTTTTTCTTTTCTTTTTCCTCATCAGAACATGATCATTGGTAACAGAACATATTTTAACAAAAAAAAATATAGAACAAAATCTCAGCATGTTCAAAAGAAAAGAAAAAATATAGAAAAAAGGAGAAGGAAGAAGCTAACTTATATTTGCCTTCCCCTTTTACACATCTAGCTTTGAAACGGATACTGTTTTCTCTTTACAAAATATCATAATTTATCCTTTTTGTGGATAAATAAATCACACAATACAATTATAAAATGAGAAAGAAAAACAAAAATAATAATAAAAAAAAACAAAAATGTAATACTAACAATAATATAAATATTAATGAAATGGCAAGATACAGACTGGTATGGTAATTCAAATCAACCTCTTGAAGAGGAAATGAGACATTTGTCCCAAGTTCACCTTAATTCATATACTTTTCTAATATAGACATTTTAAACTTTCTTTTAAATTGCACAATATTATTGCTTTCCTTAATTATTACAGGTAAATTATTCCACAACCTCACCCCATTGACAGATATGCATATGCTTTTGAGTGTGGTGCGTGCCATTGACAGAGAGATTTCCTCTCCTTCTTAAATTGTATCTACTATCTCTTTCTTTAAACCATTTTTGAATATTACTAGGAAGTACTTTGTTTTTAGCTTTGTACATCATTTGTGTAGTCAAGATCCACTATGTCTTTAAATTGTAATGTTTGCAATGTTAAAAATAAATCATTTGTAACTGATTAGTTCTGGGTTAGCAGTTTTTGGCTAAGTATATGTGACCTTTGACCGGAGCATCCTTAGTCTGCATTTTTCTGTACATTAATGTGGAAATACCCATCACATAAAATATTTCTATCACGCATATCAGTGGATTAAGTAGTCACCAGGAAGGTTGAGTATTACAGCGATTGTACACATTTTCCAATATTGAAGATCTCATTTTAATTAGGGGACTTATAAGAATTTAAAGTAGGCCTAAATATGTTGAAAATAATTGTTTGTGAATTTACAACACTTGTGTAAATATGTAATTAACTGCCATTGTAGAGATATCCACTACAGTTGTTACGGATGGTGTATGCAGGAGAAGAAGAGGAGATCAGGATTTCCAAAAACAATATTCTTTACTTAATAAAACAAAACAACAAACAGGTACAGGCAGACGGGCAGAGGATACAAACACACCTAACATAAACGATAACCGACCAGGGGCCTGTTTCAGAAAGGAGGTTAAGTGAAAACTCTGAGTATGTTAACCCTGAAATGAGGGAAACTCTGGGTTTTCGCTACCTGCATCTGCTGATCCTGAGAGAAGCTGCCGTCGTCGAGAAGGCATCTCTAGCGAGCGTCTGGGAGACTGAGGAAGCCGGCCGTCTTCGCCACCTTCAGCCGTCCTGTGAGCTAGCGCCATCCGACGGAGTGTATCCTTTACTCAGAGAATTCTATCCTATTGTATCTAAAAGAGCGAGCGTCTTTTTAAAGATGTCTCGGGAGTTCCTGCGGTTCCTGCCGCGCTCCCTCGAGGCTGGAGACCGCCACGTCATCTGCGCCCTCTGCCTCGGACCGGAGCACGCCGAAGTCGCCCTCGCTGATGGCGGCTGCGACTTCTGCGAATCAATGCCTATGTTGACCCTGCGGGCTCGACTGTTGGCCGCTAAAAATGCTCCCAAGCCGCCTCTGACTTCGCCGCGGAAGAAGAAACGCCGCTCTCAGAGGCCGCCGGAGCCCCAGCAAGAAGCGTTCATTCCGCCGGAGCCTGTAGCCTCCCGCTCTCCTTCTCCGCCGCTTCCGGACGAACAGTTGCCGCCGAGTGGCCGCTCTGTTGCCTCTGATGACGCCGTGGACATCAAGGACACATGCTCGCTTCTCGCTTCCGACAGTGAGGAATGGTCCGGTTCTCAGGCCTCTTCGAAGCGTGAATCTTCCAGGACTCGCGCGAGTATTGAGGAAGAACTAATGCGCCTCCTCACACAGGCCGTCGAGCGCCTCGGCCTCGATTGGTCTCCTCCCCCCGAGCAGACCATCAACCGCATGGACGGCAGCTACTTCCGCCAGCGCTCGACTCCCGCTGCCAAACGGGCTGCGCCCTTCCTGCCCGAGCTACACGCAGAGCTCTCAAAGTCCTGGAATGCCCCGCTCTCTGCCAGATCTAGCTCTGACTCTTCCACCCCGCTCCGCGTTGTGGATGGAGCCGCAGAGAAGGGCTAGTCTCAGAGTGCATAAGCGCGCCCACAAGCCCGTGTGCGCGTCTCACCTCTGTTCACTCTGTTACAGGGCCCATAAACTCCTCTCCGAGTGTAAGTCCCGCTGTTGTAAACACTATCAGCGCGCTCACGCAGCCCGCGAAGTGCAGCGACGGGGACCATGTAGCCATTCACCCCCTAGCGTCACACTTCAAAGCGTGGGAAGCTATTCCGGGAATCTCCCAGTGGGTGTTAAACACAATAAAGCTAGGCTATCGCTTACAGTTTCGCCGCCGCCCTCCTCGCTTCCGAGCGCGGCTAGAAACTACTGTGAACCCAGAAGCAGTGACGCTGCTCCGTTCAGAGATAGCAATTCTGTTGTGCAAAAAGGCTATAGAGAGGGTGCCTCTGTCTATGAGCGAGTTGGGGTTTTATGGCCGTTATTTTCTTGTCCCCAAGAAAGGCGGCGGTCTCAGACCAATATTAGACCTCAGATCTCTGAACAAAGTTCTCATGAAGAGACCGTTCAAAATGCTCACTATCAGAAAACTCCTCGCGCATGTGCGCCAGGGGGACTGGTTCATATCACTAGATCTGAAAGATGCATACTTTCAGATCCAGATAAATCCCCTTCACAGGCCATTCTTACGTTTCGCCTTCGAAGGCCAGGTTTATCAATACACCGTCCTACCGTTCGGCCTATCCCTAGCACCCCGTACGTTCACGAAGTGCATGGATACGGCGCTCGCCCCCCTGCGGAGTCAGGGGCTGCGAATACTGAACTACTTGGACGATTGGCTGATTCTGGCACAATCTCAGAGGGAGTTACTGTCTCATCGTACAATTCTCCTCGACCATCTGAAAGCTTTGGGCCTCTCTGTCAACTGGACAAAGAGTGTACTACAACCCAGTCAGACTATCTCCTTCTTGGGTATAGAGCTGGACTCGGTCACGATGACGGCGCATCTGTCAACGCAGCACGCGCACCGTGTGCAGCGTCTCGCCGCATCTTTTCAGATGAACAGACTCACGCCTTTGAAAACATTTCAGAGAGCGTTGGGTTGTATGGCCTCAGCCTCCGCGGTACTCCAGCTGGGGTTACTGTGCATGCGCCCGCTTCAGCTTTGGTTGAGGAGCCATGTGTCTCACCGAGCGTGGACCACGGGCCACCAGCTGATAAAAGTAACGCAGACCTGTATCACAGCTCTGCAGCCATGGTCAGTGGCAGAATGGTTTCAGCGGGGCGTTTCCATGGGGACAGTTTCACGCCGAAAAGTCATCTCGACAGACGCCTCCAACACGGGTTGGGGAGCGGTCTGCGAGGGCTCACCGGCCTTCGGCCCCTGGTCAGCTCAAGAGAGCCTCCTACACATAAACTGTTTGGAGAGGTTGGCGGTCGAGAACGCGCTCATGCGCTTTCTCCCGCGCATTCAGGGCCACCACGTGCTGATCCGTTCGGACAATATAGCCGTGGTCTCTTATCTAAACCGTCAGGGCGGAGTCAGATCCAGGAATCTTTTCCAGCTGACAGAACGCATCTTAGTTTGGTCTCAGTGTCACCTGCTCAGTGTCACTCTTAAGGTTTCGCTGAACCCCGGTGCGGCCAGTCACTGGGTAAAGATGGGTTGGTCGTCCGCTTCCTCAGGGGAGCTAGAAGGATGAACCCCCCACGCCCCCCTTCGGTGCCGATTTGGGACCTTTCCATAGTTCTTGATGCTATGAAAGCCCCCCCATTCTAACCGTTAAACACCGTGGACCTAAAGTACCTGTCGCTAAAGACCATTTTTCTACTCGCGCTCGCGTCAGTAAAACGGGTGGGAGACCTACACGCGCCGTCCACCAGCGCGTCCTGTCTTGAGTTTGGTCCTAATGACTCCCTAGTCGTTCTCAAACCTAGGCATGGTTATGTCCCCAAGGCGATCGGCACCCCGTTCAGGGCACAAGTTATATCCCTATCGGCTCTGCCTTCATCCGATAGCGAATCTGATTCTAATCTCCTATGTCCGGTCAGGGCCCTGAGATTTTACGTTACTCGCACTGCTCCGGTCAGACGATCCGAGCAGCTTTTTGTTTCGTTCGGTGGGCGCACCAAGGGGTTGGCCGCCTCGAAACAGTCCCTATCCAGATGGATTGTTGATGCCATTGCAGCCGCATACGCATCTAAAGACCTGCCATGCCCTCTGGGCATCAGGGCTCATTCCACTAGAGGCATGGCCTCATCGTGGGCATGGTCCAGCGGAATTTCCATTCACGACATTTGTGTGGCAGTGGGATGGGCTTCCCCCTCCACCTTTGTCAGATTTTACAATCTGGAAGTACCCGCCTTGCAGGCTAAACTACTAGCAGTCTAGTGTGTTTCAGCTCTTCTGGTTGAGCTGCACTTTAGGGGGTTAATTACACAGACCGAGTTCGCTCTGTCCCTCTCTATCATGTGCTTATGTACTACACATTCACCGGCCCGCTCCGCTGGCCTTTTGTCACATGTACATTTATTCATACTCACTTATAGAGTTCCCCGGGGTCCCCCTGGGACTAATAGTGGATGCTTAGCACGCACGGCGTTGACCAGGTGTTCCCGTAGCGTAAGCTAGCTTACGCAATACGAGAGAACCTCTCGTAAGAGAACGAATCGGTTACCTAACGTAACCTCGGTTCTCTCTAGATGAGGGAACGAGTATTGCGTTCCTGGCCGTGCTTGTGCTACTAGCGTTTTTCGCTTCAGTATATGAAAAAACCAGAGTATTCAGCCTATTTCGGGGAATTTATAGTCTCGTCCAGACCCGTTTCGGCAGGCGGTGACGTAATGAGAGCGAGTCAGACTCTCATTGGTCGCGGGTTCACTCGCGCTCCCTCATAGGCTTAAGCAGTTCTCCGTGAGCGAACCAATGAGCGGCTAGCTAGCCCTCTCATGGTCTGCTGCAGCTGAACTGCGTTGACAATGGATACAAAATTTTAGGATAATTTTTTGGCTTCAATTTCTCAGAAAGATGAAATCTTTCCCGTAGCGTAAGCTAGCTTACGCAATACTCGTTCCCTCATCTAGAGAGAACCGAGGTTATGTTAGGTAACCGATTCGTTTTCCGTTTCAGAAAGGGAGGTAAGTCAAACCTGAGAAAGCAGAGTAAGTCAAGCCTGTTTCTGAAAGAGAGGTAACTTATACTCAGAGTCAGTTACCATGGTAACTTACTCTGTGAACCTAACCTGGTCGGGAGCAGGTTTACCTCCGTAAACCCAGAGTTTCTTGCGGTCTCCTCCCCTTTTTTAAAGAGGAAGTGGTGTTTAAACGCCAACAATAATACTAAAATGTATTTAAACATTCTTTAAGGAATATATTAGTGTTTGTCCGTGGTTTAATTGACTAAATCTGTTTTGCAGCACTTTGCCAAAAAATAAAAGGATAAAAACATTTGCTAAACTTTTGATTACCACTGTTTTTGAAAATATATTTGTATTAAATCCTAAAAAAAAAAAAAAATCGGAATAAAAAACATTTCATAGAACTCAATTATTTTGTTAAACATATAAATAAGTTATTAATGATAAAAAATAAGTTGTTAATCTAATTCATAATCAATTATTGAAATTAGTTGATTAGATGTGTTTTATTGAACAAATGTTTAATTTATTTAACTGTCATTTTAACTGATGATAATAATAACCATAATTTAATCATGTAGTTTATATATTTAATAATTGTTTAATACCATAAACCGTGATATTTTCTGAGACGGTTATCATACTGTGAAACTCGCATACCTCAGCAACTTTTATTCACATTTTAAATTAACTACTTTTTACCTTTACTTGAGTAGATTTTTAGACGGGTATTTTTACTTGTACTTAAGTTAAATTTTATCAAAGTAATAGTAGCCTACTTTAGGTTCAATAACATTCTTCCAGTTTCACCTCTGATATTATAACAGTTGGGTAAGTTACTCTAAAATAGTTATACATTACTAACTACAAATGACATCTTCAACAGTGTAATTAGATTAATGTAGGCTAATAATTATTATCTTTAGAAAGTATTGGTCTACATATTACTAATTACTAAATCCTATATTATTCTTGAATTGATCAAAGTGTGTAGAGGGAGAATGTTACATAAAAAAATATACCTTTTAAAAATGTATGTTGAATCCACTATTGTTTTATACTATCATATTTTATTTTAAATTACAGAAGAATTAAGAGTAATCCTTTTAATTAAATTACAATATTTAGATGGTAATTAATTACACCCAACACCTCTTTTTGTCTGGCGCTGTTGCCATGGTGTCTCATAATATCTGCACTCCATTGATAATGGCTTTTTATAGTTGTGGTGCACGCGCTTAACTCAGAGTCAGTCAACTCAGAGTTGATTGGACCAACTCATTTCAGCTGTTCTGTAACTGAAAACTCAAAGTTTCCCATCTCAAGGTAAGTCAACTCAGAGTTCAAGTTTTAACTCAGAGTTGGTTGAACCTTCTTATTGAAACAGGCCCCAGGAGTGAGGGAGAACACAGGGTTTAAATACACATAGAACAGAATAGGGAAAAAAGGCACAGCTGGGGCAAATCAACTCAACACAGGTGAAGAAATTGAACACTAACGAGGAGCGGGAAAACTGGGAACAGGACTGAACCAAATACACAATGACGGGGGGGGGGGGGGGGGACTCAGGAAAACAGGGGCCTGTATCATGAAGGTAGCTGAACAAACTCGGAGTTACAGGATTAGTTTTGAGTTGACAAAACCAAACCGATGCAATCAGGCTTTATTGGTACCATGACGCAGCTCATCAACTTTCTCTGTCAACTCAGGCTTTGATCTTAAGCTATGATTACTCCACGAGCGCGTGCACATACCAAAGTGACGTTGGCACCGAACAACCAATCGCGTTCGATATGGATAGAGCGAGAGCGATACTTTCTTTCCGCGGAGGAGCAAGAGATAATCATTCAGAATTACGATGAATTTAAATATGTATTACAAGCTCGAAACAATACGGATTAATATTCATTGATTTTTAGATGCAACTCCAAACGTTTTTGGCAGCTGATAAAGACAAAATATAAAAATATAATTAAAAGTAGCCTAGTGAGTATTTATTTACACACAACCTTTTATTATTTTTTATTTGTTTGAGGCAAACCGAAAAAAGAGTGAAATTCAGAAAACCAGTGGAGGGCCACTCCTCCAGAATACACTGAGTTGGCTCTGATGGAATAAGGGACGGCCGATTATGGATGGGATTACAGGTGCTGTACAATCTGACCCTGGTGCTGGCTCCTCTAAGCAAGTAACACTGGGTACGTGTGCGATACATTACTATTTTAAGTTTTAAATATGGCTGACTGTATGTTCTGCAGTAGAGGGAAGTGCAGTGTCCCTGTTGAAGCCAGCACACACACACAGTCTCCCACACAGAGGTCAGTATGCAGCAGACACAACACCAGAAACATATTGGCCTACTTTTATTTATCAGGGAGGAGGAAATGATGAAGACACTCTGTCTGTGTTCTGGGACAGTTGCTGAGGTGAATGCACTGGGCTTTTTATTAAGGCAAACATTTGAATGTGTGGCATAAAACAGGGACTGGCCCAAGTTACACATCTATTTTATTGTAGGATTTTTCACAACCTGTCCCAGAAACTGAAGCCTCTACCTCAACAGGCTTCAAAAGAAATGTGAACAAAGGATTTAAAACCCTTGACATACATTACAGGTGTTTGTCAAGGACCTTTTTGTGAGTTGATTAGCCTCCCAAAAACTTGTAATGATCATGTTTGTGGTGGAATTATGTTTCAGGTGGAAACAGACTCAGTCAGGGCCCTTTACAAAAGGAGCCTATAGAGCTAGACTGCACACTAAAGGAGCCTATAGAGCTAGACTGCACACTAAAGGAGTCTATAGAGCTAGACTGCACACTAAAGGAGCCTATAGAGCTAGACTGCACACTAAAGGAGCCTATAGAGCTAGACTGCACACTAAAGGAGCCTATAGAGCTAGACTGCACACTAAAGGAGCCTATAGAGCTAGACTGCACACTAAAGGAGCCTATAGAGCTAGACTGCACACTAAAGGAGCCTATAGAGCTAGACTGCACACTTAAGGAGCCTATAGAGCTAGACTGCACACTAAAGGAGCCTATAGAGCTAGACTGCACACTAAAGGAGCCTATAGAGCTAGACTGCACACTAAAGGAGCCTATAGAGCTAGACTGCACACTAAAGGAGCCTATAGAGCTAGACTGCACACTAAAGGAGTCTATAGAGCTAGACTGCACACTAAAGGAGCCTATAGAGCTAGACTGCACACTAAAGGAGCCTATAGAGCTAGACTGCACACTAAAGGAGCCTATAGAGCTAGACTGCACACTAAAGGAGCCTATAGAGCTAGACTGCACACTAAAGGAGCCTATAGAGCTAGACTGCACACTAAAGGAGTCTATAGAGCTAGACTGCACACTAAAGGAGCCTATAGAGCTAGACTGCACACTAAAGGAGTCTATAGAGCTAGACTGCACACTAAAGGAGCCTATAGAGCTAGACTGCACACAAAAGGAGTCTATAGAGCTAGACTGCACACTAAAGGAGCCTATAGAGCTAGACTGCACACTAAAGGAGCCTATAGAGCTAGACTGCACACTAAAGGAGCCTATAGAGCTAGACTGCACACTAAAGGAGTCTATAGAGCTAGACTGCACACTAAAGGAGTCTATAGAGCTAGACTGCACACTAAAGGAGCCTATAGAGCTAGACTGCACACTAAAGGAGCCTATAGAGCTAGACTGCACACTAAATGAGCCTATAGAGCTAGACTGCACACTAAAGGAGCCTATAGAGCTAGACTGCACACTAAATGAGCCTATAGAGCTAGACTGCACACTAAAGGAGCCTATAGAGCTAGACTGCACACTAAAGGAGCCTATAGAGCTAGACTGTACACTAAAGGAGCCTATAGAGCTAGACTGCACACTAAATGAGCCTATAGAGCTAGACTGCACACTAAAGGAGCCTATAGAGCTAGACTGCACACTAAAGGAGCCTATAGAGCTAGACTGCACACAAAAGGAGTCTATAGAGCTAGACTGCACACTAAAGGAGCCTATAGAGCTAGACTGCACACTAAAGGAGCCTATAGAGCTAGACTGCACACTAAAGGAGCCTATAGAGCTAGACTGCACACTAAAGGAGTCTATAGAGCTAGTCTGCACACTAAAGGAGCCTATAGAGCTAGACTGCACACTAAAGGAGTCTATAGAGCTAGACTGCACACTAAAGGAGCCTATAGAGCTAGACTGCACACTAAAGGAGTCTATAGAGCTAGACTGCACACTAATGGCGCTTTTCCACTGCATGGTACGGTACGGTTCGGTTCGGTACGGCACGCTTTGGCGCTTTTCCACTGCATGGTACGGTACGGTTCGGTTCGCTTCGGCTCACTTGTGGTGCTTTTCCACTGCATGGTACGGTACGGTACGGTTCGCTTCGGCTCGCTTTAAATGGTACCTGATCTGTTGAGGTTCCAAGCGTACCGTACCGGTACTAAAATGTGACGTGTAACACTTGCAGATCACTGATTGGTCAGACAGAATCGTCACTACCAGCGTCATTGGATTTGCGACACGAGACACTAAACCCGCTAGATTTAAATAACCAGTAGACAACAGCCAACGCGGTAGCACCTGTGTTTTACTTTCTTGAGAAAAAAGATATCTAAACTTTACAAAAGAAATGGCTGAATCGTGGTCAGTGGACGAGGTGCAGACGTTCCTCTCGTTGGTTGCCGAGGAGCGGATCCAGCGAGAGCTGGATGGGGCAAAAAGGAATGAAAAAGTGTTCCAAGAAATAGCTCAGCTCTTAGCCGCACACGGCTATCGCCGGACCTACAAACAATGTAGGGACAAATTAAAAAAACTTAAGAGTGACTATAGAACCATAAAGGATCACAACGCCCGGAGTGGTGCGAACAGGAAAACGTGGAAATGGTTCGACCAAATGGACGCTATCTACGGAAGTCGACCTGCGAGCAATGGGAGAGAGGGTGCCCTGGACTCGGCCACCTCGTTGTTGGACAACACACTCGAGGATGATACGTTGTGTTATGTTATATTAAGTTTGAAAGCTTCACTTTATTGACCATCTACTGTAAAGCTTTATTTTGATTTTTCTGATACATATGACTATTTAATTATTTGAATGTTCTGGATTTGTTATTGTTGCTAGTTTGATTTGCGTTGCAATAATTTGTGTAACTTTTTGTTTCAGATGCATTGTCTACGATTGACTCGTTAGCACTTTCTCCGTGCAGTGATGCCTCAACGTCCCAAATGTTGATAGCAGCGTCGCCACCAGCACGACCGCCTACACCAGCAACCCCCAGCACCAGCAGGACACCAGAGCGTGTGGTACCAGGTATGAAATATGAAATATGACAAACACTTTCTGTTACAAATCATATACCTAATACTTTTATTATGTCGATTTGAATGCCTGCAATAAAATTGGATATATCATGAAATTGATGTTGCTCACCATAAATAAAATTGCTAGCTACTGTAACTTTGTGATTAGTTCACACTGTAGATAATGTAAGGGTTGTTAATGAACATTTCTTTCATAAATTAATTGATATGTGATTCTGTTAGCTTTATTTTTACTCTCTTTTTTTAACCTTTAGAAGAAAAATCACAATTATAACTTTTCTTCCTTTGTATCTAGGCAAGAGGAAAAGGAGCATGCACCAACAGGAGCATCTAGCTGTTTTAAGAGAGACGCAGGCTGCTGATATAGGCTGCCGGCAACAACAGAACTCTCTGCCCGACTAAAACCTCTCTAGTCCATCTTTCATGGAAATAGTTTTTTTTTTTTTTTTGAGATTTTTTTGTATAATACGTTCACGACGTTTAAAGTTTGCTTAGTGTACTTTTTTTTTTAAATTCTGTTTATATATATGTCGTCTTTATATTTTTTATATATTTATTTTTTGCACTACATACATTTGCACAAAATGTCAAGTCTTTATATTTTTTATATATTTATTTTTTGCACTACATACATTTGCACAAAATGTCAAGTTCGCTTGGTGTACATTATTTACTTTTAAATTTTTGTTTATATACGTCTTTTTATAATTTATTTTTGCAGTACATACATTTGCACTTTGTTTGAAGTTTGATCTGTTTACATTTTTCTTCAATAAAAATTTACTTGTTAAACGTGTACTTCTCTAATTAATGCTTTAATATTTCATGAGCATTTTTTAATATTACATGAGCATGTAATATAGCTAATTATACCTTTGAATGATAAATACTAATAAAAACCTGTTGTAATACCCCTTACCAGACAGCTCTTAAAAAGGCTTTCTTAATATATGTTGGTTATGTCTCCATTCAGAATAGACTATATTCAAGTGGGGCATACATGACACCCAAAATAAAAAGGGGTTGCTGTGACTTATGCGCAGCAACCTTTTTATTCTGGGTGTCATGTATGCCCCACTTGAATATAGTCTATTCTGAATGGAGACATAACCAACATATATTAAGAAAGCCAAGTCTAGAAGTAAGAGTTTACAGTTCAAGACTCAGAATTAATCAGACTGTTATTAATATTGAGGTATATAAGCTCAAACATACTATATATATTAAATGTATACAAATATTATGTGAATGTAGGATAACAACTTACAACCACAACTAGTGTAGCCACAAGTAGGTTCATGCTCCATTTTAAATCTGAAGATATCTTTCAAATTATTCATGCTGTGGAGTATATATGGGGAGTTTTTTTTAAGAGAAGGCTGATTAGATTATCAAATATTTTATTACCCTGTAGACACCCATTTACAGTCTATTGACTAATGTCGGGTGAGGAGAACTGTCCCATTCATGCTTTATTGTAGTCAATTGACATACCTTTCTCACCTCTGCCGGTATGAGACTTAATCTTCATTATTCTTTTATTGTTATTCTTTTGTTTGAATTCAGCCATTATAGCCTTTATTCTGACATTATGCTTAGCCATCAACACCCATGCCGTCCTACTATACACGCAGAATCCACCTACTATTTTAAGTCTTGTTAAAAAACAAAAAATATATACATATTTTTGGGACCTTATGTCAATTCTTTTAACAAATTAAATTATGTAATAGAATAGCTTTTTCAGCAGATGGATTAAAGCAACAGGTATCATCAAGCTACATTTACACAATATAAAATATTAATAATACACTTTTACTTAAAACTCACTTTAAACCACCATCGAGTATTTGTACCATATTCCAGTCACGGTTTAAAATAGTTTTATGACATTAAAATGAATAGAAATATTATTCTGTATGACAAAATATTTAAAAAACGTGATAATTATTTCTCCAGATGCTGTATATTGCATGTAAGTGAATACAAATAAACCTGAGAAAACATGCTTGACTGCATTATGAGTGATTTTTCCTATTCAAAATATCACATGTTACAGATTAATAATTGTGCACTCCTGGAATAAATTAAGAATTGAATGTCACTGCAAAGCAGATTTATCATAACAGTGGTCAAATATCAAAGCTGGAGTCTTAAATTTTTATAATGAGGAAAAGTTTTTCCAGATCAAGTAAGAGTGTGATGTTTTAACGAGTGTTGAAATGTTTCACAAAAATAATCTGTGATCTTTTCCGTGAAAGGGGTTAAGAAATATGCAAGGGAAACATTTTCAAATACTGCACAAAAGTTTATTGACAACAACCTATACAGAACAGACAGAGTCAACTGTTCAACTAACGCATTAGAGCCTCACGGACATCCCTGCCCTCCTCCTCTACAGGCGGTGGGAGTGCCAGCACAGGTTCTGCTGCAGAAGGTGGATCCCATGCACTCTCATAGGCCTCTCCATGACTCTCACAAAGGTTATGTAGAGCACAGCATGTCAGCACCATAGATTTCACAAGGTCGACCGCACAGTCATTTCTTTTCATAAGGCAACGCCATCTTCCTTTTAATCTTCCAAAAGCATTTTCAACCACTACACGTGCTCTGGATATTTTCGTGTTGTAGACCCGCTGTTCCGCTGTCAGCCGTCCAGTGTCAATGAATGGTTTTAAGAGCCAGTTCTGCAAGGGATAGGCAGAGTCTCCAAGGATGTAGTAGCCAACATTCACCCCATCAATGTTTTTGGTGCTAGCTGGTATGTGGTTTCCACGGCTTGCCACCTCCCACAGCGTGGACAGTCTCAAAACCCGAGCATCATGCAGGCTTCCAGGCAGTCCTGTGAAAACATTCCAGAAAAGTCCCTTCCCATCCACAACACCTTGAAGGATGATGGAGTGCCAGCCTTTACGGTTGAAATAGTCACAGTGATAGTCTTGTGGTGCTATTATGGGTATGTGTGATCCATCAATAGCACCAATACACTGTGGGAGTCCCCATCTGTTCTCAACGTAGGCAGCCATTTCTTTAAACCTCTCCTGATCTGGAAAACGAATTTGTTCTGGTACCAACAACGTCTCTGCTGCAGCACAGAACTCCTGAACACACCGACACGCAGTTGAAATGCTTGCTCCAAAAAGATGTCCAACACTTCTGTACTCAGAGCCGGTTGCAAGCTTCCACAGTGCAATGGCTACTCTCTTCTTTAGAGGTACACACACGCGGAAGTTTGTGTCCCGTCGCTCCATCGCAGGACGCAGTTTGTTGCACAAATGGATAAACGTTTCTTCCGACATTCTAAAGTTCTCCAACCACTGCGTGTTTGTAAAACCAGGAACAATCACATCCCACCACTCAGAAGCTCTGTTAAACATCCAAACAGATGGTCTGTGGCGGCGGCCGCTTTGCGAAATATGATACATCTGAAATACACAGATTACACTTCTTAATACATAATATTGCCAGCTAAATTCATTATATACTTTGTGACGATATAGCGATTGAGACCGTAAACAAGATTAGCTTACCCAAGTGCGCCGTCGGGCAAACCGAGTGATGTCGTCATCTGCGCTTCGTTGTAAGAGATCCCAGACTCTCTTGTTTTTTTTAGCAGTATTTTGTTTTGCTGCCATCAGCCTCATTTTAAACACTTTTCTCCGTCTTGCAGTTAAAAACATCCACATGCCGAGAATCAGGAACACCATCCCCTCGATAGGCTCCATTGTTCCTGTGTTGTGCGTTTGAAATGTGGCGCGTTTACGATGGTGTCATGGCAGTAGAGGTGGCGCAAATAACGATCAGTCCCACCCACTTTGAAGGGGTACTAACTGCAGTGGAAAAGCAACCGAGCTAAAGCGAACCGAACCGTGCCGTACAGAGTCGAGTCGTACCACGCAGTGGAAAAGCGAAGCGAGCCGTACCGTTCCGCGCCGAATCGAACCGTACCGAACCGAACCGAGCGTACCATGCAGTGGAAAAGCGCCATAAAGGAGCCTATAGAGCTAGACTGCACACTAAAGGAGCCTATAGAGCTAGACTGTACACTAAAGGAGTCTATAGAGCTAGACTGCACACTAAAGGAGTCTATAGAGCTAGACTGCACACTAAAGGAGTCTATAGAGCTAGACTGCACACTAAAGGAGTCTATAGAGCTAGACTGCACACTAAAGGAGCCTATAGAGCTAGACTGCACACTAAAGGAGCCTATAGAGCTAGACTGCACACTAAAGGAGCCTATAGAGCTAGACTGCACACTAAAGGAGTCTATAGAGCTAGACTGCACACTAAAGGAGCCTATAGAGCTAGACTGCACACTAAAGGAGTCTATAGAGCTAGACTGCACACTAAAGGAGCCTATAGAGCTAGACTGCACACTAAAGGAGCCTATAGAGCTAGACTGCACACTAAAGGAGTCTATAGAGCTAGACTGCACACTAAAGGAGCCTATAGAGCTAGACTGCACACTAAAGGAGCCTATAGAGCTAGACTGCACACTAAAGGAGCCTATAGAGCTAGACTGCACACTAAAGGAGCCTATAGAGCTAGACTGTACACTAAAGGAGCCTATAGAGCTAGACTGCACACTAAAGGAGCCTATAGAGCTAGACTGCACACTAAAGGAGTCTATAGAGCTAGACTGCACACTAAAGGAGTCTATAGAGCTAGACTGCACACTAAAGGAGCCTATAGAGCTAGACTGCACACTAAAGGAGCCTATAGAGCTAGACTGCACACTAAAGGAGCCTATAGAGCTAGACTGCACACTAAAGGAGCCTTATAGAGCTAGACTGCACACTAAAGGAGCCTATAGAGCTAGACTGCACACTAAAGGAGCCTATAGAGCTAGACTGCACACTAAAGGAGCCTATAGAGCTAGACTGCACACTAAAGGAGTCTATAGAGCTAGACTGCACACTAAAGGAGCCTATAGAGCTAGACTGCACACTAAAGGAGCCTATAGAGCTAGACTGCACACTAAAGGAGCCTATAGAGCTAGACTGCACACTAAAGGAGTCTATAGAGCTAGACTGCATACTAAAGGAGTCTATAGAGCTAGACTGCACACTAAAGGAGCCTATAGAGCTAGACTGCACACTAAAGGAGTCTATAGAGCTAGACTGCACACTAAAGGAGCCTATAGAGCTAGACTGCACACTAAAGGAGCCTATAGAGCTAGACTGCACACTAAAGGAGCCTATAGAGCTAGACTGCACACTAAAGGAGCCTATAGAGCTAGACTGCACACTAAAGGAGCCTATAGAGCTAGACTGCACACTAAAGGAGCCTATAGAGCTAGACTGCACACTAAAGGAGCCTATAGAGCTAGACTGCACACTAAAGGAGTCTATAGAGCTAGACTGCACACTAAAGGAGCCTATAGAGCTAGACTGCACACTAAAGGAGCCTATAGAGCTAGACTGTACACTAAAGGAGCCTATAGAGCTAGACTGCACACTAAAGGAGCCTATAGAGCTAGACTGCACACTAAAGGAGCCTATAGAGCTAGACTGCACACTAAAGGAGCCTATAGAGCTAGACTGTACACTAAAGGAGCCTATAGAGCTAGACTGCACACTAAAGGAGCCTATAGAGCTAGACTGCACACTAAAGGAGTCTATAGAGCTAGACTGTACACTAAAGGAGCCTATAGAGCTAGACTGCACACTAAAGGAGCCTATAGAGCTAGACTGCACACTAAAGGAGCCTATAGAGCTAGACTGCACACTAAAGGAGCCTATAGAGCTAGACTGCACACTAAAGGAGTCTATAGAGCTAGACTGCACACTAAAGGAGCCTATAGAGCTAGACTGCACACTAAAGGAGCCTATAGAGCTAGACTGCACACTAAAGGAGTCTATAGAGCTAGACTGCACACTAAAGGAGCCTATAGAGCTAGACTGCACACTAAATGAGCCGGACTGTGAGCTGAGGAGGCTCCACATTTAAAAAATAAATGCAAGATTAAACTGATCTCAGTGAACTTATTAAACCAAGTAACACTTTAGCATGAATATTTATTAATGCAACTTTCTATTGCTTTCTTTCTCTTTCCCCATCCCACAAAACCAATAAAACAGTTTGAGACCTATCTGCAGTTCCAATGTGCTTTTATTAAGTGTAATATTATATGGTGATTGCAACTACATTTGCACCAGCTGGGTGGTCAAGTGTGTTCGGGTCAGTTTCATCGGGGAGAAGCTTTCTGTGGTGGTTCTGGCTCCTTTCTGGTGGCTATATTGTGCAGAATGGCACATGCAGACACTATCTGTGATGCCCACTCTGGTGACTCTTAAGCGCCGAAGACAGTTGAAACGTGCCTTTAGGATGCCAAAGATCATCTCTAATTTTGACTATGGTTTTACTGACACATGAGGGTCATGATAGGGGGTTATTGTGTAGGTTTTGTTGTCCCAATTCAAATTAACAGTGTTTTGTACTGTACCAAATTTAACTAGCTTTCCTCAAAGCGCTGACACAACATACTCACGGAAAGTAGATTGTTATCTGTTAATTTTACTATTAATTTAAAGATTCATCTCACAGAAAATAATAATTTCACATGTTCACATAATCTCTACCTGAACATTAAGGCTGTGAAAGGACTTTCTATTAACATAATCTGCCTCATGTTCTCCTAGAGAAGTGGAGATTGCAACATGTGTGCAGGATATTCCTTCAATGACTCTATAGGGAATCATATCATAAGATTAACCGAATAAAAAAATATTAAAATAATGCTTAACAAGTACTGTATTGTATAGTACATTTGTGAAATTTGCTTTTTGAAAGAAAAAAAAAAACGTGATGTCACCCTATCAATATTACCGACCATTTTATAAAAACCCTCTCTTATGGACATGGTCAATAAATGAACACTATTAAACTATTAATTTACTCCTGCAGAGCGAGGACCACCTTGCGAATGGTTCGACAAACCGTGTTTTCTCCTAGATTCTGTGCATCACCGCAAGTATGTTTGCGTGTTGCGATTGCGTGCAAGTATGCAAGCACTTGCAAAAAAACGCAACGCAATCCCATTTATGGTAAATTAAGTGCATGAATTCGACGTGTTAAATTATTTATGAGCGGCTCAATAAGTTCGCAAAGATAAGATATTCCTTCCGCAGAAAATCTGTATCTTTGATACAAGTAACTATCAGGAAAGGCAAGGGGATTTTGTCCGGCTAAAAACTCTTTCTCTACGATGTGCTCGTCTAACAGTTTGCGCTGAGATGTCCACAGGATTTGAAAGAAAATGTAAAGCAATTGCAACCAACACTGGGAATTAGTTACGTCACCTATATGTTTCTTTGCTCACAGCTGATTGGTCAAACTTCAGTCTGAGATCTCGAATCCAGAACTTAACCTGCCCCGGAGCAGGTTAGCCGTGCAGCGTAAGATACCATGGCAACGAACACCGATTAAAGCCGAGCTACTTTCATAGTACCTAAAACCCAGGGTTGGCGGAAACTAAGCTGAAACATAGCTGGCTAGCCACCTAAACCGGCTTCATGGTACAGGCCCCTGATACAGGACAGACATAACTATAACAACAGTATGCATAACAGCCGAATGACCAGCTTGCTCTCTTTAGCTCAGGTTTTTAGTTATTTGTTTATTTTTATTTATATATACATTTATTTTTAAATCAGCTACTCAGTTTATAGTGGGTATTTGCAAACTGCCCACGAGAGTTTGGTATCGACAACGCTTTTATATCAGATCACTGAAGCCTACTGTGGAATATCGGTGACGCGAAACTTGTTTACACTTGCTGTGGACATTTCCCCTTTAAGGTGAGCTATCCGGCCGTTGCAGTCTGCACTCGGGTCAGTAGTAATCAGGAACGCACGGCGCCACGTCACGTGGACACCAATTTGAACTCTGCCGCTGGTGTAGGAAGCAACAGAGAATACTTACCTGGATGAAGTTTAATCGTGATAGAGGGGACATGATAACAGTGGCTGGTGGAAGCACCTACCAAAAACTTGAAAGACCGACTTGAAAGCCTTGGAAGTAGAGGTCTTCACAGTGCACCCGAGACCCGTCGACCCGGGACCCGACCCGGGACCCGTACGGGTTCGGGTCTAAATTTTAAATGATCGGTCGGGTCCGGGTCGGGTCCGAATTTATTACTTCGGGTCCCGGGTCTGTTTAAAATTGTGTGTAATACCCGTGCGATCGGACTCGATCAGAGCCAGAATGAGTCAGATCAGCACTGCTTGTGTTATTTTGCAACTTGTAAAAGTAGGTAAAGAAAAGAGAAATAATAAAAAAAAAGCGATCTCTCTCTCTCTCTCTCTGCCGTTAGAAGCAGAGCGTGCGGCCGCGCCCAGACTCAGTCAGAGAGAGTTAATGCAACTGCACGCACGGTAATGATGGATACCTTTGTGTGCAGTGGGGAAACAGATCTTTACTATATTTAAGTTTATTTTATTTCTATATTTTATTTTATGTTTTTCTTGGTAGTAATTATTGATATGTAGGTAGGCTACTATGTATAAGTGTAATTTTGAGTTCGTGTTCCTATTATGTGACATAGTAAATGGTTCAAATCTCAAAAATGCTTGCAGACTTTGAGTTACACACTCATATTTAAATATATTTCAAATCAGCAACAAAATCTGAGGTGAATTGTCACAAATGTTTTCTATGACTCTCAAATTCGTTAAAAAAACCCCAACATTTTAGGCTGATCCAGCCAGCGCGCATGTGCAGTCTCAAGTTTGTCGCATGTCATGTTTCTTTGGCAACCGGAGCTTCCAGCAGAGAGCACATATGATAGCAAATAAATAATGTCAGCGACCATGGCACTGAACGAGCAATTGTTATTATAAGTTACTTCAAAAGGACAAACGGTTAAGTTAGTTATTATGCGAGTTAACTCGAGTCAGAATGCACATGTGCAAAGTTGCATTTGTCATCCATCACCGTGACATCAAGTGGACTTTTAAAGCTGAAATACTGAGTGGATTAAGCTTGGAATAACGAGAGAAATAACATGGATAGAACTTTCTTGTCGGTGGATTGCAATGCATCACAGTCAGTCAGGTAACGTTACAAGAAAGTGAGACGACGACTACTAAAATTATGTAAGACAAAAAGTTTTTTTTTTCGCAACTTGTGTGAAATAATATGTGACAATCGGGTCCAGTCGGGTTTGTATCTTCCCGTCGGGTTCGGGTCCAGTTTTCAAATAATAAACGGGTCCAGGTCGGGTCCGGGCACGGCGTTTCTCGGATCTGCACGGGTCCGGGTCCAACTTTTGAAATAATAGACGGGTCCGGGTCGGTACGGTTTAGCACATTACGGGTCTCTTCCGGGTCGGGCATGAATTTTTGGACCCGTGAAGACCTCTACTTGGAAGTGGAGCTTGAACTTGAACCAGTGAGGGACGCCTCTCGTGACTTGCTGAGTTGTTGGTTCATGTCGGTGGATCGGTGATCTGCGGGATGATGCACCCGTGCAGACGCGAGGTTCTTTTGCTGTTGAGGATGACTCTTCCTGCCGGATTATCCTGGCTGAGCTGACGCTGTTGAGGCTTTTGATGACGTGAAATGGAAACTGATTGGTTACCTAGGTTGTTTTAGGCCTGGAGGAGCAGAACTTCTCATGAGAGGCCTTGGCTGATCAAAAACTCTCCGAAGACTGCTGTGCCTACGGGGAGATGCGGCACTGACGCGGAAACCTCGACGTGTAGCGGAAGGGCGGGGCATATCCATCGTCGGAAGTCGATAATAGTAAACAATATGCGTGTCCTGAAACATGTTGGCCGGCGACTGAACGAGAGCACGAATGGTTGAAGCGACAGCATCTGAGAACTCAGACAAGAGTAAATACCACCCTTTTATACTGGCTATTAGGATGTGATTGGATAGATGAGAAGGTAATACATGACGTGAACGATTGAGTCTTCCTGGCAGAACTTGCGCTAAGCTTCATTTTCCAGCAATCTACTATAATAGTCTTTTTTACATTTTCTTAAGATAGCTGTTAATTTATTTTTATATGTCTTATATTTAAATTCTTTCTCTTCAATTCTATACTTAACAAAGTCTTTATATAGAGTATTCTTTTTTTTGCAAGTGTTCGTCAGACCCCTTGTAACCCAGGGTTTATGGACGTTTAGATGTTATCTCTGATTGCTGGATTGGACAATTTTTAAAGGGCACCTATTATGCCCCTTTTACAAGATGTAATATTGGTCTCGGGTGTCCCCAGAATGTATTTTTGAAATTTCAGCACAAAATACCCCACAGTTAATTTATTATAACCATTTGAAAATGTCTTTTTTGGTGCCTGTTTTAAAAAGAGCTGTTTTGGTGTGTATCACCTTAAATGTAAATGAGCTGCATATCCCCGCCCTGCCTTTGGATGAGGGCGTAACTTGATACCTATGGCTACAGTCGGTAGAAGCAGAAACTGAGAGAGAGAGACCCGCTGTTTTGGCATTCAGCCGTAACTTACATGTTTGAATCAGACCCAGATGATGAAGAGACTCCGGCAGAATAAACACAAATGAGATTGGAGAACGTCTCAGAATGGTTATTATTTGATACATTTATGTACTTATAGAGTTGTAATCGCGTCCCCTTTGCAATTATGGAAGAGCAACACACACACAGACACACACAAACTGTGATAACGTTGGCGCAATTTTTTGAAACTACAAACACAAATACTGTGATAACGTTTGCTATGTACAAACGAAATTACATTTATGTGAGGGACCTGTCGCGTCATGTTTACATTACTTGTACATGTGCTTATGTGGCGACTGTGAGAAGATGGCTACAGAACATACTCAGTTTTTAATTCAATATCCTTAAAATATATATTTATAAACGTGGGTTACACACTATACAAACAAGGTTTAAATTACACAGACATCCTACGACGACGAAAACAACTTTAGACGCATTTGTTGTTGAATTGGCTGACATCGACTGAAATGACTTTGCTCAAAAATCATAAAACACACTTACTTCTTCTGGAGGTGACTTGGATCACGAACAGTAGGCAACGATCCACACTTGAGGATTAACTTTGAAGCAAGACCTGCTTTGAATCGACCCTCGTTCACAAAACAGTCAGTCAGAAAATAATTCGCGCAAACATAAACGTATTTTGGAAGTTTAAGTGGCGCCTTTCCTTCGTAAATAAAATCCATCCACTGCGTTTTCAGTTGCTCTGATGTCGGAAGTAAATGAAAACTATATGTACATTATTACATCCCACAACAGAACACTTCTGTTTCTTAGGAGACATTACCGGCTGTCGTTGAAACAATGGAGGATGTACAGATCACCGAGGGCGGGGTCTATGCCAAAACCACACTGTCAATCAAACCACGTCGGTGGGGCTTGCGCAATTCTACGTCACACAAAGCGTCAAATCTGAGAACAGCTCGTTCTGAGATAGTGCTTATGATTTATTGAGATTGTAAAAAAACCACTGGGTGGATTTGTATCATTCTAGGGTGGTTTTGCTCACACACTGCCAACACACATTTATGTTCAAACACCATGTAAAAGTGAATTTTGCATAATAGGTGCACTTTAAAATACAGAGTCAAAAAGATATTTAGAAATGAGTTGTAGGCTAAATCAACACCCCCTTCTTCATACACACTCTTCCAATCTTGAACTAACAAGTCATTTTTTAATTTATTCATGGTGTGATCTGTTCTTAATCTCCTCTGTATATTTATTTTGCTGGTATCCAAATTATAGTGTTTACATTCATGGAGTACAAATATTGGCAGGTGATATCATTTATTAACAATCCACTTTCTAAATTACTACTCATATTATTTGTGAAAAATATTATCTATTATTGTTGCTGAGTGGGTAGTAATTCTGCTCGGTTTGTTTATACATGGATATAAGCCTGTACTGTACATTACATCAATAAACTCTTCTATTGCAGGTGATTTATTCAGATTTAAAAAATCTATATTATAATCCCCACAGTAATAAGCAACCTTCTGCTTGGCATTCAAAACCAAGGCCTCAAACACTTCTTTAAAGCTTTCAATACCAGAGTTGGGTGCTCTATAAACACAACTAATGACAACATTCTTCATTTTACCCATATCGATTTCCACCGTTAAACACTCACAAATACCATCAATAACAGTCGTCATACTTTCAACAATCATATGCTTTATCCTATTATCCAGAAACATTGCAACTCCCCTACCTCTTTTGTTTACTCTATTCACATAATGTAATTGATAACCTTCTAGTTCAAGTTGAATACCTTTATCATGACTGAGCCAACTCTCAGAAATAGCAACTATATTAAATTTAAAAGTATTATGTTGCAAGTAGTCTCTGATCTTATCAAAGTTTGCATATAGACTCCTGCTATTAAAATGTACAATTGAAATACCATTATCCAAGTAAAATTTTTCCTTAAATTGGTGTTCTGTATAATAAAAAAAAAGGTTACAATTTCTAGTAACTTGGTCAAATAAATTACTTTCCGGGTCTATATCTCGTTCCTGCATAGTAATTGTTCAATTTAATCGCAAACTTTCTTCACAGTCTCACACATCCTGATCAATAAACATTTCTAGGAGCTAGGTTGCTGATTTGTCAGGCTGTTTTATGATTCATTCTGAGCTATGTAAAGATGGTATTTTATTTTTGACACAAATTTTTTTTTTTTTTTTTTTTTTTATGTTATTTTGCTGGATGACATTACTGTAGTTTTTGTGTAACCTAGGCAATAAATTGACACTGAATTGCCTCATCTTTGCAAACATGTATTTATATAAATAATAATAATTAAAAAAAAAAATCTTCCAGTGCTTTGTATAAAATGTAAACATTTTAAGATGACCTTGAAATTGTTTATATATTATATATTATATATTATATATATATATATATATATATATATATATATATATATATATATATATATATATATATATATATATTACATATTATACAAAAACAGTAGAAATAATATAGCTGCGAGCAGCGATTACGGGCCCAAGCCGATGGCACCGCAACCCTGGTGCACCAGGGTGGCGGTACCGCCGGCTTTGGCCCGTAATCGCTGCTCGCAGCTATATTTATAATATATATATATATATATATATATATATATATATATATATATATATATGTGACCCTGGATCACAAAACCAGTCTTAAGTCGCACGGGTATATTTGTGGCCATAGCCAACAATACATTGTATGGGTCAAAATAATAAATTTTTCTTTTATGCCAAAAATCATTAGGATATTAAGTAAAGATCATGTTCCATGAAGATATTTTGTAAATTTCCTACCGTAAATATATAAAACATTTAGTTTTGTGAGTGAATGCAGCACAATCGCGAACATAAATGGAAGACTTTAAAGGCGATTTTCTCAATGTTTCGATTTTTTTGCACCCTCAGATTCCAGATTTCAAATAGTTGTATCTCGGCCAAATATTGTCCTATCATAACAAACCATACATCAATGGAACGCGTATTTATCCTGCTTTCATGTGATGTATAAATCTCAATTTCCAAAAAATGACCCATAAGACTGGTTTTGTCATTCAGGGTCACACACATACATATATATATATATATATAAAGCCGGTGGCAACGCCACCCTGGTGCCATTAGGGTTATTGTGCACGACGTGACACAAAATATCTGCTCGCTATCTGCCGAACGGCTCTGGTAGTCCCGCTTCAGCACTGATGATGTTGTAGAAATAGTGTGCTCTGGTTGGTCTGGATTATTCAGGATTTTTTATTTTATACAGAAATAAGTTATTTATAATTCAGATGAGAATAAAGATAGTCTTGATTAAAATGAAGGAAAACAAATATATTGATCTGAAATATAGCACATTAATTTTACATTTATTTAGGTTCAATTACCAAACATACAATCTTAATTTAATTTAAAGCAAACAATACATTTGAAATACATGGATTGTATGCACATATTTTTTATATAAAAAAATATATATCCAAAAAGACAAGGCTTAAAAACTCGTTAGCCTCGTGAGACCATCCTGATCTCGCGAGCTTTCAAGGTTTCACTCGCAGATCAGTCTGGATACTTTCCGTTAAAGAAAATTTGGGAGCAGTTCACCAAACGAACGTCCAATCAGCGTTGGCTTTGAGGCGGGTTGAGGTGTGACGCAACGAGAAGCGCGACAGTTCAGTCTAAAGAACATGGCGGCTTCAGTTATTTGTAAATTGTAGTTACATAAACGGCAAATATCCTTTGCCGACATGTTGCTTATTTGCTGAGCTAACGAGCCTTTACCTGCAGCAGCAAGAGTAGCCTGGCTTGTGGTTGTGTTTTCGTCGTCGCTCTCATATGCTTCGTTGATCTGATTGGTTGATTTGGCCCGTCTATCACCAACATAGGCCAATCAGCTAACCAGTATTTTCGCCCCTTACCAAAACTACTTCAACGGTAGGTTTCCAGATGGATATGCGGAGCAAATCCATCTGGCGGAGTCAGGTTAAAAACTCGTCACTGTAACAGACACAATCTCTCTCTCTCTCTCTCTCTCTCTCTCTCTCTCTCACACACACACACACACGCACGCACACACACGTCAAGTCACTTACATTTTAGATGCAATATTGAATAAGCAGAAAAATCGGATTTTCTGCTCTGAAAATATAAATAAGCATAAAAATTGAATAAGCACTTTGAATATTCTAAACAGAATAAGCACTAGTCGCTAATGAATAAGTTGGAATAGATACTAGTATCTAAAGAATAAGTACTAGTAGCATGAAAATAGAGACTAGTAGGTTAAAATGATTAAATGTTAAAACGGCTTGCCATATTGGCTCAGAGAGAGAGAGAAAATGACAATTTTAGATACTAGTAGCTATTAATAGATACTAGTATTTATTCAATAAATACTAGTACCTATTAAATAGATACCAGTACTTATTCATTAGCTACTAATACGTATTCAAAAGAATATCTAAAGAATAAGCACTAGTATCTAAAGAATAAGCACTAGTCGCTAATGAATAAGTACTAGTACTTAATGGAATAGATACTAGTATCTAAAAAATAAGAACTAGTAGCATGAAAATAGAGACTAGTAGACTAAAATGATTAAATGTTAAAACGGCTTGCCATATTGGCTCAGAGAGAGAGGGAGAGAAAATGACCATATTCAAACCAAAATATCTAACTTCCTCTTGGTCTGAGCTAATGACAGTCCTGGGTTTTGAGGGGTGGGTGCGGTCTGGGTCTGGCTTGCCCCAATCCCCCCCCCCCCCCCCCCCAACCCAACCCAACCCCACCCCCATTTTTTTCCCATTTGTTCATTGCATCTAGACTACTAAATTATGTCACAGGTCGGGGGGGCCAAGCCAGACTGCACCCACCCCTCGAACCCAGGACCACCTCGAGGAGCGTACCAGAGACCAAACAGACAAGAGAAATTTCTAAAAAGTAACAATCTTTATTGAGTAAAAGCAAAAGTTAAAAAGTCTTAATACGAGCTTAGTCTCTCTTTCCAGGGAGGAGGGGACCGAGGGGTTCACCGCAGGAGCCCGGGTTCCTGGCAGCCACAGAGGAGAGGGGAGTCGAACGCCCGTCTGGCATGCAGGTACGTAATGCGGTAAGGAGGCTCTCTCCACAGGACAGGTGGGTAGCAGGTAAGTGTTTCCCAAGCGTCCGCTATTCAGCAGAGGATCGGCACAGGGGGCGACGGAATCCAGGAGAGGGACTCACTGCCGGTCAGGTAAGTAGTAGAGTAGGCAAGTCTCCTCCGTGACGTTATTGCGCAGCAGGTGAAGGGTCTTCCGGGTGCCTCTCCGCCCTTGACGGCTCCAGCCAGAGACCAGGATATCCTCTAATTCGAGACAGACGTAGTGTGGTAAGGAGGTTCTCTTCGACGTAATACAGGCGGACGACGGTTCGGGCAGGCCAGAGCCGGGACCACGGACCAGAAGGGGGCTCTCTCCACAGGACAGGTGGGTAGCAGATAAGTAGTAGGGTAAGCAAGTCTCCTCCGTGACGTTACTGCACAGCAGGTGAAGGGTCTTCCGGGTGCCTCTCCGCCCTTGACGGCTCCAGCCAGAGACAAGGATATCCTCTAATTTGAGACAGAGACAAGTTGGCAGGTTCAATTCTATTTCAGTGAAATAGGGACTCACGGCTGGGGCGGGTGGTTCTGAACCAGCGGTGTAGTTGCTGGGATGTGTCTCTCCTCTGGGACGACAGCACCCAAGACGGCCAAGGCGGACGAATCTTCTATTTAAATAGACAAAGCCTTTGATGCAAGAATGAACATAATCCCTTCATAACATGGAGAATCGGCTTACGGCTGGACTGGGCGGTTCCCACGGCAACACTCAGACTGGGGTGTGTCTCTCCTCCGATCAGGCAGTACACGAGACGACGGTGGCAGAGGAACTATAGGTTCTATTTGGATAAACAGGACAAGTTAAACAAGACAATCTCACTCCTCTCTTTATCATGGGACCTGGTGGCCGAAGTGGAACATACACATCCAACCTGAGGGCTCGTTCTGCGAACACCGGTGAGAATGTGAACTGGAGGGCACTGGCGGTTAAATAACATGAATATCCACACACTGCAACTTCACGTCAAGCCCGATACTGTGTAACACTTCAATTCAGATACCGCAATCCACTCTCAAATATTAGTGCAATAAGGCCAGCACTCACCCAGCGTTCAATCCCTCCGCTGCTACGCCGAATCAACACTCAGAAGCGGATGAGATGCAGAGAATTTCGCATCGCCTGGGACACAGCGTAGTCAACACTCTTTCACACTCCGAAGAAGATATCAGGGTTTCAAGATGAATCAGTGCACACTCTTAGTGGTAATTGTATTTGTGGTCAACACACTTCTCAATTCCTCATCCAATCCAGTGTAAGACATGCATGCACACGGATACAGTGTTTCCTTACTTATCTTTCTCTCTCTCGAGTGATGGCATTCTCCAATCCCGACTCGATCTCCACAAGGCACTCACTTCACATCCAATTCCCGTTCCAGCTTGCACTTCCTCAATCACCGTTGCACCCCTTTACAGACAGATCCTCACAGCCGCTCCAAAAGATCCCAGCAAATCCAAACCACTGCCAAAGTAATCGACTTTCTCCCGGGGGAGTACCACACTCGAATGCCTTTTCCTTCTCCTTTTAACTGCTTCTCAAAGCCGTGTTTCCCAATCACACATCCCCACACCAAACACCGGCACCTGGTACCGCTCAGCTAATCAGCTGCCGCTGTCATGGCAACTGACAACAAGCAAACCAGCGCGGTGTGTCAGTGAAATCGTCCCGGGGGGAACGCACTCCTAGCGGACATTAGTTCCGCTGGATTTGTCACCTTGTGACAATCACTCACGAGATTTAAGACTGACAGTGATAACCAACGGATGAATTCGATTTATCTAAATATTTTGTCCCTCTCTGATGATGTGAACATGTTGTATTTAATATGTAAATAATAAACATATAATTTTAATCTGTATAACCTTTCATATGTATTACAGTATCTCAGATAATAAGTAGCTGAAATAAGCTGTTAATTAAGATTAATATAAGCAACACAAAACTGTCTTAATACTGTATATCTCTTGTGTCATTAAAACAGTTGCAGAAACCAATCGCGAGAATTGAATAGCTTTTTTAAGCTTAAATGTAATGCCTTTTTGGAGTTCACTTCACAAAAAAAAAAAAAATAATTTAATAGCCTACAACTTTTTCATTGGAAATTTCCCTGTAATTTCCGTTTAGAAAATAATGATAGAATTAGAAAATAGAAAATAATTGTAGAATTATGAACTAAACCGCGATCATACATTATTATTTAGCCTACATCTTTAACGTATTCTGTAGCTTACTGTGAATTTAAAGCATTGGTTTTGGACAGCACAAATGTAAGACTGCACTTTATCTCATGAGGCAAACTTTATAACTGAAGGTATATTTATAATTTCTTTAAATGTGCATATATTTTGATTCCAGATTCTGCACTTTCACCACATTTGGAAAGGTAAGTGTTACAGTAAACTCACACAAAATGTGCATTTCCCTTTAAACATTGTATTGTTTGCATACATGTTCCACTGGAAAAAGGCTAGTGTCATAATAATAGTTTTGTTTGGTTTCAAAGGGAAGGAGAACTTCTAAAAATCTACATGAAATTGTATCAAGTGTAGATAAATTTGCAGTACCTGGGACCAGTATTAAGATGTACGGTGTTCACAAAGCTGCTGGCTTTTGGGACAAAGTATGCAAAGATATGCAAGTGCCAAATACACTTGCAAATCGCAAAAAAATCCAGGCATCCCTGCTTCTTTTGAAGGTAATTTATCATTAGATTGACTGAGTCAACCTGCTGAGCATTTCAACATTATTATTGGTTCTTGTGAAGCATCACTATTGTCACATGTTGGTGAGAACACTTTTCTATGTCCATTTTCTTTTCTTCTTTTTTTTGTTTTATACATTTAGGCCTACATATATGTGCCAGGTTGAAATACGCAGTCTTTAGTTGTGCATTTTACAATTGTACTCTCATTAAAACAGAAGTAATGCAATGCCATCAGGTCACAACTCCACAAATGCATATTTAGCTTTCGTTTAAAAGACATTTGACTTTTTTACATGTATGAAAAGTGATTACTTTGGAAATGTCAGATTAAATATAAATCTTATGTTATTTTTTTTTTATTTCTGTAATTGTACAACAAACAAATTTTCGTTTAGAAAATAATGGTTAATATTAAAAATGTAAGACTGGAGTGTCCAAGTTTACATGCACTAACCCTGATTGTAACTTTTGAGTTCTACTTATTTGCTGCTGATTCAAATATCATTACAATTTCCATTGATCCTATCTTGAGTTTTGGTTTTAATAGCATTGTTTAACCTTGCAGTTGTTAATGGTATAGCCTGTGCACTTTTCAGCTTTTGGAAGTGATAGATGCATTGATGTATTTTTTTTTTTTTATGTAGTGTTGGAGACAGTCATTTGTCTCAAAGGCAAAACAAAGAGACAGAATGTGCATCTCTCGAATTGGTGACTTTATCTTTAGTTTGCTTTCCTTTTGTCTGATCTTGTATTATAATTGTATGGGTCTATTAGTCATTCTTAGTTAAAAATAAAAAAAAAATCACACTATGTCTTTCTTAAACAGAAAAGAGAGAGCTCAGTCCACCCTGAAGTCCCCCCAGCACAGGTTGTTTTAATTATATTGATATTATTTTATTGAGTTTTTTTATTTTGATATATTTTGGAAATTATAATAATAATAATTGTTTGCCCAGGATGTTGAAAATAGTAATTTGTCTCCATACCAAAATGAAGAGGCTGATCTCTCGAAATGGTGACTTTTTCATCTTTAATTTGCTTTCCATTATGTGTATTTTGTCTAACACAGACCCCTCTCTCGCTCTTTCCAGGACCTGTGGGAGACTAAGGATGATAGTCCTTCAAACAGTGACTTTGCATCAAATTGTGCTACCACAAGTGTAAAGGTTAATGATACTTTTTCTATTAAATGTAACTAATATTCAAATCATACAAAGACAAATGTAATTAAGTAAATTCTTTGCCATACCAGTTCTAAGTTATTTATCCATTGCAGATTAATTGTAATGTGAGAAATATAAAACAATTCACTTTCCTGTCCCATTAAAAGTTATTTGCTACATCTCAGCTCAGACATCAAACTGCTTCTCAGTTAATTTCACAGGTGTATGACTCCTCCAATAACCTTATTACTGATCCGGTTAAAATAAACTCGGAGTTCTCTACTTTCTATCTAATCTCTACAAATCAGAAGCTAGCGTTGACATTGCTGCTATTCAGTCTTTCCTTTCTCATTTGGAAATACCTAAGATAAGTCCTGATATAGCCAGCAGCCTTGATGAGCCTATTAGCTTGGAAGAGATAGCATCCTGTATTTTAACCATGAAAAATAACAAAGCTCCTGGCCCTGATGGCTTTCCTGCCGAATTTTTAAAAAAGTTTTCCACTCAGTTATCCCCCTTATTATTAGAACTTTACAATCACTCCCTTGACCAGGGCTTCCTATCGTCATCCTTAAACCAAGCTTTGATTTCCTTAATATTAAAGAAAGACAAAGATGCTAAATTTTGTGGAAGCTACAGACCTATTAGCCTAATTAATAATGACATTAAATTACTAGCTAAAGTATTGGCCAAACGCTTAGAGGCTCATCTCCAGTCCATTATATCAGTTGATCAGACTGGCTTTATACTTGGTCGTCAGTTGTCATCCAATATACGAAGACTCCTGAATGTAGTCTTTACTCCTAAGTCATTAAGGCCAGAAATGGTCATCTAGCTAGACGCGGAGAAGGCTTTCGACCCGGTGGAGTGGGATTATTTATTCACAGTCTTACAAAAATTTGGGTTTGGACCTAAAATAATATCATGGATTCGTCTACTGTATTCCACTCCATCAGCTTGTGTGAAAACGAACTCCGAAACGTCCCCTTATTTCTCTCTTTCTCGTGGCACCCGTCAGGGTTGCCCACTTTCGCCTCTCCTCTTCGCCTTAGCTATAGAGCCTCTCTCTATAGCATTAAAATCGTCTTCAGTGTTTTCAGGTATTGATAGAGGAGGAAGGGAACACCGTGTCTCCTTGTATGCAGACGATCTCCTGTTATGTCTCAGACCCTCTTAACTGCATAGATAACATAATGCTCCTGTTGAATGAGTTTGGATTTATTTCAGGATATAAGTTGAACTTTGCTAAAAGTGAGTGTTTTCCCATAAATGAATTGGCAAAACAAATTCCTCCAGCTATGCTCCCTTTCCACATGTCCTCTACAGGTTTCCGCTACCTAGGGGTTCATATCTCAAACTCATTCAAGTCATTGCACAAAGAAAATTTAACAAAATGAATGGACCGCATTAATAGTGCTGCACGATTAATCGTATCGCAATCGTAATCGCGATGTCAAGCCTATGCGATTATTATGACGCAAAATGCTGCGATTTTATATGAAATAAACAAATTAGGGCTGTTAACACAAAGCATCTGTTCTTTTTTGTCATCCCTTGGCTAGTGTTACTTACATGATTCCGCTTTTATTCATGCGAGACAAGTTAAAGAGAGCGTGCTGCCTGTAAATGCCCTGACTGAAAGACGCGCGCCAGTATCGAGCCAGAATACAGTTCTCTTTCGCGCTTGAACGAACAATAACACACACAGTTATGCCAAAATGTCGTTTGTCGATTATCTTCATAACATAAGAGCAGTCTTATGATGAACGTGAAGTTGTGAGAGAATGAGGCTCGGGTGTGCGAGATCCGCGACTCACACAACAACAGCTGCTCTTAAAGGGCCAGTAGCCAATAATGCTCTGTCAGTAAAGTTGATCAAAGAACAAAGGGAACAGAGAAAATGACCCACTGCTCTTGACTAAAGAACCTGTTTAGCTTAAATAAAAATTAGTCTATATATAATTTATAATTTATGCAGCGCATACTGTTTGATAACTTTATTCAATTCCTGTATATGCTACATGTTGGAAAGGAAGGGCACAGGTAAATATGACATTTATTGTTTATGTGAGGATTGTTTGAAGTTCACTTAAATTAAAAGCTGTTATATTTTTTTGAAGCCTAATAAAAAAAGTAAAAGTAAAAAAAATCGATAGCTTTCAATTGTAATGATGTAATCACTGTAATGTTGGATGGCTATAATTAATGTTTAAAATGGGGGAGGGGGGGATTTGTCTTATTGATCATTATAGGTGTTAAGTGTGTGTGTGTGTGGGGGGGGGGGGGGGTTATATGACTTATTGATCATTATAGGTGTTATCAATCATTTAGTTTTTGTTGCTAGTTTGAGTTGAGAAATACACATTTCAGAATCATTACTAATCTGTGTGTGCATTTTGCTTAAGAACCAAGCAAATTGACTCATGAAACCATTTGTTTATTATATCACAATCGCATATCGCAATCACAATATTGACCTCAATAATCGCAATATGACTGTAACTGCCAGAGAAGTCAGTTAATTATTTCATGTTTATTTAATCATTTTGTTAAAGACTCTTAATTTGAAACTGCACTGTAAAGAGTTGTTTGAGTGGAGACTTTTATTATGAAAAGCTCAGTGACTCAGGAAGAAAACGTTTTACACCGCATGGCCAGTTGAAGCTGTATTCCACATTTCTAAAGAGTATTTAAGTTAATTTACTCATCTGAAGTTACAGAAGATATCACACGATGCAAGATTAAGTTCTCCTTTGGTAATAAGCAGCCAATGAAGTAAGTTTGTCATTTATATTGTATGTGATTAATGTGGATTGTGTTGCTGTGTGGAAAAGAGTGATATCTATACAAAGACTATAGTTTGCTGTTAAAGTGAATTTTACTCTGTTTGGAAAGTTTACAAAGACAATATTTATTTGATTTATTTGTCTTTTTATATTCTTTATTGTAACTTTATTTTTGTATATTTAGTTCTCTTACGAGAGTATCTCTCGTACTGCGTAATATCTTACGCTATGGGGAAAACTCTTTTCCACGAGATATTGAAGCCAAAAATTATCCTTAATTTTTTATTAATGTAAAACGCTTTGCGGCAGCAAGCAGACATAGGCGAGACAGCTCGCGCGCCTATTGGCTGCCCTGCGGCAACAGCAGCAGCCTATCGAGAGTGGCTCTGCGTGACGTCACGACGAATGGGGGCCTTTCGCGGCCATATAGTCACGTCCCGCCAGAAAGGGCGTGGTCTCGCCCTATAACCAGGCTCGATAGCTGCTCTTACGTTGATTTTCATCTCTTCAGCGAAGCCTCACGCATCGCTGGATCCAGAGTGAGAAGCCGCGCCGTCGACCTGTAGCCTTCAGCGGGACGTGCCATTGAGCCTAGAGTCGCTGGCCTCGCCGCCTTCAGCCGCCGTACCTGCTGTGCTTTCCGGCGTTATATCCTTTCCTCTGCATAGAGTGTGTGTGTGTGCTTGCATATCTGCTTTTTTCCCACCCCCTCTAAAAGAGCGGCGTCTTTTTAAAGATGCCTTCCTGCGGTTCTTGCCGAGCCCCACTCAGCGACGAGGACCGACATGTCATCTGCGTGTCCTGCCTGGGTGAGGATCACGCGGACATCGCGCTCGCTGACGGCGGATGCCATCATTGTGAACGCTTGCCTATGGTGACTCTGCGGACTCGCCTAGCTTCGTTCTCCGAGCCCGCATCCCAGCCCGCCGTGATGCCGCGCCGCAAGAAGCGCCGCGCCCAGCGCGCGCCCGAGCTATTTCCAGCCCGCCAAAGCTCGCCGGTTCGCCCGCCAGCTTCGCCGGCTTCGCTCGAGTCGCTCCCAGACGGACAGCGGCCGCCGTCTGCCGCCGCGTCCGCACTTGAGCTCGACGAACTTACCGGAGACGGCATTGAAACTGAGCCGATGCGTCCGCTCTCTCAAGCCGTGGATTACATCGGCCTCGACTGAAAGGCGCTCGCGCAACTAACGCGCAATAGGCTGGACGGACGCTTTCTCGGGAAAGACGAAGCTCCGTCACAGTCGAGACCCGCGCCTTTCCCCCCTGAATGGTGAGAGACATTTGTGGTTAACGCTATCCGAGATGACGGAAGCCGAGCGCTCCGTGTTCCTCGACGTTCTCGCTCTGCTGGACGCCGCCCCCCTCAGCGCGGGCCCCGGCCGAGGATTGAGATAAAGCCCGAGGTCTCAAGGCCTTCCTAGTCTCTCTAGGAAAGCGACGGTGTTCAGTTCCCGCTGCGGCCGGATTTACACCAAAACTTCTCGCTCGTTCAGTTCCAAGCAATGTGACTGTTCCAGTGTATTTCGCAGTGAGCAAGCTGGTTCCACAGCCCGCTTGCCTGCGCACAAAGGCCGTCGTTTCGGCTAACTAGCAGCGCCGCCAGGCCCGAGATCAAACACCGCGCTCTCGCTCTGCTGGACGCCGCCCCCCTCAGCGCGGGCCCCGGCCGAAGATTGAGGTAAAGCCCGAGGTCTCAAGGCCTTCCTAGTCTCTCTAGGAAAGTGACGGTGTTCAGATCCCGCTGCGGCCGGATTTCCACCAAAACTTCTCGCTCGTTCAGTTCCATGCGTTGTGACTGTCCCAGTGTATTTCGCAGTGAAGCAGCCGGTGTCTCAGCCCGCTTGCCTGCGCACAAAAGCCGTTTCTATGGCTACCCAGATAAATCCAATAAAGAGTGCATTTTCTGGTGTTCCGGCCACGGCCGATGGTGTTGCGAGTGTTGTAAGAATGCCCACGTCCCAGTGCCCATTCCCACACCCAGACACAGCCCGCCACGGTGCAGGGCTAGCACAAATAAAACCAACTCATGTTGGTTGTGCAGAAAATGTAGTGAACGCGCCCATACATGCCCGCTTACACTACACTATGCGTGTCCCTTGGTTTCTGTAAAAACGAAACTAACACACATTTAGTCGGCGCGAGCCGACAGTGTTCTCAGTGCAGTAAATGTGCCCGCTGTCCCGCATTTCCTCACTGACACGCCGAATCCCACGGGATTCACCCCCGCTCGCTTTCTATGCACAACCCGTCACAGAGAAGCTGAGCGCGGCCAGGCTGCCCGCTGTGATTAGCGCGCACCTCGCACGCTGTGAACACAGCGTTGATTCAGTCGGCGCGAGCCGAGTGTTCTCCGTGCAGAAAATGTGCCCGCTGTCTCGCGCCCGCATTTCTCACAGACACTCCGAATCTCACGGGATTCGCCCCCGCTCGTTTTCTCTGCACAACCCGTCACAGAGAAGCTGAGCGCGGCCAGGCTGCCAGCTGTGATCAGCGCGCGCCTCGCACGCTGTAAACACAGCAGTGATTTAGTCGGCGCGAGCTGACAGTATTCTCAGTGTAGTAAATGTGCCCGCATTTAGTAAATGTGCCCACATTCCCTCACACGCGCCGAATCCCACAGGATTCGCCCCGCTCGCTTTCTCTGCGCGTCCCGCCATAGAGAAGCTGAGCGCGGCCAGGCTGCCCGCTGTGATCAGCGCGCCCCCCCGCCTCGAACGCTGTAAACACGGTGTTGTGTTCCCAGTACACAGGGGCTCTCGAGCCGCCGTCCTGCCGCGGCCAGAGCCCAGATTTCATTCTACCCCTAGCTATTCACGCAGATGCGTGGTCAAGGCTTCCCGGGGTATCAGAATGGGTGTTGAACACTATAACGAGAGGCTGTTCGCTACAGTTCGCTCGACGCCCCCGCCGTTATACGGCGCGAGTCGAAACTACGGTGTAAAGCGAAGTGTTTCATCTACTTCGAGCCGAGATAGCGAAACTACTGAGAAAAGGGGCTATAGAACCTCTATCTCAGGGCGAAGGGGGCTTATACAGCAGATATTTTCTGGTACCGAAAAAAGATGGTGGGCTCAGACCCATTCTAGATCTGCGACTGCTGAACAGAACGCTCGTGAAGCGCCAGTTCAGAATGCTTACGACCAGGAAATCCTCGCGCAAGTGCGCCAAGGAGACTGGTTCATGTCAATAGATCTGAAAGACGCCTATTTTCAAATACAAATAGCGTCCCATCACAGGCGATTCTTGAGATTCGCCTTCGAGGGCCAGGCATATCAATACACAGTCCTGCCGTTCGGCCTGTCCATAGCACCCCGTACGTTCACGTAGTGCATGGACGCGGCCCTCGCCCCCCTGAGACTTCGGGGCATGCGAGTTTTGAACTACTTGGACGATTGGCTGATTCTAGCTCGTTCACGAACGGAGCTCATAGAACACAGGGCCGCATTACTCGAGCACCTCGAGGAGCTGGGCCTTACAGTCAATTGGGCGAAAAGCTCACTGCTCCCCAGTCGGAGAATTTCCTTTCTGGGAACAGTGTTAGACTCGCTATCCATGACAGCACGCCTGTCACCGGAGCGCGGATTGAATATTCAGCACGTCGCGAGATCCTTCCGCCACGGCTCTATAGTCCCGCTCAGAAGGTTTCAGAAAATGCTGGGTCTGATGGCCACAGCAGCCTCCGTACTCCAGTTGGGCATGCTCCGCATGCGCCCACTGCAGCTATGGCTAAAAGCACGAGTTCCCCCCAGGGCGTGGACCGCAGGTCTATTTCGCCTCAGGGTCGACCTTCAGTGCATTTCGGCTCTGAAACCATGGAAAGCAACCGACTGGTATCAGTCAGGTGTGAGTCTGGGGATCCCCTCGAGTGTGAAGGTGGTGTCTACGGACACCTCCACTTCGGGGTGGGAGCGCTGCTCGAGGGCAGACCGCTAGCTGGCCTATGGTCAGCGCGGGAGAAGCTCCTTCACATAAACTGCTTGGAATTAATAGCAGTCGACAAAGCGCTAAGGCGCTTCTGTCCCCAGATAATAGGCCACCACGTATTGGTCCGGTCGGACAACATGTCAGTGGTGGCATACATAAATCGCCAGGGCGGCGTCAGGTCCCGAAACCTTTACAGGCTGACGGAACGCCTCCTGGTCTGGGCTCAGCACAACCTGCTCTCGCTGAGAGCGGCGCATGTGCCTGGTCACCTAAATGTGGGGCCAGACAGGCTGTCCAGAAATAACGTCCCAGCAGGAGAATGGTCTCTGCACACGCAGACGATCCAGCTGCTGTGGGAAACGTTTGGCAAAGCGCAGGTGGACCTGTTCGCGTCCCAAGAAAACGCTCACTGCCCGAGATTCTTCTCGAAAAGCCGGGACGCGCTGGCCCATGTTTGGCCCCGCCGCCCCCTATATGCTTTTCCCCCTGTCTCACTCCTGCCTCAGGTGTTGGAGCGAATCAGGAGGGAGGGATGCCCAGTGCTACTCATAGCTCCGCTCTGGACAAACCAGTCGTGGTTCCCTGTCCTGATGCAGCTGACCAGCGCTGCCCCATGGCCTTTACCGTTGAGGAGAGACCTCCTCTCTCAGGCGGAAGGCTCGATTTGGCATCCTCGCCCGGATTTGTGATCCCTGCACGCATGGGCCATCAACGGGTACCCGCTGACCTCCCAGAGGGAGTGTTAAACACGATCGCGCAGGCTAGAGCCCCGTCTACCAGACGGCTCTACTCCTCGAAGTGGTCTGTGTTCTCTGCTTGGTGTCAAGCGCAGGGCTTTTCACCTGTAGACTGCGGGGTTACGGAAGTGCTTTCCTTCCTTCAGGAGCTACTGGATAAGGGCAGGTCCCCTTCCACGCTCAAAGTATACGTGGCGGCCATAGCAACGTTTGCAAAACCGGTGTCTGGCCAGTCACTAGGAAAGAGCGACTTAGTCGTGCGTTTCCTTAGAGGAGCTCGGAGGCTAAACCCTCCCAGGCCCCCTTCAGTCCCGACATGGGACCTTTCCACGGTCTTGGAGGCCATGAAAGGTGCCCCATTCGAGCCAATCCAGTCGTCAGACATGAAACACTTGTCTTTCAAGACAGCGTTTCTTATGGCTCTCGCTTCAGTGAAGCGCGTAGGGGACTTGCAAGCGCTCTCAGTAAGCGCGTCATGCATGGAGTTTGGACCTAATGACTCAAAGGTCATACTCAAACCGAAGCACGGCTATGTGCCGAAATCCCTCAACACACCGTTCAGGGCCCAGGTGATTTCCCTGTCTGCCCTTCCGGTTCTCAATGAGGAGAAGGACGCGAGTCTCCTTTGCCCTGTCAGGGCACTAAGGGCTTATGTGTCCCGCTCGTCTGGTTTCAGACAGACTGAGCAGCTTTTCGTTTCGTTTGGCGGCCGTGCTAAGGGACTTGCCGCTTCGAAACAGAGCCTATCCAGATGGATAGTCGGTGCCATAGCGCTGGCTTACACTTCTAAGGGCCTACAGTGCCCTTTGGGTGTTAGAGCGCACTCCACAAGAGGCATGGCCTCCTCGTGGGCATGGTCTAGCGGGGTTACCCTGCAAGATATTTGTATGGCCGCGGGCTGGGCCTCGCCGTCTACATTTATAAAATACTATAACTTGGAGGTTCCCGCCTTACAAGCTAAGGTTTTGGCGGTATAAAATTCAGTGCTATCTGCCCGCTGTGCGGCTCGGATACTGAGTTTGACCTGCGTATTGCTCACTGACCGGTACAGCAGCTCATTAAAATGTTGACACACTTGTGGCCACCCAGTTCAGGCTGAATGTTCACCCTGACGGTATGGTCTATTTGTCACATGATTAGCTCCTTTCGGATGCTATTTACAGGGAATGATGCTTCTAGCCTCTCTTCCCTCACTCTCTGTGAGTGTATGGTGATTATGCACTATATGCGCCCCGGGCTTCGGCCCCTGGGACTTTGGTGTTGGATCCCTACCAGCACGGCGTGTTGCATTGTGTTCCCCATAGCGTAAGATATTACGCAGTACGAGAGATACTCTCGTAAAAGAACGTACTCGGTTACTAACGTAACCTCGGTTCTCTCTAGAGAGGGAACGAGTACTGCGTATCTTGCCGTGCTTGGAATACGCTCTGGTTCGCTTCGGCGATGAAAACCAACGTAAGAGCAGCTATCGAGCCTGGTTATAGGGCGAGACCACGCCCTTTCTGGCGGGACGTGACTATATGGGCGCGAAAGGCCCCCATTCGTCGTGACGTCACGCAGAGCCACTCTCGATAGGCTGCTGCTGTTGCCGCAGGGCAGCCAATAGGCGCGCGAGCTGTCTCGCCTATGTCTGCTTGCTGCCGCAAAGCGTTTTACATTAATAAAAAATTAAGGATAATTTTTGGCTTCAATATCTCGTGGAAAAGAGTTTTCCCCATAGCGTAAGATATTACGCAGTACTCGTTCCCTCTCTAGAGAGAACCGAGGTTACGTTAGTAACCGAGTACGTTCTCACGGCATCTTGAGTTTGATGGTTATCCTCATGGTGAACCAGTCAATAAATCGCCTGTCATCAGAGAATCCTTGTGCTCGTGAAATTACTGGGGGGAGCTACAGTGAGAATTCATCAGGGGCCTGTTTCAGAAAGGAGGTTAAGTGAAAACTCTGAGTATGTTAACCCTGAAATGAGGTGAACTCTGGGTTTTCCGTTTCAGAAAGGGAGGTAAGTCAAACCCGAGAAAGCAGAGTAAGTCAAGCCCGTTTCTGAAAGAGAGGTAACTTATACTCAGAGTCTGTTACCATGGTAACTTACTCTGTGAACCTAACCTGGTCAGGAGCAGGTTTTCTTCAGTAAACCCAGAGTTTCTTGCGGTCTCCTCCCCTTTCTTAAAGAGGAAGTGGTGTTTAAACACCAAAAATAATACTAAAATGTATTTACAGATTCTTTAAGGAATATACAGTATATTGTTTGACCATGGTTTAATTGACTAAATCTGTTTTGCAGGACTTTGCTAAAAAATAAAAGGATTAAAACGTTTGCTAAACTTTAATTTGATTACCACCGTTTTTGATAATATATTTGTATTAATTAATTAAAAAAAATCGGAATAAAAAAACATTTCATAGAACTCAATTATTTAAACATATTAACAAGTTATTAATGATAAAAAATAAGTTGTTAATCTAATTCATAATCAGTTATTGAAATTAGTTGATTATATATGTTTTATTGAACAAATGTTTAATTTATTTAACTGTCATTTTAACTGATGATAATAATAACCGTAATTTAATAATGCAGTTTATATATTTAATAATTGTTTAATACCATAAACCGTGATATTTTCTGAGATGGTAATCATACTGTGAAACTCTCATATGTTACAACCCTACATGGAGAGTCCCCCACCCCCACCCCCGCTGTTAAACAAGTTACTCAGCAACTTTTACTCGCATTTTAAACTAGCTACTTTTTACTTTTACTTGAGTAGATTTTTAGACTGGTACTTGTAGACTTGAGTAAAATTTTATCAAAGTAATAGTAGCCTACTTTAGGTTGAATAACATTCTTCCAGTTTCACCTCTGATATTATAACAGTTGGGTAAGTTACTCTAAAATAGTTATGAATTACTAACTACAAATGACATCTTCAACAGTGTAATTAGATTAATGTAATAATTACTATCTTTAGAAAGTATTGGTCTACATATTACTAATTACTAAATCCTATATCAACCTCAACCACTTGAACAATACAAGGAGAGACAAGAAACTGCACTTTCAAATTAACAATATACAATTAAATTATTCTTGAATTGATCAAAGTGTGTATAGAGAGAAGGTTACATAAAAAATATACCTTTTAAAAATGTATGTTAAATCCACTATTGTTCTATACTAAATTTGTCTATAGTCTATGCAGTAGCCTATTTAATGTAATTGCATCATATTTTATTTTAAATTACAGAAGAATTAAGAGTAATTCCTTTAATTAAATTACAATATTTAGATTACTTGGTAATTAATTACACCCAACACCTCTTTTTGTCTGGCGCTGTTGCCATGGTGACTCATAATATCTGTGCTCCATTGATAATGGCTTTTTATAGTTGTGGTGCACGCGCTTAACTCAGAGTCAGTCAACTCAGAGTTGATTGAACCAACTCATTTCAGCTGTTCTGAAACCGAAAACTCAGAGTTTCCCATCTCAGGGTAAGTCAACTCAGAGTTCAAGTTTTAACTCAGAGTTGGTTGAACCTCCTTATTGAAACAGGCCCCTGCTCTTCACGGGTAGGAGAAGGAACGTTTCCAAACAGCAGTCAAGTGAGCGTCAAGCTAACTCCAAGTTCCACCATTCTGGATTTTACAAGCATTGTATACACTGGTAACCAAGAATCTAGTGACATGCACATGCACAGAGTTAAAGGCATTGTCAAGTTAAGGCCGACAAGAAGATAAGCACAACCAAGTTCAAGTTAAGGTGCTTGAAGTGGACTTAATCTTGCCATTTGCTAAAAAAAAGGACTCTTTAAGTGTTCACTACAGTGTTTAAAGAAGTGCTGGTGTTATGTACTTACCTTTTCAAGTTTAAGTAATTTTATTTGAGCAGGTTTCAAGCTGCAAGTAAGAGAATAATTGTGACGAATAGCAAAGTGCAACGCCTAAAAATAACCTGATCTAACTGTTACTGAATTTCAGTTACAGGTTTAATATACAGGTGATTGAACTGAACTGTTTAAAATACTACTTTAACCAAAGTTAATAATCTAAGAGTAAACATCTGTTTACCTAAGTTCAGTACAGTCCACATTACATGTACAATTATTCAATAGTCAGTGTAACTAAGAGATACAGAAAATGGCAGAAGGTGGTCAGTCTGCTAAGAGTGGCAAAGAAAATATAACAGATACTGTGCAATCACAGCAGCAGCTAGAATCCCAAGAATGTGTAGACACACAAGCATTAGTAGCTGTTGATGATACAACAGAGCAAGAGCCACGAAGAAGTCAAAGAGCACGCAAATTTACTGAGAAAGGTAAAGATTTACATGATGAAAGGCTGACTAAACTTAAAAATTGCTTTCAACGCTCTTATGAGAAATGGAAAACTCTGGCTAGAGATGCTAGACAAAGACTAATGGGGCGTCTCTCCAATGACATGTTGAACAGCCTCATAGATGCAATCAGTGGTTCTTCAAAGGATGTAAATGTTGCTTAGAAGAGTTGCGACAAAATGTGAGTCCAGACAGTGATACTCGCCGCAGAGTAGACACTTGTGAAGCAGTCACAAAAATGATAGTTGAGTCTGCATGGAGTCGTCTAGGTGAGGGAGTTGAGGGTCAAGATCCTCTTAGACCAGAAGCATGCTGTATTGATACAGGTTCGGTGTTCTCATCCATAGCCTCCAAATCAAGTTATGGACATTCCAGGTCTTCTCAGTCTATGAACAATGCAAGTTTAAGCTCCAGAGGTTCAAGTTTTTCCTCCGCTAAGAAACAAGAGGCTGCTGCAGAAATTGCTGCAACTGAAGCAACATTAAAAATATTACAGCAACAAGAGCATGAACTGGAAGAACTACAAAGACTTGAGGCTGAAGATAAAAGGAGAATAGCAGAACAAGAAGCTGAAGAATTGAAGCGACGACTAGAAAGAGAAGAAGAAGCTAGGCTACGTGTTAAGATTGAAGCTGAAAATGCTGCTAGACGGATGGCATTAGAAGACAAGCGCAGAGAGCTTGAGTGCTTGGAGACACTAAAAAGGTTGAATGCTGCAAAAGCACGAATGCAAGTCTACGAGCAGAACGAAGACTCAAAGGAAGAAACAAGAGAGCTACTTCGTGATTGCACATCTGTAAAAAAGAAGCATGTACCAAAGTTAAGCAGCTCCGTGTTACAGAGCATACCTCCACAGGAAAGTGTAACAAAATCATATCAAGAAGCCATCACTGCAGACCTCGTTAAGGTGTTAGCAGAATCTATCAGCTCAAGTCGTCTTCCTATACCTGAACCTGCAACATTCTATGGAGACTCACTCAGGTTTAGCGATTGGAAAATGTCATTTCAAACTCTGGTCGACAGAAAAAACATACCAGTGAATGAGAAGCTTTACTACTTACGCAAGTATGTGGAAGGACCAGCTAAGAAGGCCATTGAAAGTTACTTCCTGCTAGGCACGGAGTCAGCATATCAAGCAGCATGGGGCATACTAGAAGAAAGGTATGGAAACCCATTTGTCATTGCTAAAGCCTTTCGAGACAAGCTTAATTCATGGCCAAAGATTGGTTCCAAGGACAGTGTTGAGCTGAGAGAATTTACTGATTTCCTCAGAGGCTGTGAAGCAGCTATGTCTCAGATTAAGGGTCTTGAAATCCTCAATGATTGTAATGAGAACCAGAAAATCCTTTCCAAGCTTCCTGATTGGTTGGCCTCAACGTGGAATCGTCAGGTCATAGAAATTGAAGAAGAAACTAAGACATTTCCTACCTTCAGTCGATTTGTAAAGTTTCTAACACGAGAAGCTAAGATAGCTTGTAACCCAGTGACATCACTTCATGCACTGAAGTCTAATGAGATCGGAAAGGTAAAGGTATCAAGAAATCAAGACACTAGAGCAAAGGTGTTAACGGTACAGTCCAGAGAAAAAGCAGATGCTGCAAAATGTACCTTCTGTGAGAGACCAGGACATGATATTCACAAATGTCGTAAGTTTATGGAGAAGAATGTTGCAGAGCGAGTCAAGTTTGTCCAAATGAATAAGTTATGCTTTGGATGTTTGAAGCCTGGTCATCACTCAAGGATCTGCGAAGACAGGAGTGTCTGTGAGAAGTGTCAGAAGAAGCACCCATCATGTTTACATGAGGATCGTATCAAGGAAGCAAAGAGGACTCCACAGTCGGGTCAGTCAAAAGAGAAGTTAAATGAAAGAAACCCAGAGTTGGTACAGAATAAAGATACCGCAAGTGAAGCAACATCTAACCGAGTAATACAGGATGTAAATAATACTCACACCTCTACAATTGTTCCAGTATGGGTATCAGCTACCAGTGAACCAAATCATGAAGTTCTGGTATATGCACTTCTTGATACCCAGAGTGATACTACCTTCATCCTGGAAGAGATAGCTCAAGCTCTTGACACAAAGAAGGAGTCTGTGCAGCTGAAGCTCTCAACGATGGTATCCAAGAGTACAGTTGTTCCATCCCAGAAGATGATTGGTTTAAAGGTGAGAGGATTTTATTCAGATAAGAAGATATCTTTGCCAGTAACCTATTCCAGAGAGTTCATTCCTGCAAACCGAACTCCCATTCCTACACCCAAAACTGCAAGAGTGTGGCCTCATCTAAAGCATGTAGCTGAGAAGATTGCTCCTAAACAAGTTTGTGATATTGGCCTCCTGATTGGTTACAACTGCCCTCAAGCTCTTCTTCCTAGAGAAATTGTGTCTGGTAAAGAAAATCAGCCATTTGCTCAAAGAACGGATCTGGGCTGGAGCATTGTTGGCTGTGGCAATTCCTCTGTAGATTACGGGATGCTATTGGAGTGAGTCATCGCATTATAGTGAAACAAGTGTTGCCAAGTCTACAATCTTCTCTCAATCTTACAAGTGAAGTTCAGTACATATGTAGAACACAGATCAAGGAAGTAATCACTCCACCAAATGTTATCAAAGCTCTTGAGTCTGACTTCAATGAGAAAGCAGCAGAAGATAGTTGTATTTCTCAAGAAGATCTACGTTTTCTGTCAAAAATGGAAACGGCATCAGACACAAAGAAGATGGTCATTATGAAATGCCGTTGCCTTTCAAAGAAGACAGACCAAACTTGCCCAATAATAAAGGATGTGCTATTCACCGTCTCAAAAGCTTAGAAAAAAGGCTTAAAAGAGAAGAAAAATACTATAGAGACTATGTAGACTTTATGAATGAGACAATTGCTCGAGGAGATGCTGAGAAGGTCCCAGCTGAAGAAACAGACAAGAACCCTGCTTGGTACATTCCCCATCATGGGGTTTATCATCCTCAAAAACCTGGAAAGATCCGTGTAGTCTTTGATTGCTCAGCAAAGTTCCAAGGTTCATCCCTCAATGACCATTTGCTAACTGGCCCAGAGTTAACGAACACCCTTGTAGGTGTTCTCTGTCGCTTCCGCAAGGGTCCAGTGGCAATAATGTGTGATGTAGAGCGCATGTTTCACCAATTTCATGTAAAGGAAGAAGATCAAGACTACTTGCGGTTTCTCTGGTGGGAGAATGGAGATCTAGAAGCCAAGCCACAGGTCTATAGGATGAAAGTACACCTTTTTGGTGCAGCCTCATCACCCGGGTGTGCCAATTACGGCCTCAAGCATATTGCTGCTCAAGGTCGTGGTTTCTTCAGTGAAACCTCCATTCGATTCATAGAAAGGAATTTCTATGTCGATGATGGGTTGACAAGTGTCTCAACTGTAGATGAAGCTATCGAACTGATAAAGGAAGCAAGAGAACTTTGTAGCACAGGAAAGCTTCGTTTGCATAAATTTGTGTCAAGCAGTGAAGAAGTAAAAGCATCAATTCCTCAGGAAGAATGTGCTAAAAGCATTGTGGAACATGACTTGGCTTTGAGTGAGCTTCACATGGAAAGGGCACTTGGTGTGAAATGGTGCATCAGATCTGACAGCTTCCAGTTCAGAGTATTCGTTAAGGAACAACCACTCACTAGAAGAGGAATCTTGTCCACAGTGGCTTCTGTATATGACCCACTTGGCTTTGCAGCACCATTCATTCTTGTTGGTAAGCAAATACTGCAGCAGATGTGTCAAGATAAGGTGGGCTGGGATGAGCCACTTAAAAGTGAGTTGTTGACGAAGTGGGAAGCTTGGCTTACAGAACTGCGAAAGCTGGCGGATGTGAAGATTCAGAGATGTTATCTCCCGTCGACCTTTGAGGAAGTTCAGCGTTATGAGCTTCATCATTTCTCTGAATGCTAGTGCATCGGGATATGGAGAATGCACATATCTCAGAGCTATTGGAATATCAGGAGATATTCATTGCTCCTTGGTTATGGGCAAAGCCAGAGTTGCTCCTACTAAGGTTACAACCATACCAAGGCTGGAGTTATCAGCGGCAGTAGTTGCTGTACAAGCAAGTGACTTTCTCAGAAAGGAGCTGGAGATAGACAACTTAGTAGAGTACTTCTGGACTGACTCAAAAGTTGTCATTGGATACATTAATAATGACGTCAAAAGATTTCATGTCTTTGTAGCAAACCGCGTTCAACGCATCAAACAAAGCACAGATGATAAACAATGGAGATATGTGAAGTCTGAAGAGAACCCTGCCGATTATGCGTCCAGAGGCCTTACAGCAGAAGAGCTCATATCCTCCAACTGGTTCACAGGACCAAAGTTTCTGTGGAAAGATGAACTGCCCAGAGATGTTAAGGTGGAAGAGATCATAGACAATGACCCAGAGCTACGAAAAGCTCAAGTTCATAAAACTCAAACAAAAGAAGAAAGATCATTGCTTGATCGACTTCACAAGTTTTCAGATTGGACAAGAGTGGTGAAAGCTATTGCAAGACTTCAGAGATGTTCCAAGGAAGTCAAAGGTCTAAGTTCAAGGGTTAATGAAGCCACCAGTATTGAAGAAAGACAGGATGCAGAGCTTACCATTATCAAAATGGTTCAACAATCAGCCTTTTGTGATGAGATCCAGAGACTCCGACAACAGAAGGAGATCAACAACAGCACAAACAAACTGCATCGCCTGAATCCCTTCTTAGATGAGCATGGTATCCTCAGGGTGGGTGGTCGCCTAGTACATGCTGCATTACACCCAAATGTGAAACACCCAGCAATTCTCCCACGACATAGTCATATATCAACCTTACTCATCAGACATTATCATGAGCAAGTGTATCACCAAGGGAGAGGAATGACTATAAATGAACTGCGATCAAACGGTTTCTGGATTTTGGGATGTAGCAAAGCAGTGTCTTCATATATCTACAAATGCACTAGGTGCAGGAAACTGAGAAGATGCACCGAAGAGCAAAAGATGGCGAATCTTCCTCTGGAACGTATGGAGACAACCCCTCCTTTCACATACTGTGGGATGGACTGTTTCGGTCCTTTCTACGTCAAAGAAGGAAGAAAGGAGTTGAAGCGCTATGGGCTTCTACTTACCTGTATGTGTTCCAGGGCTGTCCATGTAGAAATGCTGGATGATTTATCAACTGACGCATTCATTAATGCTTTGCGTGCTTTCATTGCCATACGTGGACCTGTGCGTCAACTTAGATCTGACCAGGGCACTAATTTCGTTGGTGCAAAACGAGAATTTGCTGAAGCACTAAAGGAAATTAACCAAGAACGCCTAAAGGAGTTTGGCTGTGAATTCATCATGAACACCCCATCAGCCAGTCACATGGGTGGCATTTGGGAGAGGCAAATTCGGACAATAAGAAGTGTTTTGACATCCATCCTGGATCAATCAGCTCAAAGACTTGATAGTGCCTCACTAAGAACATTTCTCTATGAAGTCATGGCTATTGTGAATAGCAGACCCTTAACCACAGAGCATCTGAATGATCCATCTGATCCGCAGCCTCTTACACCTAACCATATCTTGACTATGAAGACTTCAATAATTTTACCACCACCTGGAGAGTTTGTCAAGGAAGACCTTTACCTTCGTAAGAGATGGCGTAAGGTGCAGTATTTAGCGAATGTGTTCTGGTCACGATGGAGAAAGGAATATCTTCTAAACCTGCAACCCAGACAAAAATGGCAAACGTGTTACTAAACCGACTTACCTCGAAAGGCCCATCCAGAAAATAGTTACCCTGATTGAAGCAGATTAAAAGCGCACCTTGTGTCTACCATTCCTTGGGGCAGTGGTTCTCAACCTTTTTTGGGCCAGCGCCCCCCTATCCAATATCCAGGTCCCTGACCGCCCCCCACCCCACCCCAACTAATGGCATGTTATGAGCGAGTCAAGCGAGTGAGTTAACAGATGAAATAAGTACAAAATTGCAATTTATTAATACAATTAATAGCCCCCCCCCCCCCCCCCCCCCCCCCCCCCCCCCCCCCCCCAAAAAAGCTCAAAATTGCATTGGAATAGCAATAGCAGTGTTCCTCACAGGTTGTTTGTTAAATCTAGTTTTCGGGCCTTCTAGGGGGGTTCGGGGGCATGCCCCCCTGTAAGAAAATTTAGTGCATTTTAATGTTTAATTCATCAATCTGGTGCACTTTGAGAGTTCAAAATTAAAAGCTCCACCCATATTCAATGTGCAAATTAAAGTAAAATTCAAATCTCTTTTAGTTGTGTCTGTCTACGAAGTATTGATACTAGCCAAGCTTTCACTTTCACTTCTCTCCAAAGGCACGTTGACAAACACCACACACACGCGCACTCGTCTCATTCGCTCTGGTTAAATAGCAAAAGTGAAGTGAATGGAAAGATGGCGAGTGCGGCGCCCCCGCGACCAGTTTTGGTTGATAAAGAACACATCAGGAGTGCTATCTGGAAATATTCTTGATATGAAGCCAGAAATCCCAAGTCTCCCGGAATATCTGTGAGTCTCCCGCATATTGATAGCGTCTCCCTGATGCCCGCAAATTAGTTCAAATCTCCAGGAATCTAGAGCGCGCATGCGAGACAGAACATACTGCGCACATAACATACATTGTCAAGTTCAAGACTTGTTATATTTAGCTTTAAATAAAAAAAAACACTTTATTATATTACAATATTATACCCTTAATATTGTGGCAGTTTTTTTCACCGTGGTATTGAAAATGGTATCGAATATCGATATTTTTCAGGGTATCGTATCGAAGTTAGAAATTCTAGTATCGTGACAACACTACATTAACCTAATTATTTATTTCGAAAAATAAATAAATACAATCCTGATTTTTCATGAAAAATTATGTTAGAATTGTAGGCCTAAAATACCTTGGTATCAGCTGGTTTTCGTCAATGGTATATATACAATTACAATTCATTTGTTTTTATTAACTATAAATTAATACATTACCAAAAATGTGATTATCCATCAAATTGTCATTTTCTCCTTACTGTTTTGCAAGTTAACAAAATATGCCTGACCAGTAGGCTAAATTACTTGGTGAACAAATAGGCCTAAAACATTTTGGCATTAGGCATTGGGATTGATAATGCCTACAAATGTTTTTAAAAAAATTATTTACCTTATAAAAAGAATTTAGTGTTAATGGGAACATGACTTATTGAAAATATATAAGTGTTTTTTAAGTAAATACTTTTTAATGGCTTGTCAATTTTCCATTCCTCCGCTGTGTGATTCTAATCAGCGCTGGATTCTAGTCGTCAAAATACAACTCGTCAAAACTCGTATCGGCGTGTAGGCTATTTGAGTAAAATTCAAAATAGGCGTAAAAAGTTTTTTTGGTGTTACACATCTAATTTATGATAATGTAAGTATTCTTTAATTATATCCATTATAATAATTATGGATATGCAATATTGATTGTTGTTTTTCTATAAATCTAGCAATGAATATGTATAACAAGGAACGTCACTGAAAAGAAAATAACATAACAGACCCCATCCATGGTTAAACCCGCTTATTACATGGCTACCTACCAAATAAATAAAACAATTAAAAATATTGCTTTAAAAAGGAGTTTATTGATTTTAAAACGATTGTATTCCAAAAGTTCGTTCCGTCTCTACTTTTAGAATCCATGGCAACGCTCGGTTTTCCATGCCAACTGTGTTTTATATTTAGCGCGGTCTGTTTTATTTCTTACATATTCTACATTAGGATTCAACCAAGCAATGTAATAAAAACAAATAATTACAGAGCTAACAGATCTAAGTTACGTAAACAGAGCGAACATGAGAGCACCCGACTGCAGACGTCAATAATGCAGCGTATGGAATATTCTACCGATCAAACTCCGCTTCCCGAAAGTTATAAACTGCCTCCGGAGCCCAGTTAAGGTACAAAAATCTATTCAACAAAAATAGTGATGCAGTTAAGTGTTTTTTCGCTCAGCCAAGCCTTCTCTGTGTCAGTCACCTCTTCCTGAACGTCACTCATGCACTGCGGTCTCGTGAGGAAACGCAACTTTTTGATATAAAGTTTTTCTTATTCCCGAATACAAATACTTTTTTAAGTATTTGTTCGAAATAAGTATTCGTAAAAAACACATTATTTGTGCCTTTCCGAATACCGTATTCGGCTTCGGCTCCACCCATACTGCCTGCACATCATATTTTTGACATTATTGGTAGGCTAATGCTTTCAATCGTAAATCGGAATGCAATAGAAATGAACTGCTTAGTGCCTACCTACAACACTGACGGTGGACTTGCGGTCAGGAGTAGAGTGGACGAATGTTTTTTTTTGTTTTGTTTTTTGAGGCTGCTGACGATTTTTTTCTACCCGCACCATAGACACGCACACACAATATGACCTCACGCTCTGTCCTAACACTTTTTAAATAGCCCACTTAAAGTGTTTATTACAAATAAATTATCAAATGCTTAAAATGAATCAAAGTAAATGAACAAAAATTTGTATTATATTTAAACTCATGAACCATTAACCATTAACACCGGAACGCCCCCCTTTCAAAAATCTTGCTTCCAACGCCCCCCGTTGTTCTCTGAACGCCCCCTGGGGGGCGGTACCGCCCCCGTTGAGAACCACTAGGTTAGTCCATAATATGTTTGATTAAAGGTTAGGTCACTAAGTTACAAAAATCACAAGAAAGTGCTTTGGTGGGAGTGTAACTGCCAGAGAAGTCAGTTAATTATTTCATGTTTATTTAATCATTTTGTTAAAGACTGTTAATTTGAAACTGCACTGTAAAGAGTTGTTTGAGTGGAGACTTTTATTATGAAAAGCTCAGTGACTCAGGAAGAAAACGTTTTACACCGCATGGCCAGTTGAAGCTGTATTCCACATTTCTAAAGAGTATTTAAGTTAATTTACTCATCTGAAGTTACAGAAGATATCACACGATGCAAGATTAAGTTCTCCTTTGGTAATAAGCAGCCAATGAAGTAAGTTTGTCATTTATATTGTATGTGATTAATGTGGATTGTGTTGCTGTGTGGAAAAGAGTGATATCTATACAAAGACTATAGTTTGCTGTTAAAGTGAATTTTACTCTGTTTGGAAAGTTTACAAAGACAATATTTATTTGATTTATTTGTCTTTTTATATTCTTTATTGTAACTTTATTTTTGTATATTTAGTTCTCACGGCATCTTGAGTTTGATGGTTATCCTCATGGTGAACCAGTCAATAAATCGCCTGTCATCAGAGAATCCTTGTGCTCGTGAAATTACTGGGGGGAGCTACAATGACATTTTCCCCAAATCGTGCAGCCCTAAAAGTAGATCTTCAGCGTTGGAGCAATCTTCCACTTTCTTTAGTAGGTAGGATTGAATCAATTAAAATGAATATTCTACCGCGAATACTTTTTTTATTCCAGACTATTCCTATTTTTATTCCTAAATCTTTTTTTAGATCATTCGACACCATTATATCCTCATATATTTGGGCTGGTAAGCCTCCGCGTGTACAGAAGTCAACTCTTCAAAGAACCAAACAAGATGGGGGTCTCGCTCTTCCAAACTTTCTTTTCTATTATTGGGCAGCTAATATTCAGAAAATATATGCATGGTGTAATTCTCCGAATATTGATTGGTGTATGATAGAAGCTAACTCCTGCTTATCATCCTCGTTATCGGCATTCGTTTTTGATCCAAATTTGAGACGACCCTCTAAATACACCACTAACCCGATTGTGCTTTCATCGCTCAAAATTTGGAAACAGTTTCGTCATCATTTTAAATTAGACACACTGTCCACCTTAATGCCTATTTGCGGTAACCATCTTTTTGTGCCTTCTACTTTGGATTCAACTTTTGCACAGTTCACGGGGAAGGGCCTAGTACTGTTTCATGATTTGTTTCTTGATGATCATGTATTTGCGTCATTCAATGATTTGCTGAGTAGATTCAAAATTCCTCAATCCAATTTATTCCGCTATTTTCAATTGCGTGACTTTGCTAAAACACACTTTGATACTTTCCCTCATCAGCCAATGAAAACTTTAATTGAAGATATAATGTTACTCCCGAAATCACATAGCCATATCTCCTCAATTTATGGCCTGTTACGCTCTTCGCAGTTCCCTCCTCTTTCTGCACTCAAGGGAACCTGGGAGAGAGAGCAAGGACTGGAGATTGACGAGGAGCTGTGGAATAATGCTCTTGCTAAAATTAACTCTGTTTGCATCTGTGCTCGCTTGAATCTTATTCAGTGTAAAGTTGTTCACAGAATTCATTTCACCAAAGCAAAATTGAAGAAACTTTCTTTAACAGAAGATGATAGGTGCAATAGATGTTCGCTTTCCCCAGCAGATCATACTCATACATTTTATACCTGTCCTAAATTGTACTCATTCTGGTCTTCTTTTTTTGATACGCTGTCAAAGGCTCTCAGTGTCTCTGTGAAACCCTGCCCAATAATTGCAATTTTTGGAATAACACCTGTTGATGGCTTGTACAACAAGTGTCATGCTGATATTATTGCTTTTGCTTCATTGATAGCCAGAAGACGAATATTGTTGCATTGGAAATCCTCATGCCCCCCTTCTAATCTTTCTTGGCTGAAGGACTTAATGTCCTTTCTACACCTGGAAAAAATTAAACACACCATCAGAGACTCTGTTAATTCATTTTATAAAATGTGGAATCCTATCCTTTCCTTTGTTGAGACTATACCTTCATTGGAGATTTGATTTTTTTTTTTTTTTTTTTCTGTGGGATGTTTTGGGTTGGGTAGAGTAAAAAGTGTTCTCTATATTTGTATATTTTTTCTTTATTCATTTCTATGGATGTAAAAAAGCAGGTTGTGATATTTTTCTTATATGCCATGCACATATTGTCTTTTAAAAATCTGTTCAATAAAAAAAAAAAAAGTTATTTGCTAAATGAACTATATCTAAAATACCGTAATAATCATTATAAAGATACATGGTGTTTTAGAAAAATAATTCTTTGGTGATTCCCAGGGATAAGTTTTTGCATTTTTAAAATGTTTATACATTTTCTAAACTGATTATAAATTTCCACAAAAGAACTTAAGTTGTTTGTCATTTGAACATATTTGTAAGCTAGTGAAGAAGTGAGCTTAATATATTAAAACTATATCTACCATTTTGTAACCCCCTTTTTTTAATGAATTTTCCTGTATTACAGATTTGTGAGGAATCAGACAAATCACTTTGAGTGAGGAAGAAGATGCTTACTTCACATGTTCTTTGCCACGTCAGCCTTGTTTCTTTTTTTATCGAACAAAAAGAGTGGCAAAAACTAAGACAAGACCAGAAAGGCAGACTTTTTCAAGGACTTCAGTGAACTAATGTCATTGCCAAGGGCATCAATTCTGTTCATCCTTACTACAGCGTTGGTTTTAAGAGACACCGTGTTTCCCGCAGCACTTTTTAAGGCGGCTGCCTAAGCAACACACGTCTTAACCAACGTTACTAACGTTAAATTATGTGAGCGATATCCGCCGTGTTACTGTTTTGAGGACAACCAAATATCTTAAAGTTGCGGTTCTATATTTTTCTCTCAGCACGTCATTCGGGCATTAGCACTCCGGGTGTAAAAGGAAATCAGGCAGCCGTTCGCACAAACAGCGCAAGCGGCTCTAGATCCGACTCCTCCCCGTAGATTTCATGTTCTGCAGTGAGGACCATCTCGGCTCGTGACAGAACACGACCGACTGAATGACACTTCAATTTAAGTTGAAAATCTCAAATGAAGATTGCTGAACTAAAGCTTACTTGTCTGTTTTCAGATCATCCGCGCTTCTTCAGCAGTGTAGCGAGCGCGCGCGCATGGTTCCTGATATCCAGCAGTGTTTTTAATGTTGATGCAATGTTTCCCGAATATCCACACGATTTCAATTGTGACATTGATTTTATACAACAGTTAAAAAACAAAACAAAAGGGTAACATTAAGTGATTTACTAAATTTAAAACAATATAGTCAGGCTTATTGCTCTATTTTGCAACAAAATCTGTGGCTTTGAACGATTTATGAGATTCAATGAATGACTCGATAACTCGCATAACTAAAATGAGTTACCGTCACCTGCTGGCGATTTTAATATAATATTTTTTATATTAAACGTTTTTTTAACATTGCTTATTTATTGAACATTGTTTTATTTAAGGCATTTTTTATATTTTAAAGGTAGGCTATGAAGCTTAAGTCTTTTAATACTGGTAACTTTGATTTGGTTGTTTTTGTTCAAAGGACTTTACGTTTCATATCTTAAGTTTGTATTTTTATCCATTTTATTTATCAGAACTTTAATATATTTTGATGTTCCTCTGTTCTGTTGTGACAAAATAAACGTTTCCTTTAAAAATGCATTGTCATATTATTTTAGTTAAAACTCATAAATAACTACAAATAACTAATGTTAGGGAAATCTGTTAATGTTTTGTTGCGCGTTTCTGAAAAAAATAAAAATATCGGCCGATATATCGGATTTTAAAACGAACAAATATTTTTATCAGTATCGGCCTTCAAAATCCTTTATCGGTCGGGCTCTAATTGCTAGACCTTGATGGTCAATGCAACATTTATTATGCACCAACTTTCATCTCCAGTTTGGCCAAATATTTTCCTCCACATGCCACCCTGTGGTCTGGAGTGATGCTAGGTAGGTTTATGTCTTTGAGTTAAGAGAACTAATTTAATACAGCATTTGTGTCAAGTTCTTTACAAGGTTTTAAATGGTCTTTAGGGGATCTAGGACGTCACGGGACAAGCCCTGTGTACCAGAATCTGAGTAAGGTCTACAACAAAGTTAGACAGTCAAAAAAGAGGTAAATTGCTGAAAGAAACATCTGAAATGTGTATCAAAACCATAGCTTTATTTTTGGACTTAAATTGTGAACAGATAAAAGGAGTACCTTAAATTTTCAGAACTTCACTCAAGACAACCGCACACAAGGCATAATGGAGAAGAGTCGATGGGACCTGAAGGAAACCCGTTTCCAGAGGAGGAGGTTGAAAAGACTTGATGACTTGGTGACCATCTACACAAAGATGCATGATGCAATGCTCCTCGAGTATGCAGATGTGGCAAGATGCAGGAAGAAAGTATGCTACTTAACGTTAGTTCAGTGAAAGCACTTAACTTTGTAGTTTATCCTGATCACAAGAAACGATTTAGAAATTATATGCTTGATTACAGATATATTGAAAATGTGCAATTATGTGTGTTATTGTCCCAGTCATATAAAGTCTAACTGGAGGTTTGGAAGAAAAGCCGGAAGCGTAAAGGGCTGTACGTTTCACCATTAGTGATGGACCTGTCATTTAAGGTCATTATTAAAAGCTGTAATGATGCTGACAAACACATTATTGTACACATTATTGTACACATATGTACACATTATTGTAAAGATTGTTTTTGTGTGTTGTGTTATGGTGTATTTTTGTATGCATGTTTTGATCATTTTTATGAACAGTTTGTAAAGCACTTTGTGACTTCTTGTCTGTGAAAGGTGCTATATAAATAAATTTTACTTACTTACATTATAATTGTAGGCACCTCTACATTCTAATTTTGTCTTTATTTTTAGAATATAAAATGGCTGAAGTAACTGTAACTACAACATCTGTTGAGGCTATTGTTGTCTGACCAAGTGTTTTGTTTGCAGTCATGCTTAGTTCATTCTCACCCCAAATCCTTTTTTAACAGAAAAGAAGAGAGAACTCACCACTCCATTACCTCATGTACAACCTGAAGCAATCCAAACACAGGTTAAACTCAGTAATAAAATATAATATTAATATAAGTATTATATGCATGCTTTATTATGGTCAAATTAGTTATAGTCATATTGTCACAAGGTGACGAACCAGCAGCGGAACTATATATTCCACGGAGGAATGTTTCCGCCCGGAGCGCTCTCGACGCAACACCCAGTCAGCCTGATATGCGTCGCTACCATGGCAACAGCAGCCGCTGATGACAGAGTGACAGCAGGTGCGGCGCATCAAGGGGCTGTTTGGTGATTGGGACACACAGCGGCTTGAAACAGATAAAGACCAAGCTTTGGGAGACCAAGAGGGTAGTTCAGTGCAGTGTTCTGTGTTCGGTTTCGGGTGCTGTGTCCTGACCTTGTTCCGTCGAGGAAGGCTGAGAGTTTCTGTGGGACAAAATTGACTGGTGAGATCGATCCGCGGAAGGGAATCCGCTACGAAGGATTTGGTGGAGTGGAACAGAGAAGCAGAGGAGAAGCTGCCTTGGAAACATCAAGTCCCCTGCCTGGGTAGAGATAAGTGCAAACCTTTTACTGGCCGTATGATACGTGATTTATACACCAAGACAGTGGTTCCCAACCCTGTCCTGGCGCCCCACCAACACTGCACGTATTCTTTGTCTCCCTAATCAAACACACCTGATTCAACTCATCAGCTCAAAATCACACGGGTTAATGAGCTGATGAGTTGAATCAGGTGTGTTTGATTAGGGAGACAAAGAATACGTGCAGTGTTGGGGGGGCGCGAGGACAGGGTTGGGAACCACTGCACCAAGACACTGTATATGAAGAGAAGCGATCTAGGAACCGGAGTCTAGACACCGTAATGAGAAGACAGCTGTTATGATGCACGAGTGAGATCGCTATATATTCTTCCGTCTTACTGTCCCTGCTGTTCAGAACAAGGAGGTGGGCTGTGGCCTTATATTTCACAGAGTGGTTGAGAGTGACGTGAGTTGATGCTGTGCCCACCGTGTGTGTTTGAAGTGAAGCTACTGCATGCTTACTATACCTAATTCTGTCACGTGCCCATCGGCCTTGCCCTGTGTTGCAGTTTGGAGCCGCTGAAGAAGAGATTAAGCGACGGTGGAATTTAAAGCTTGCGATGTTCTGATTCATCATTGATGTTGTCTGGAGAACGGAGGAAGTCCAGTGAGCTGCTGTTCTGAGTGTCCTCCATCAAACGCCTTGTGCATTCTGTGTTATCAACACTGTCGTAAGCTTTCCGCATCCCCTGTATAGGAAAGGACCAACCGTACTCGAAGTACCCACCTGCTGTCTAGTCGACGCTCCTTCCACAGCCCTAAGTTTCCTGCATCCCCTGTATAGGAAAGGACCAATCGTACTCGAAGTACCTACCTGCTGTCTAGTCGACGCCCCTTTCACAGCCCTAAGTTTCCTGCATCCCCTGTATAGGAAAGAACCAACCGGACTCGAAGTACCCACCTGCTGTCTAGTCGACGCTCCTTCCACAGCCCTAAGTTTCCTGCATCCCCTGTATAGGAAAGAACCAACCGGACTCGAAGTACCTACCTGCTGTCTAGTCGACGCCCCTTTCACAGCCCTAAGTTTCCTGCATCCCCTGTATAGGAAAGAACAAACGGACCGAGTCCACCTGTGTTAGTCGCGTCTTCAACCCTAGGATTTCCCGCATGAGGAAGCACTCTACCCACCTGCTGTCTAGTCGACGCCCCTTTCCACAGCCCTGAGCTTTCTGCATCCCCTGATAGGAAAGAACCAACCGGACTCGAAGTACCCACCTGCTGTCTAGTCGACGCCCCTTTCACAGCCGTGAGCTTTCTGCATCCCCTGTATAGGAAAGGAACCAACCGACTCGAAGTACCCACCTGCTGTCTAGTCGACGCCCCTTTCACAGCCGTGAGCTTTCTGCATCCCCTGTATAGGAAAGGACCAACCGTACTCGAAGTACCCACCTGCTGTCTAGTCGACGCCCCTTTCACAGCCGTGAGCTTCTTGCATCCGTAAGAATGACCACGACTCGAGTACACCTGCTGTTATCGGCTTCACACCGTAGCTTCCATCCGTGTAAGAAAGGACCAACCGTACTCGAAGTACCCACCTGCTGTCTAGTCGACGCCCCTTTACAGCCGTGAGCTTCTGCATCCCCTGTATAGGAAAGAACCAACCGGACTCGAAGTACCTACCTGCTGTCTAGTCGACGCCCCTTCCACAGCCGTGAGCTTTCCGCATCCCCTGTATAGGAAAGAACCAACCGGACTCGAAGTACCCACCGCTGTCTAGTCGACGCCCCTTTCACAGCCGTGAGCTTCCTGCATCCCCTGTATAGGAAAGAACCAACCGGACTCGAAGTATCTACCTGCTGTCTAGTCGACGCCCCTTTCACAGCCGTGAGCTTCCTGCATCCCCTGTATAGGAAAGAACCAACCGGACTCGAAGTATCCTACCTGCTGTCTAGTCGACGCCCCTTTCACAGCCGTGAGCTTTCTGCATCCCCTGTATAGGAAAGAACCAACCGGACTCGAAGTATCTACCTGCTGTCTAGTCGACGCCCCTTTCACAGCCGTGAGCTTCCTGCATCCCCTGTATAGGAAAGAACCAACCGGACTCGAAGTATCTACCTGCTGTCTAGTCGACGCCCCTTTCACAGCTGTGAGCTTCCTGCATCCCCTGTATAGGAAAGAACCAACCGGACTCGAAGTATCTACCTGCTGTCTAGTCGACGCCCCTTTCACAGCTGTGAGCTTCCTGCATCCCTGTATAGGAAAGGACCAACCGGACTCGAAGTACCTACCTGCTGTCTAGTCGACGCCCCTTTCACAGCCGTAAGCTTTCTGCATCCCCTGCATAGGAAAGAACCTACCGTACCAGGAGTACCTACCGGCTGTCCAGTCGACGCTCCTCTTCACCGCTGTAAACTTCTGTACTTGGGAGGTCGAGAAGAGTACAGTCCGCTCAGAGTCCGAGAAGGAAAGCCGTGCTTAGAGCACTTACCTGCTGGTCAGGTCCGCGTTCCCTCCATTGCCGAGAACCTCGGCACCCGAAGAGTCCGAGGGGGTTGAGTGGACCCAGTCCCCACCTGTCGTCCAGCCGACGTCCCGGCGGCCACTGGATGCTGGGGAGGAAGGAGGAATTTTAATTAGGATATACAAATTCTTTTAATCAATAAAGCCTGTTACATTTTACTTTCCTTGTCCGCCTGGTTTCTGGTCTGCTCCTCAGTGGTACATTCTAAAGGGAGGGGGTAGACCCAGTCGACCCTCCCGACCTGTGACAATATTGTTATATACACTCTTAAATGGTTTCATTCTTCCGTATTTTACAAGTTTTGCTATCAAGATCTATAGTACATTATTTTATAATTGATTTTTTTTTTTGTGATGTGAAAATATGTAATAGAAAGGGCACATTAATCTGTCCGTTTGTATTAATAGAATTGATAAGACATGGTCACAGGTGAGGGGCGGCGCCCAGCGGGCCGCCCACCCCCTTCTTAGCGGACCACCGCCCGAGGAGCGTGCCGTGAGACTCATGAGGCAGACACAGCATTTAAAATAAATATAAGTTCTTTATTAAATAGTTAAAAGCAACTTTAAAAGTCTCTTCCGTTCAGAGAACAGCACAGCAGTCAGCAGACTCACTTCAGGAGAATGATTCACAGGGTCTCTTTCGTTCCTAGAACAGCACAGCAGTCAGCAGACTCACTTCAGGAGAATGATTCACAGGGTCTCTTTTGTTCATAGAACAGCATAGCAGTCAGCAGACTCACTTCAGGAGAATGATTCACAGGGTCTCTTTCGTTCATAGAACAGCACAGCAGTCAGCAGACTCACTTCAGGAGAATGATTCACAGAGTCTCTTTCGTTCATAGAACAGCACAGCAGTCAGCAGACTCACTTCAGGAGAATGATTCACAGGGTCTCTTTCGTTCCTAGAACAGCACAGCAGTCAGCAGACTCACTTCAGGAGAATGATTCACAGGGTCTCTTTCGTTCATAGAACAGCACAGCAGTCAGCAGACTCACTTCAGGAGAATGATTCACAGGGTCTTTTTCGTTCGTAGAACAGCACAGCAGTCAGCAGACTCACTTCAGGAGAATGATTCCCAGGGTCTCTTTCGTTCATAGAACAGCCCAGCAGTCAGCAGACTCACTTCAGGAGAATGATTCACAGGGTCTCTTTCGTTCCTAGAACAGCACAGCAGTCAGCAGACTCACTTCAGGAGAATGATTCACAGGGTCTCTTTCGTTCCTAGAACAGCACAGCAGTCAGCAGACTCACTTCAGGAGAATGATTCACAGGGTCTCTTTCGTTCCTAGAACAGCACAGCAGTCAGCAGACTCACTTCAGGAGAATGATTCACAGGGTCTCTTTCGTTCCTAGAACAGCACAGCAGTCAGCAGACTCACTTCAGGAGAATGATTCACAGGGTCTCTTTCGTTCCTAGAACAGCACAGCAGTCAGCAGACTCACTTCAGGAGAATGATTCACAGGGTCTCTTTCGTTCCTAGAACAGCACAGCAGTCAGCAGACTCACTTCAGGAGAATGATTCACAGGGTCTCTTTCGTTCATAGAACAGCACAGCAGTCAGCAGACTCACTTCAGGAGAATGATTCACAGGGTCTTTTTCGTTCGTAGAACAGCACAGCCGTCAGCAGACTCACTTCAGGAGAATGATTCACAGGGTCTCTTTCGTTCATAGAACAGCATAGCAGTCAGCAGACTCACTTCAGGAGAATGATTCACAGGGTCTCTTTCCGTTCATAGAACAGCACAGCAGTCAGCAGACTCACTTCAGGAGAATGATTCACAGGGTCTCTTTCGTTCCTAGAACAGCACAGCAGTCAGCAGACTCACTTCAGGAGAATGATTCACAGGTCTCTTTCGTTCATAGAACAGCACAGCAGTCAGCAGACTCACTTCAGGAAATGATTCACAGAGTCTCTTTCGTTCGTAGAACAGCACAGCAGTCAGCAGACTCACTCAGGAGAATGATTCACAGGTCTCTTTCGTTCCTAGAACAGCACAGCAGTCAGCAGACTCACTTCAGGAAATGATTCACAGGGTCTCTTTCGTTCCTAGAACAGCACAGCAGTCAGCAGACTCACTTCAGGAGAATGATTCACAGGGTCTCTTTCGTTCCTAGAACAGCACAGCAGTCAGCAGACTCACTTCAGGAGAATGATTCACAGGGTCTCTTTCGTTCCTAGAACAGCACAGCAGTCAGCAGACTCACTTCAGGAGAATGATTCACAGGGTCTCTTTCGTTCCTAGAACAGCACAGCATCAGCAGACTCACTTCAGGAGAATGATTCACAGGGTCTCTTTCGTTCCTAGAACAGCACAGCAGTCAGCAGACTCACTTCAGGAGAATGATTCACAGGTCTCTTTCGTTCATAGAACAGCACAGCAGTCAGCAGACTCACTTCAGAGAATGATTCACAGGGTCTCTTTCGTTCCTAGAAGCCAGGTCGTCAGCAGACTCACTCAGAGAATGATTCACAGGTCTCTTTCGTTCCTAGAACAGCACAGCAGTCAGCAGACTCACTTCAGGAGAATGATTCACAGAGTCTTTCGTTCATAGAACAGCACAGCAGTCAGCAGACTCACTTCAGGAGAATGATTCACAGGTCTCTTTCGTTCCTAGAACAGCACAGCAGTCAGCAGACTCACTTCAGGAGAATGATTCACAGGTCTCTTTCGTTCATAGAACAGCACAGCAGTCAGCAGACTCACTTCAGGAGAATGATTCACAGAGTCTCTTTCGTTCGTAGAACAGCACAGCAGTCAGCAGACTCACTTCAGGAGAATGATTCACAGGGTCTCTTTCGTTCCTAGAACAGCACAGCAGTCAGCAGACTCACTTCAGGAGAATGATTCACAGGGTCTCTTTCGTTCCTAGAACAGCACAGCAGTCAGCAGACTCACTTCAGGAGAATGATTCACAGGGTCTCTTTCGTTCCTAGAACAGCACAGCAGTCAGCAGACTCACTTCAGGAGAATGATTCACAGGTCTCTTTCGTTCATAGAACAGCACAGCAGTCAGCAGACTCACTTCAGGAGAATGATTCACAGGGTCTCTTTCGTTCATAGAACAGCACAGCAGTCAGCAGACTCACTTCAGGAGAATGATTCACAGGTCTTTTCGTTCGTAGAACAGCACAGCAGTCAGCAGACTCACTTCAGGAGAATGATTCACAGGGTCTTTTTCGTTCATAGAACAGCACAGCAGTCAGCAGACTCACTTCAGGAGAATGATTCACAGGGTCTCTTTCGTTCATAGAACAGCATAGCAGTCAGCAGACTCACTTCAGGAGAATGATTCACAGGTCTCTTCGTTCATAGAACGCACAGCAGTCAGCAGACTCACTTCAGGAGAATGATTCACAGGGTCTCTTTCGTTCATAGAACGGCACAGCAGTCAGCAGACTCACTTCAGGAGAATGATTACAGGGTCTCTTTCGTTCGTAGAACAGCACAGCAGTCAGCAGACTCACTTCAGAGAATGATTCACAGGTTCTTTCTTCTGTTCGTAGAACAGCACAGCCGTCAGCAGAACTCACTTCAGGAGAATGATTCACAGGGTCTCTTTCGTTCATAGAACAGCACAGCATCAGCAGACTCACTTCAGAGAATGATTCACAGGGTCTCTTTCGTTCATAGAACAGCACAGCAGTCAGCAGACTCACTTCAGGAGAATGATTCACAGGGTCTCTTTCGTTCTAGAACGCACAGCAGTCAGCAGACTCACTTCAGGAGAATGATTACAGGGTCTCTTTCGTCTAGAACGCACAGCAGTCAGCAGACTCACTTCAGAGAATGATTCACAGGGTCTCTTCGTTCCTAGAACAGCACAGCAGTCAGCAGACTCACTTCAGGAGAATGATTCACAGGTCTCTTTCGTTCATAGAACAGCACAGCAGTCAGCAGACTCACTTCAGGAGAATGATTCACAGGTCTCTTTCGTTCTAGAACAGCACAGCAGTCAGCAGACTCACTTCAGGAGAATGATTCACAGGGTCTCTTTCGTTCATAGAACAGCACAGCAGTCAGCAGACTCACTTCAGGAGAATGATTCACAGGTCTCTTTCGTTCTAGAACAGCACAGCGTCAGCAGACTCACTTCAGGAGAATGATTCACAGGTCTCTTTCGTTCTAGAACAGCACAGCATCAGCAGACTCACTTCAGAGAATGATTCACAGGTCTCTTTCGTTCATAGAACAGCACAGCAGTCAGCAGACTCACTTCAGGAGAATGATTCACAGGTCTCTTTCGTTCTAGAACAGCACAGCAGTCAGCAGACTCACTTCAGGAGAATGATTCACAGGGTCTCTTTCGTTCATAAAACACAAGCAGTCAGCAGACTCACTTCAGGAGAATGATTCACAGGTCTCTTTCGTTCATAGAACAGCACAGCAGTCAGCAGACTCACTTCAGAGAATGATTCACAGGGTCTCTTTCGTTCTAGAACAGCACAGCAGTCAGCAGACTCACTTCAGGAATGATTCACAGGTCTCTTTCGTTCATAGAACAGCACAGCAGTCAGCAGACTCACTTCAGGAGAATGATTCACAGGGTCTTTTCGTTCATAGAACAGCACAGCAGTCAGCAGACTCACTTCAGAGAATGATTCACAGGTCTCTTTCGTTCTAGAACAGCACAGCAGTCAGCAGACTCACTTCAGAGAATGATTCACAGGGTCCTTTCGTTCTAGAACAGCACAGCAGTCAGCAGACTCACTTCAGAGAATGATTCACAGGGTCTCTTTCGTTCCTAGAACAGCACAGCCCGTCAGCAGACTCACTTCAGGAGAATGATTCACAGGTCTCTTTCGTTCCTAGAACAGCACAGCAGTCAGCAGACTCACTTCAGGAGAATGATTCACAGGGTCTCTTTCGTTCCTAGAACAGCACAGCAGTCAGCAGACTCACTTCAGGAGAATGATTCACAGGGTCTCTTTCGTTCCTAGAACAGCACAGCAGTCAGCAGACTCACTTCAGGAGAATGATTCACAGGGTCTCTTTCGTTCCTAGAACAGCACAGCAGTCAGCAGACTCACTTCAGGAGAATGATTCACAGGGTCTCTTTCGTTCCTAGAACAGCACAGCAGTCAGCAGACTCACTTCAGGAGAATGATTCACAGGGTCTTTTTCGTTCATAGAACAGCACAGCCGTCAGCAGACTCACTTCAGGAGAATGATTCACAGGGTCTCTTTCGTTCATAGAACAGCATAGCAGTCAGCAGACTCACTTCAGGAGAATGATTCACAGGGTCTCTTTCCGTTCATAGAACAGCACAGCAGTCAGCAGACTCACTTCAGGAGAATGATTCACAGGGTCTCTTTCGTTCATAGAACGGCACAGCAGTCAGCAGACTCACTTCAGGAGAATGATTTACAGGGTCTCTTTCGTTCGTAGAACAGCACAGCAGTCAGCAGACTCACTTCAGGAGAATGATTCACAGGGTCTTTTTCGTTCGTAGAACAGCACAGCCGTCAGCAGACTCACTTCAGGAGAATGATTCACAGGGTCTCTTTCGTTCATAGAACAGCATAGCAGTCAGCAGACTCACTTCAGGAGAATGATTCACAGGGTCTCTTTCCGTTCATAGAACAGCACAGCAGTCAGCAGACTCACTTCAGGAGAATGATTCACAGGGTCTCTTTCGTTCATAGAACGGCACAGCAGTCAGCAGACTCACTTCAGGAGAATGATTTACAGGGTCTCTTTCGTTCGTAGAACGGCACAGCAGTCAGCAGACTCACTTCAGGAGAATGATTCACAGGGTCTCTTTCGTTCATAGAACAGCACAGCAGTCAGCAGACTCACTTCAGGAGAATGATTCACAGGGTCTCTTTCGTTCCTAGAACAGCACAGCAGTCAGCAGACTCACTTCAGGAGAATGATTCACAGGGTCTCTTTCGTTCCTAGAACAGCACAGCAGTCAGCAGACTCACTTCAGGAGAATGATTCACAGGGTCTTTTTCGTTCCTAGAACAGCACAGCAGTCAGCAGACTCACTTCAGGAGAATGATTCACAGGGTCTCTTTCGTTCCTAGAACAGCACAGCAGTCAGCAGACTCACTTCAGGAGAATGATTCACAGGGTCTCTTTCGTTCATAGAACAGCACAGCAGTCAGCAGACTCACTTCAGGAGAATGATTCACAGGGTCACTTTCGTTCATAGAACAGCACAGCAGTCAGCAGACTCACTTCAGGAGAATGATTCACAGGGTCTCTTTCGTTCCTAGAACAGCACAGCAGTCAGCAGACTACACTTCAGGAGAATGATTCACAGGGTCTCTTTCGTTCATAGAACAGCACAGCAGTCAGCAGACTCACTTCAGGAGAATGATTCACAGGGTCTCTTTCGTTCATAGAACAGCACAGCAGTCAGCAGACTCACTTCAGGAGAATGATTCACAGAGTCTCTTTCGTTCATAGAACAGCACAGCAGTCAGCAGACTCACTTCAGGAGAATGATTCACAGGGTCTCTTTCGTTCATAGAACAGCACAGCAGTCAGCAGACTCACTTCAGGAGAATGATTCACAGGGTCACTTTCGTTCCAGTGGTGCTGCATGCGTCTGGACTCAACAGTAAGTGGAACAGGTAAGGATCTGCACAGTACTCTCTTCAATTCACAGTGAGGAGACAATGGGTTAAAAGATCGTTTCTCCAGTGATGCTGTAGGCTTTTGAGCTCAAACAGTAAATAACAATTAAGGACCTTCACAGTACAGAGCACCCTCTTCAGTGCAGCTGTATCACACTGGACTTCCAATGGGGAGCAGATATAGTAACTTTCCACAGCGTGTGAATGGGGCTAGGGCCACTTCTCAGCAAAGGCACAGCACACTTGTGTTCACCTCAATTCCACAGCCACAAATCAATGTGTATCAATAAGGCAAAAGCACTGCAATTCACTCACACGTTAAGGCTGGTCAGAGGCCCCACTCCGTTTGTTGCGCTCGCTCCACGAGGGATTTCTCTTTCAATTCCTCCTCAACACACTCTGAAACACATAGCTCTTCCAACAATCAGATCCACATTTACTGCATCCTCTTCCAGCAATTTAAATACTCATAAGATGAAATCAGTTCACTTATCTCTTCTCTCTCCTTCCACCGCACCAATCCAGACGATAGCTCAGTCCAGCAGACTTCCCACAAACGATCCTCTGATCCAGCAAACTCAAATGGGCGATCTCCACACCCCAACGGTTTTCCTGAGGAAGCTTGTATCCAACACTGCTCCAAGTCAACCCTTTAGGCTCTTCAAACACTTCCAACTCACTGAGCACTTCAATCCCACTGAACACCGCTGCTTCGGCCTCAGCCTCGGCCCCTCGGCCTCTCCCCTGCTGCGTGCACGCTCCCTCTCCGTTCCTGTGTGTCCTTTCCCCTTAAAAATGGCTTCCTTTTATCCTCCACCTGGGAGCATGTGCCCCAATCACCAGGCGACTCCTCTCTCCACACCTGCCGCTCGTTTGCCCATTAGTCACCCCTGTGACACATGGTCACATGTGATGATACATCCACTATGACAGAACATCCGGACGACACAAAGGGCACCAACGATGACGCTCCATCACAGGTGATCTTAATCAAATAAATATATTGTCAGCACGATGAGTATTGTTTCAGATTTAAGTGATGCAGAATCTTCTAAAAGTTTGTAAACTTTTAAATAAGTTTATTTAAACTCTAAACTTTTAGAAGAGACTTTTTACATCAAAAGGTCATTATTCCAGGTTTGTGTGACAGTAAATCCAACATTACATCACAGCACATTAGCTGGTAATTGTCAGATACATGTACACATCTAGAGTAAATAAATCTTTTGTCTTCTTGACCTTCAGATAAAAGCCTTGTGGAAAAAAGGAGTGGTAATTTGTGTGATTCCCTCTTTTACAGCTGTATAGTCCACCACAGTGAGTTGTGTTCACTTAAACCTCACGGACGGCTCTCAGGCCAGACAGTACAGCAGCATTATCATTAAAATACACTTAACATGGACACATGTAGCTCCATTGAGAACAGTTGCAGTTATTTCTAATTAACTTAACACATTGATGTAATAACATCGTTATGCTGCCCCCATATAAATCATTTGAATCATTAAATATTTGTAAAGATTTTTATTTTTTTAAATGCATCCATTTTTGTAAACTGGGAAAGTTTTAAAGCAAATCCCAACATTTATAAAATTGGTCTAAGCCAGAATGAGCCATTATTACTATATAATTTCACTTGTTTGTCTTTGTCCCTAACCCTGAACATAGAAGAGATCAACTTATAAAGGAGACAGTTTTTGCTTGCCGTCCTTGGAGGAACTCAAGCTCTCAGTCCAAGCTAAAACAAATGTTTTATTTAAAATTGGATTATGTAATGAATTCTGATGTGCTCTGTTTGAATTTTAAACATGTTAGATCATCGAGTGTCTCATGCATCACTCTATTAATGAACTTCATTTGGATAAAACCATATACATGATGAACCATTACACAGCCAATGTGATCCTCACTGGGGACAGAACAGAAGACAGACGACAGAGTTGGTCAAAGGTACATCTTTTGTTTCTGTTTGGGAGACAAATGGGGACACGTTTCATAATTCAAATGTGAGGAAATATTAAAGTAATTTCTGTGATATATTACTGAAATAATTTTTATGTGCAACAGGTTAACTTTGATGATTACAAGGCTTTTGTATCGTTTATTAATGCTGGAGAGTTGCACTGGAAGTTTCTGGTTTGTTTATATTTAACAATTTATATTGTCACATTGTTTCTGTTGTTGTGTATGTGTAAAATAATGTCAATTTTCTTGTGGTTACAGTACATAAATGCATAGGACAGAGACTGATAGCGACTGCACATAAAGTTCAGGAGGAGTCATTTAATCCAACCCATCACATTCCAAGAGCATATAAACTCTTTCAGCATCCCTCCTCCTATTCTACTCCTTGTGTCCTTTATAGGACCAGCTCAAATTTTTTTCTTCTCAAATCTTAAATTTGTAATCCACATTTTAGGTTCTCTCACGTAAACTTTTATTTGGGCACAGTACCAAACTTTCCACATATCCAGGCTGAAATTGGTGACCATACAGACTCTTCCATTTCAAAATGCTGAGCATGTTCATCTGAACCATATCACTTTCATACGATTTATGAAATGGACATCCCGTTCAGAAATGGTATGGGTAGTTGGCAGAATTAAAAAAAAAAAAACTATACAACGTAGATTTATGAAAAATTGTATAATTAACATTTCTAATGTTTTATTGTCACACAGTGAATACTTTCAAACCAGGACGATCCACCGCCGAACAAGAGACTGGGTGAATATTCAGTTCAAAGGAGCTGTCATGAAACACCCATTTACACAGAGTGCATTTAGCTGTGGTGTGATCGTCTTAAAGGTGCATTGCGCAACATTTCATGTTAAAATAGCCTGTTTCCTATCCTATACATGCTTAAAGAACTGCCTGATGGGCTGAATGAGCCCTTCTCTGCTCACTGAGATTGCCTCTATAATCCTGTACAGTAAAATATATAAGAGGGATTCGGGCTCGAATCTGAGACTGGGCGTGACGTCATGCGCGTTCACGCTCACCAGGCGATGTCTCGCAGGTTTGTTATTGTCAGCAAAGACAACTGAGCGACAAAACTTTAGTCAACTTTAAACTACTTCAGAAGTAGAAGATGGATTCAAAGAGACCGGCTTGTAGTTCATTCCAAACCCCAAGGAAAATCCACGTAAGACAAAGAAAACCTTTGTCTAGTTATTGACCAAAAGGGCAAAATTGGAGTCAGACAGGCGTCGGAATTCAATTCAAGTTTATTTGTATAGCGCTTTTCACAATACACATTGTCTCAAAGCAGCTTTACAGAAAGTGCATTTCAGAAATGTACAAAGAAAAATACAGTTAGTTAATCATGTATTAATTTAGGCATAACATGTCGCCGGTGTTTAGTTGTCTCTTCACAGGCGTCGAGTCGTCTCTCCACAGGCGTTTAGTCGTCTCTCCACCGGCGTTTAGTCGTCTCTCCACAGGCGTTTAGTCGTCTCTCCACAGGTGTTTAGTCGTCTCTCCACCGGTGTTTAGTCGTCTCTCCACAGGCATTTAGTCGTCTCTCCACCGGCGTTTAGTCGTCTCTCCACAGGCGTTTAGTCGTCTCTCCACAGGCGTTTAGTCGTCTCTCCACAGGCGTTTAGTCGTCTCTCCACCGGCGTTTAGTCGTCTCTCCACAGGCGTTTAGTCGTCTCTCCACAGGCGTTTAGTCGTCTCTCCACCGGCGTTTAGTCGTCTCTCCACAGGTGTTTAGTCGTCTCTCCACAGGCGTTTAGTCGTCTCTCCACAGGCATTTAGTCGTCTCTCCACCGGCATTTAGTCGTCTCTCCACAGGCATTTAGTCGTCTCTCCACCGGCGTTTAGTCGTCTCTCCACAGGCGTTTAGTCGTCTCTCCACAGGCGTTTAGTCGTCTCTCCACAGGCGTTTAGTCGTCTCTCCACCGGTGTTTAGTCGTCTCTCCACAGGCGTTTAGTCGTCTCTCCACCGGCGTTTAGTTGTCTCATCACAGGCGTCGAGTCGTCTCTCCACAGGCGTTTAGTCGTCTCTCCACCGGCGTTTAGTCGTCTCTCCACAGGCGTTTAGTCGTCTCTCCACAGGCGTTTAGTCGTCTCTCCACAGGCGTCGAGTCGTCTCTCCACAGGCGTTTAGTCGTCTCTCCACAGGCGTTTAGTCGTCTCTCCACAGGCGTTTAGTCGTCTCTCCACAGGCGTTTAGTCGTCTCTCCACAGGTGTTTAGTCGTCTCTCCACCGGCGTTTAGTCGTCTCTCCACAGGCGTTTAGTCGTCTCTCCACAGGCGTTTAGTCGTCTCTCCACCGGCGTTTAGTCGTCTCTCCACAGGCATTTAGTCGTCTCTCCACAGGCGTTTAGTCGTCTCTCCACAGGCGTTTAGTCGTCTCTCCACCGGCGTTTAGTCGTCTCTCCACAGGCGTTTAGTCGTCTCTCCACAGGCGTTTAGTCGTCTCTCCACAGGTGTTTAGTCGTCTCTCCACAGGTGTTTAGTCGTCTCTCCACAGGCGTCGAGTCGTCTCTCCACAGGCGTTTAGTCGTCTCTCCACAGGTGTTTAGTCGTCTCTCCACCGGTGTTTAGTCGTCTCTCCACAGGCGTTTAGTCGTCTCTTCACAGGCGTTTAGTCGTCTCTCCACAGGCATTTAGTCGTCTCTCCACAGGCGTTTAGTCGTCTCTTCACAGGCGTCGAGTCGTCTCTCCACAGGCGTTTAGTCGTCTCTCCACCGGCGTTTAGTCGTCTCTCCACAGGTGTTTAGTCGTCTCTCCACAGGCATTTAGTCGTCTCTCCACCGGTGTTTAGTCGTCTCTCCACAGGCATTTAGTCGTCTCTCCACCGGCGTTTAGTCGTCTCTCCACAGGCGTTTAGTCGTCTCTCCACAGGCGTTTAGTCGTCTCTCCACCGGTGTTTAGTCGTCTCTCCACAGGCATTTAGTCGTCTCTCCACCGGCGTTTAGTCGTCTCTCCACAGGCGTTTAGTCGTCTCTCCACAGGCATTTAGTCGTCTCTCCACCGGTGTTTAGTCGTCTCTCCACAGGCATTTAGTCGTCTCTCCACCGGCGTTTAGTCGTCTCTCCACAGGCGTTTAGTCGTCTCTCCACCGGCGTTTAGTCGTCTCTCCACAGGTGTTTAGTCGTCTCTCCACCGGTGTTTAGTCGTCTCTCCACAGGCGTTTAGTCGTCTCTTCACAGGCGTTTAGTCGTCTCTCCACCGGTGTTTAGTCGTCTCTTCACAGGCGTTTAGTCGTCTCTCCACAGGCGTTTAGTCGTCTCTCCACAGGCGTTTAGTCGTCTCTTCACAGGCGTCGAGTCGTCTCTCCACAGGCGTTTAGTCGTCTCTCCACAGGTGTTGGGGCATCTGAAGTCTTCGTGAGAGGCTGGATACAAACTGGAGCTGACGAACGCTATTTACCTCGGGACTAGCATCCCGAGATAACAGCAGAAAGACAGATGGGAAATAATTAGCATAGCTGATGTTCATAATATTAATGCATTCGAACTGATTCAGAAGTAGTATAAAAGGTAAGCATTAAGTGTATGCTTGGTTAAAGAGATGCGTCTTTAATCTAGTTTTAAACTGGGACAGCGAGTCTGAGTCTCGAACAATATCAGGAAGGCTATTCCAGAGTTTAGGAGATAAATGTGAGAACGCCCTCCCTCCTTTAGTAGACTTAGATATTCTAGGAACGACCAGAAGCCTCGAATTTTGTGATCTTAAAGAGCGCGATGGATTGTAGGGCGATAGAAGGTCTGTTAAATACACAGGAGCTAAACCATTTAGAGCTTTATAAGTCAGTAGTAATACTTTGTAATTGATACGGAACTTAATAGGTAACCAGTGTAGAGATGATAAAATTGGTGTTATATGATCATATTTTCTTGATCTAGTAAGAACTCTAGCGGCTGCATTTTGCACTAACTGTAGCTTGTTTATTGAGGATGCAGGACAACCAGCTAATAAAGCATTACAGTAATCTAGTCTCGAGGTCATGAATGCATGAACTAACTTTTCTGCATCTGAAACAGATAGCATGTTACGTAGCTTAGCAATGTTTCTAAGGTGGAAAAAGGCTGTTCTTGTAACATATGAAATATGATTTTCGAAAGTCAAGTTGCGGTCTAGTATAACACCCAGGTCTTTTACTGTAGTGGATAAAGTAACAGGACATCCTTCTAAATTAAAGTTGTATTGTAAGGGATTTTGTGGGTAGTTTTTTGGACCAATAAGTAATACCTCCGTTTTATCTGAATTTAATAGCAGGAAATTACACGTCATCCAGCATTTTATATCTTTTAGACACTCTGTCAAGTTAGATAAGTTAGTGTTTTCATCTGGTCGTGATGAGATATATAATTGAGTGTCATCAGCATAACAGTGAAAATTAATTCCATGTTTTCTTATAATATTACCAAGTGGCAGCATATATATTGAGAATAGCAGAGGGCCTAGGACAGATCCTTGCGGCACTCCATAGTCTACTGATGTTATCTCTGATTTTTCCCCATTTAAACAGACGAAATGGTAACGGTCTGATAAGTACGATCTAAACCAGATTAATGCCTGTCCCTGAACACCAGTGTAGTTTTGTAGTCGATCTAAGAGTATTTTATGATCTATAGTGTCGAATGCGGCACTAAGATCAAGTAGAACTAGTATTGAGATACAGCCTTGGTCAGAGGCTAAAAGTAAATCATTTGTAATTTTAACTAGCGCAGTTTCTGTGCTATGATGCGGTCTGAATCCCGACTGAAATTTTTCATAGATATCATTTTCTTGCAAGAAAGAACACAATTGAGCGGACACAATTTTTTCTAGTATTTTAGACATAAATGGAAGATTTGAGATGGGTCTGTAATTTGCTAGGTTATTTGGATCTAATTGCGGTTTCTTAATGAGAGGTTTCATTACTGCCAGCTTGAATATTTTTGGAACGTGACCTAAAAATAAAGACGAGTTAATAATATTGAGAAGAGGCTCTTCCACTACAGGTAACACTTCTTTAAGTAGTTTAGTGGGTATTGGATCTAATAAACATGTTGTTGGTTTAGATGCAATGATAAGTTTATTTAGTTCTTCCTGTCCTATAGTTGTAAAGCGGTTTAGTTGTTCTAGAGGGGCCATAATTGAGGCCGAGTCATAAGACACCATAGAGGATTGTACATTTACAATAGTGTTTCGGATGCTTTCTATTTTCTCATTGAAGTAATTCATAAAATCATTACTACTATATTGTAACGGAATATTTTGCTCTGGAGATGTCTGGAGATGTCTATAATAAGACGAGTCAGCATCGGGAAGGCTTTCAACAAATGGATAGATCTCCGGTGTGCTCTAGGACTCAAACTGGATCCTCAGTTGGCTGTTTTCTTGATAAAACGGTAAGATATACCCCAGTCTCTAATGTCTGATACGGCAAATCTATGACAACAAATGACGATACGTAAATGCTTTATTGTAATGCTTTGGCGTAAGCTAGATAAATGTACAATCAGAATTGATTTTACTACCATTGTCAGTGAACAGGTTCATAAACTAGGAATTGTCTTCGGAAGAATCGTACAACATGAAACATAAAACATGTCCCATAAAAGATATAACTATGTTTTTGTGTATGGCCTACCGGTAACGTTAGCCGTGTGTCCTTTGCCTGCGCTCTGCTCTTCTTCTTCCATCATATTACTTAAGATTATATTACGCTGGAGCCTTCGTCTTCTGTGTTTCTCTGAACAGAACTCAAGCATAGTCTTTAAACGCCGCCGTTCGTACTCCGTTATTAAGGTCCCGGCGAGGCAGAACGGGAACATTGCGATAGCCTCCTCCATGCTGGGTTGTTGTTGTTGAATGTGGCGCCGCCGTGCTTGGGTCACTCCCTTACTGCTCTCGGTTCCTATGGCCACTGGCCAGTGCGACCGCAAACAGCAAAACCGAGTTTGGGGGAGAGTCGTTCTTACAACTGTTTAGAAGTGGACAGTTCCTGTAACTAATTTCCTGTAACTACTTGGTCGGAAAGCGGATATAGTGCCATTTGATTGTTTATTACCTGGAGACATTTGAGTGTAGGCTACTTTGTTGACCAACTGTATATGGCATGATTATTATTTTGAGCTTTTACAAAGTAATAACTTATATTGTTCATGAACGTGTTTCCATAATAATACAATCATAAGTGCATACAGTAAACACATAAAAGTTTAACATGGAGATAGATGGAAACAAAAAACGAAGTTTTCTTTTACCCCCGTTTTCCCCTCACACACATAAGTGTGTAATTTACTCAAATGCCTTTCCTTTCATATATTTAAAATGACTTGCAGATTTATAACTTTATAACCTCTGAAGACATTATGACTGTAAACAAAAGATTTGTGCGGCTGATGCTCCTTTGGTTATGAACAGCTCGTGCTCGTGCAAGCGTGCGTGTGTGTGTGTGTGTGTGTGTGCGCGTGTGCTCCGTGAGCGTGCACATCTCTGGTTGCAGTTTCGCTTGTCGCCAGAGGAGGCGTAGTTCTGCAAAAACTCAGAGACCTGCGTTATGCACCTTTAAAGTGTAAATTGCAGGTAAAAATTTTCACGAAGATAATGCAATGTGCTTACTAAATATAAAGATAAGAACCACCCACCATTGTTTTTTTTTTTTATATTTTTTATACCAAATGCTGAATATAATGAAAAGTTGGTTCGTTTTACAGTGCTTTTAACCACGCCCCCTCCTTCCACTAGGCTGGGCGTGATGTCATAACAGGGACTCCAAGCTTTTACGGTCTATGCAACAAGCCTAGAGTTACGTTATATTGGAGTCCTAGCTAGCGAAAATGGTTAACTATTGTGCTTGTGCGGGATGTACGAATACATCAAAAACGGGGGAGAGGCTCCACAAGTTCCCCAAGGACAAACGGCTGATTCGTGCCTGTAAGTGTTCGCATAACTTACCCGAGGTAGAGCTTAGATCGGCCCAAAACATCAAGCAAGACCCTAACGTTACCCGAGCCCGCTGTGTCCGAGTCCGGCCCGACACATAAACTGTAATTATGAGCCCAAGCCCGGTTTAAACCCGGCTATTTTTGAATACGTGTGTCGTTATAACTGACGTGCTCAACTACTTTCTTATATTACTTTCTCCCGACCGCAACATTCATGTTTTGTCCCGCTCCCGCCCGCAAAAATACTTTTTTTCTGTACCTCCAAATACTTTCAAGTTAGCCTACGTGTTAGCCCACCATACACATCAGCATACATGCTCCTGATCAATTGTTTGTTGCATTAACACACAAACCAGTGTTATAACATAAAAGCAAGCGGGCTACTGCGTGCATGGTTTGGCATGACTGCGCGCAAAGTGCGATCCCATAATAATTCCTAAAGCTGACATCAGTTCACAGAGATCTCGCACATCTCTGTTATTATCAATGAAGCTTCCATAATATATAACGTTACACTATGTTTGTTATAATTAGAGGATTTGCCAGCATACAGAATTCAGCACTGAACAAAAAGTCTGTTTTGAGCGGTGAGGGGAATCTATCGTAAATGCTTCTGATTGGCTATTATTGCGTTCAAGAAATCAACACATATGTCTGTGATTGGCTACATCGCTCCTCGCTGCTGACATGTTAGAAATAGAAACTCTGCCTGTAAACCGTTTCTATTTTGTTTTAGATGTTCTTATTGATTTTCTGCAACAGATGAATAAAAATTGATTAGTTTTTACGTTTTATTCAGATATTTCTAGTTTGCGGGAGTCCCGCAAATCGTTTTATTCTCCCTCAAACAGCACACACAGAGTGAGTGCATTACTGCCCGCAGCTCCCTGTTATGACATCATCACCCAGTTACGGTAAAAAACACGCTACCTTTGAAGAAACCCCAATAAATGCTATTTTAACGCATTTTAAGACAGAAATTTTTAAATATATCCATATTGTGCACTTTAATGTACACATTAATCGTTTGTGGTGGTTAACCTGCAATTTACACTTTAATGGCACAATGATAATTTTAGTCAAATACTTGTATTCTGACAATGATATGAACCAATTAGCCTTTATATTGGAGTCAGTATGCATAGCATATCCCATATTTGGGTAAGAGCTATTTAAGTATTTTAATGATTAGCCAACATATTTATCCAGTGTTTATTTCCTTTTTTTCCTTTATTTTTAGATGGCAAAGGCAGTCATGGAAGCCTTTCCTCAATTGCCAAACATGGATTTTGGGAAATGGTGCGGGAACGCAAGGCTTTGGCACTAGGGTTGGGTATCGAGAACCGGTTCCAAAATGCCCAAAACCGGAGGATTTGATAAGACACGCGCATTTCGATTCCTTACTTTGGTAATGCGCAATTCTTATTACACAACAAAGGATAAACATGCATTAATAGAATGGGTTTAACCATTAATAGGCTGTTCGTTGTCTGTTATGCGGTATTAACTTTATCCAGTGACCTTTATTTTACCTGATAACGTCCCCTAAAGCTACTAATTTAGAGAGCAATAATCAACTAGCATGCTTTAATACACAAGTTAATTTGATTCAGATGTACTGATAATGTACAATCTTATTCTTTAAACGTCTTACCTTTTAAAAGTGCATCACAAACGGTCTGTTCTGCTGTGCAGGGACCGGACAGAAGATGCGGCACATGTGTTAGAGTGTAAAATTCTGGCCAGCTTCATTATAAATCATCCATAAGCTGTTCGATTACTATTCAGTAGAAGTATATATTAAATTGCTGTGTGCGTACATGTCAAGTAAGTTTATATTTCCAAATTTAAAGGGTACCTATCATGGAATTTTGAAAATTACCTTTCATGTAGTGTGTAACATAGATCTAAGTGAACAAAAACATCCTGCAAAGTTTTAAATATGAAAGTTCACCGTATACAAAGTTATAGTCTCTCAAAAGTAAGAGTCGACTCTGAGTCGCTGATATGAATCGATAGACGAACGATGCATTTTCTCTAACTTTCGTACGTCACTTGCACAAGTTATTTGAATTCGACACGCCCACTCAGTGCGCGCGCCGAGCAGACAGAGAAACCTGACAACAACATGTCGACGAGACTCTGTTCTGAAGTGCGAATCAAAAGCAAACTTTTTTTTTCACTGCCCAGGGACAAGCATGTGAAGACTCAGTGGCTAGAGTTTATATTTACAACTATACCACACAAGTATAGCCACCTTGAGCTGTGTTCGCGTTATTTTAATGACGATCGCTTCACAAACACAAATGCTTTCAAGTGTGGATTCGCGAGTCGCCTGATACTGAAGGAACGTTCAATACCAAGTTTATTTGGATCAGCTTCCTCCTCCGAATCACAACCTGTAAGTACTGTTAATAATTGTTGCTTTTATGTGTGTGTGTGTGTGTGTGTGTGTGTGTGTGTGTGTGTGTGTGTGTGTGTGTGTTTGTGTTTGTGTGTGTGTGCGTGCGTGCGTGTGTGTGTGAGTGAGAGTTACGCTCAGCAGCTTCTAGGTCTCCAATGTCATTTTTTTTGTTTTTTGAAATATGTGAAATTATGTGAAGCGTATTGTAGTACTGCAGTGCTTTATCAATATGTTTAAGCTTTGGGCTAACGCAAAATATAACTGACTGTGTCATCTAGGGCTGTCACTTTTTATTCGATATTCGAATATGCATTCGAATATGACGTGAAATATCCGAAATCGAATATAAATAAACTATCCGGTTTTTAAAGTGCCATGTTTTGCGCATTTTTTACAGTCTATCATTTGCTTTTTATTTATTGTTTGCCATCTCATCCAGTAGCGGCCGCTCTAAACATATTGTAGCGTAAGCCCATGACCAAATCAAGCGAATAATAGCCAATATAGCCAGCTTGTTTTGAAAATGGAAGATAAAGACAAGACGAAAGAAACCGCGCTATAATTCCTGCCTATTACACACACACACACACACACACGACCCACAGAAAAGACGCGTGTAAGTATCGAGTTCTCTTTCGGGGCTTGAACAAACCATAACACACAAATTGTCAAATGAATGTAAGAGCAGTCTTAAATTATTTAAATAAAGCCTTAAATGAACGTAGAGATTTGCGAGAAAATGGGACGCATGTCAGATCCATCTCTGTGTGGTCAGATTGCGTCTGTCAGCAACAGCTCGTCTTAAAGTGTCAAAGAACAAAGGTAAGAGAGTAAATTACTCACCCAGACCCGGCGCCAGGAGGATTATTATACTGGTATGAATGTGTGTATCATGAATCATGAATGTACTCCGCTATCTTTTAACACATCTCCGGCGAACGGCTTCTTCACGCAAAAGAAAAACTCTTCATGAAGCACAGTTAAATTCAGCGACCATATGTGGCGTTTCCTGATGGATCGAGGTTGTTCTTTAACTTTTACATTTTACTCGTAGATATTCGAATATATTCGAATATATTGCTTGATATTCGATATCCGTTCGAATGTGATTTTTCTCAAAAGTGACAGCCCTAGTGTTATCTGACCAATCACCGCCGATTAGCGTCACGCAAAGGAGGGGTTTGGACAAAGGAGTCGTCAAACGAATCATTAGGGAGTCGGTGAGCAAATCAGGTAAAAATAAATGCATATTATAAGACAACAAAAGTGTTTTTTGTCATTGCATGCATGTAAAACTGTTGTTGGGGACTCCCAGAACATTATTAGGAACATTTTAAATGCCATAATAGGTACCCTTTAATGAATATTATATAATAGTATATTATACTATAGCGCCGCCTTGAATTTAACATTCTCCAATAGTACTTTATTAATGGGATTGTATACATCCTGAATACTGTTAATTATTGAAATGTTTATGTTAAAGAATATATGTATATATTAATGTTTATTTCTCTTGTATATTTTGTTATAGAACCACATGTGTAAACTCAACCCGCTCTTCAGTAAACAAAGTGAAACTTAAACCCTGCTTGGTGTGTCTCTTCAACTAAGAGTCAACGCATACAGTTCTGACAGACTGCCTGATGTGTTTCACATCCGTCCAAATCCATTCAAACCTCTTCATCATTTCACACTGAATGAAGCTGCGGTTCATGTATTTCTTTACACTAACTGCCACGCTGACGGTGTGTGTCCACTGGCACAGAGCCAACGTTTTCAGTTCATTCCTGGAAGAGGAGCGTCACGCTCGTGCGGTGCATTGTGGGATTGACAACGGAGAAAGAGAAAGCGTTGAGAGTCAAAATCATAGACATAATAAATACATAGACGCCCTATTGGCTGCTTTGGAGCGTTGCTGCGATACGTCAAGGTGTCCGCCATTTTGCGGAGGGCAAGACTGCGCTGTGAACAAATGCAAGTAATCGAGTGAGCTGCGGTTTTCCTGGATAAAAACAATAATAACGTTTACATTTATCAGCCGAGTGGTTTGTACTTGGTGTACGTTACTATTACTAATTATATAATTACCAAATACAACCAGAAAAAAATGTTCAGTCTTGTTTGTGAAAGGTAATTCCCCGAGACCAGTTTTCAATTGTGTGGCGACTTGTACAGCACCGAGCAGCAACGAAACAGGCATTTTCCTCAATAATCCATAATGAGAGGTATGGGAAAGTTGCCCTATTATTTGTTATTAAAGCACCAACATTCACAAACCACTGTTAAAATCTCTTTCTGCATGTGCGTCATTGAAGATTGTGAGTTACATTTGAGTAGTCATTATTTTATTATTGTCACTCATTCACTGTTTAGTTTGATGAATTTGCTACATTATATTCATGTTATATGAGAGTGCGGTCTCCTGATTGAGTGAGATATTATGTTAATGGTGGCAAACGTGATCAGCCATAATAGAGTTGTAATGTCTCAGCATTTCTGCTGTGTTAATTGCACATCTATACAGTTTTATGTTACTGATTAGGCTACGTTATTTGTTTATTGTAGAACCACATTTGAGTCATACATCAGCGAGATAAATACTCAGTAATACACATCCTAGATTATACACCTGCATTTATCATCGCGGAGGATTCATCATCCATCAGGGCCTGAGACTGCAGCTCGACGACCAACTTCACAAAGCTACTTGAACATCTTAAAGAACTGTAGAGACTAACACAGACCGTTGCAATCTTTGTTTTCACTGCCTAATCACAAGACCTTTTTTTTTTAAACATGTGAAATGTTTGTCGCTGTTATTGGAGTTATCATAAAGAATAGAGCAATACCTTGTAGTACTGCAGTGCTTTATCAATATGTTTATGCGTTGGGCTAACGCAAACAATAACTGACTGGGTCATCTGACCAATCATTAGCGTCACGCAAAGGAGGGGTTTAGAAAAATAAGTCGTTGAACGAATCATTAGGGAGTCGGTGAGCAAATCAGGTAAAAATAAATGCATATTATAAGACAACAAAAGTGTTTTTTGTCATTGCATGCATGTAAAACTGTTGTTGGGGACTCCCAGAACATTATTAGGAACATTTTAAATAACCTGATATACCTTCTTTTCTACCTGGGTTGCAGCAGTTACCTGGGCTAATACCACCATTGCTACCTGAGTTACAGCACTTCCCTGGGCAAATTCAAATTCAACCTCTGCTACCTGGGTTACAGCAGCTACCTGGGCTATTACCATCACTGCTACCTGGTTTACAGCAGTTCTCCGGGCTAATTCAATCTCCGCTACCTGGGTTGCAGCAGCCACCTGGGCTATTACCATCACTGCTACCTGGGTTACAGCAGCTACCTGGGCTAATACCATCACTGCTACCTGGTTTACAGCAGCTACCTGGGCTATTACCATCACTGCTACCTGGGTTACAGCAGCTACCTGGGCTAATTCAATCTCCGCTACCTGGTTTACAGCAGCTACCTGGGCTATTACCATCACTGCTACCTGGGTTACAGCAGCTACCTGGGCTAATTCAATCTCCGCTACCTGGGTTACAGCAGCTACCTGGGCTAATACCATCACTGCTACCTGGTTTACAGCAGCTACCTGGGCTAATACCATCACTTCAGGATTCTGTTACAACTATGTCCAGTATGTCTTCACAACGTATCACACAAAGGAACCCGGTATTTAAAAAACATCGATCATGTAAGTTATTTCAGACTCTTAATCAAGCCAGGACTATATGGGATCCACAATGTAAAAATAAAGGTCTCTTAGGTGGCCATCTGAATATACGCAGTATGGTCCCTAAGAGGGAACCATTAGAGCATCTTCTCTTTAACTCAAATGTGGATTTCTTAGGACTTTCAGAAACTTGGCTTAAACCCTCTTCCCCACAAGCAGTGGTATCATTACAGGGCTACAATGTCTTTAGAAAGGATAGGCATCAAGGGAAGGGAGGAGGGGTGTTACTGTATATGAAGGACTCTTTAAAATGTACACACATCATTTGGCCTAATGAAATATCAATTGAATGTGTTGGAGTTAAAGTGTCACTTTCAACAGAAATGTCATTTACTATTCTTTGTCTTTATCGTCCACCGCCGTCAGCAAAAGTAGATTTCTATGATCAATTTAAAGCACTTCTGAGTTGTTGTGACTTTAATAATGAGGTTATACTAATGGGAGACTTAAATGTAAATTGGGACAACAAAAGTGACAGAAAGAAACTGAAAGAAATTACAGATAATTTTGGATTAACACAAATGATCAGTGATCCCACTAGAATAACAAATCGTTCTAAAACTTTAATAGACCTGGTGTTCTCTAACAAACCAGATAGAATAATAAAAACGTACAATTTCCTGACTGGCTTGTCTGACCACAATGCCACATTCTTTTCTAGAAAGCTGACTAAAAAACGATTGAGAAGTGCCAGTAAAAACATGAATATAAAACAAACGTATATTCCACAGAGCCAAGAACAATGTTTAATTGCAGCTCTAAATACTTTTGATTGGTCTAGTATAGTATTATGTGATGACACTAATCAATGTTGTGATTTATTATATTCTTCTATTACAAAGCAAAGGTTCTGTCTCAATTTCAGAAAGTGGGTCATTTTAAGAAACGAGTTTATTCCTTGCCTTGGATCAATAGTGAGTGTAAACAGCTTATGACACTCAGAGATAAATTACTAAAAAAATCATTAAAATCTGGATTAACTGATCGATTACATTTTGTATCCGTCACACAAACTTTGAGAATGGCAAAAGCAAATTTTTTCATGTCTGTAATTAATGGTGCCAAAGGAAATTGTAAGTTAATTTGGGAAAATATTAACAAACTCCTTGGTAAAAGTAAGCATATTGCTGATAAAGACTTTTAAAGAAATTTGCTAGTGAATTGGTATCAGAGCCTCTCAACCTAGCAACTAAATTAAATTATTATTTTCAAAATACCATTGATGAGATCGCTCAATTGTTTTCTAGCTCTTGTGACTCTCAATCAAATATTGTCCACACTGACCTTTATATATGGATGACGTAAATCTAAATTCTAAGTTTAATATTCAAATAATTACAGAAAATGAAGTACACAACATAATCTCTAAATTAAAAAATTCTAAAGCAAGGGATGTGTTTGGATTTGATACCAATCTTCTGAAGCTTTTTAAATCTTGTATTTTGGTGCCTGCGACCCATCTTATTAATTTGTCAATTAAGCAAGCAGTCGTCCCCTTGAGTTGGAAGGTTGCAACTGTCATACCAATATATAAATCGGGTGATAAATTAGACCCTGCTAATTATCGACCTATTAGCATACTTCCGATCTTTTCTAAGATAGCAGAGAAGTGGGTCGCCAACTCTATCATTGTACATCTTAATGATTCCAATCCGGGTCTGCACCCTATGCAATTTGGATTTCGATCTCTCCACTCGACTGAAACGGCTGTTTGTGTTTTTGTCGAGAAGGTGAAGTTTTATTTAGATAAAAACAGTTACGTTGCTGCTGTTTTTGTTGATTTTAAGCGTGCATTTGATACTGTGAATCACTTTAAGCTTTTGTCTAGACTGTTAACATTTGGCTTTAGTAATCAAACAGTTAAATGGATACAGTCTTATTTATCGGACAGAAAACAATGTGTGCAAATAAAGAATTGTAAGTCACCCTATCTTCAATATACACAGGGTGTTCCTCAGGGATCTATCTTGGGACCTCTGCTATTTTCACTGTATGTGAATAGTTTAACCAATGTATGCAAAAATGTCGACACGATTACGTATGCTGATGATACAGTGATTTTTACACATGCCAAAAGTGCTGATGATGCAGCCCATCAGCTTTCATTTGCTCTAAATGATCTACAAAAATGGCTGAATGATTCATGCTTGTGTCTTAATGTTAAAAAGACTGTATCAATGTTTTTTAGTAAACCTAAAACAACTGTGGCCACAGCAAAAGTTTGCTTGGGTGGACAAGAATTAACTAATGTTGAGGAATTTAGGTATCTGGGAGTTCTGATAGACTCAAAATTATCTTTTAAAAAACATGTCAAAAAAGTTGTGAAAACTATAAATGTTAATTTACGGAACTTTAAACAGATTCGCACATCATTAACGGATACAGCGGCGATTACGTTCTTGCACTCTATGATACTGGCTCATATTGAGTACTGTATCACAAGCTGGTCTTATACGAGTTATGCTGCTATTGGGCCAATTGAAGTATGCTACAAAAGAGCATTGAAAATATTAGATAAGAAACCTTCATCATATCATCATTGTAATATTCTAGATAAATATAAGTTTTTAAATTTTGCGAATTTCAAATTATTTAAATCAGCCTGTCTAATCTATAAAGTTATACATGGTCTGGCACCTCCACCATTGAGTGATTTTATTAAACAAAAGTCTATCAGTGCTGTCGGGTCTCGAGTGACTAGAGCCACTATGAGAGGTGACTGTGACTTGGCGTTTAGGCGGACCGCCTTTTCACAGAGCGCTCTATCATATCAGGGGGTGAGCTCCTGGAATAGCATTCCTCAGTCAGTGAGGGAAAGCACTAGTTTTACGATTTTTAAGAGTCGTTTAAAAGTATGGTTGAGGGACACACAAATATGTGAGCATGTTTAGTAATCATTAGTTTATATATCAGATGTAAAATAGAGTTAGTGTTTTACAAAAATAAAGGGGAGAGAATTATCAGTGTCATATGGGTTGTGTAATAGGAGTTAGTATAACATGGATTGTGTAAGAGGGGTCAGTGTAATATGGGCTTGTATGTTGTTATCACTGTTATTGTCCCTGCTTTATATAGCCTGTGCATAGTGTGTCTGTATTTATGTGTAACATCTACCTGCTTGGGGGTCTGCAGATGGAAATTAGCCTATGGCTATAATCTGGGTCCAGTTGTATAAACTTAGCCACTATGTTAAGACTGTGTCTTAAGAACTTATTTGGCCAACTAGAAATTAGTCAAGAGGTAATCAGTCTTACTTTTCTGATTCAAATTAGACTGATCTACCTTTTTATGTAACTGACTTTAAAAAGTTAGCACCAGTCTTGAAGAAAAAAATTAGATGACTAACTTTTAAGACTAGTCTAAGCAGTTTATGCAACTGGCCACTGGCATATTTACATTTGTGAAAAATGTTCATTAATATGTATTGTCCCTTTTGTCTTTTTCTCTACAAATAAAATAAATAAATAAATAAATAAAATAAATTTTTAATGCCATATCAGGTGCCCTTTATGACATATAGGCCTTCAAAAACTCTTTTAGGTCTAAAACAGTTTGGATATTTGTTAATATAAGAGTTATGAAACATTATTTAAGAGATTTAAGTAGTGTATAACGCGAGTAGCTCTCGGACACTTTCATTTTTAAAAAGTAGCTCTCAAATGAAGAAAGGTTGGAGACCCCGGTTCTACTCTGGTATCTAACGTGAGGTACGGATCTCAATCACCCTGCTGCCAAGACCGGCCCTGCTCTGCTTCTGATAGGCTTGTGACATTAGTTAGAGCTGCCCTCCTCTCATTTGATTGGAAGGTGAAATCAATTGACTCGAAAATATTAAACCGCATTCAAGTTCCCAGTTTGAAATGCAGCCGTACGGTATGCATGTTCATAATCAGGGTATCCGCGGGGTCTTGAAAAGTATTAAAAGGTGATAAATCAATTTTGGGAAAATTAAGACCCTTAAAAAGTATTAAAAAGTCTTATCACGGGTTTATAAAGTCTTAAATTTTGAAAGCATTTTTTCTGAATTAGCTGTCCAACAGTTTGAGTCCCAAAATTATCGTAAAAGTGTGTGAATTTAGTCATTTTTATCAAAAAAACAAACAGGTACATAAAAAACAAGGCTATTTTGGGTGCGTTCGTAAATTGCCTCTCTGTCATGTCAATCACTGTACTGATTGCCTACACCAAACACTGATCCCTAAACCTACCCGTCACTGTAACCTAAACCAATGAAATCGGTTGCGGGGCGGGATTTTCCCAGGGCGGGAAAAAAAAAATCACGCGTATTACAACGCACCGAAATGTTTTAAGAGAAGGTTGGTGATTTACTATCTCAGCCTATTTGATTTTTTTGTATCAGAGTGGTCTATAGTCTTTATCACAAACTAAAACTGTTAAGTTAAAAGTATCAATAATGTAAATGGTTACAGCTTGAAGTGGCGGTGAGGTATTAAAAAATATTGAGAAGGTCTTGAAAAAGTCTTGAAAAGGTATTAAAATTAACTTCAAGATTCCTGCATATACCCTGATAATAGAGGAAGCGACGCGCTCGTTTTTTCCAAGCACGTCCGCGCCGAAAGTGCGTCCGACTGCAATTTGCAGCCTGATGCCCCCCGGCCGGAATACTTTAAGCCCTGTTAATTGTATTGGCACAGGTGCTGGCAATGGGAAATGTAGAAGTCGGGGCTGAGGCACAATTGTTGAAGGAGGCAGTGAATCCAGTCCCGTAGCAAACATCAGGATGTCCTGGAGGGAGATTCCTGTTTCTTGTTCTGAAAAAAAAAAGCAATGGAATATTATGAAATATGTATACAACACCACAATTTAATGTTCAATCCTTTCGAGCAGATAGTCTCTCCAGTATCCTAAAATCCTTGTTTCTTGTCGTCTGGTGCATCCAAACTTCACTGAGTTGAGCCTTGAAGACAGCCTCCAGTGATTCAGCGGTTCGTTTCTCAACACTGTAGCACATGTAGGGTCGAATACACTTGGGTTGTTCCAGGGCATGGATGAGATCCAGGGTGTGGAAAGATCATCGCTAAACCTGGAAGCAAAACACCACATCAAGTTATGATAATGATAGTACAAAGGTAAGTTGATTCCTAATTTGAGAGCATATTGAGTATTGGTTTCTACATAAAATGTACCACTGTATGAAATCCTTCACAATGTTTTCTTTGCCTTCTGCGCTTTGTGGGAAATCGAAACATCCGGCAGTCTGCAGCAAGCTGGCATACCCAACGGATTCACCCAATGATGCTGCACTCGATATCTGGAAAATAGCATACATAAAAACAAGTAGCAATTCAATTCTTATACATTTTTCAAGCCAATACTAGAGATGCACCGATTACAATTTTCCTATCCACTTTACCAGCACACACAAATATTTATTTTCTCTCTTTTCTTTAGTAGAACATGCTATAAAATAAGTAAGGGATAATGTATAGTGTGGCGGTTGTTATAGCGAATACTAGTGATGCTCCGATTGATCGGCCACCGATCATGATCAATCGATATTGGCTAAAAATAGCTTGATCGGTGAACCCCAAAAGCGCCGATCAAAAAAGCCGATCACGTGACGTAAATTAATGGTGCATATGTTTATTTAAAGCTACGCTGTTTACTTAATATATGATTTAGTTCTGGTGCTTAATATGTTTATTTAAAGCTATGCTGTTTACTTCTTAATATATGATTTAGTTCTGGTGCGCTTAACATTATCGCTATCTTTCACGGGCATGTATCTGTAATAAATGCTAATATATTACGCCGGTGTCATGCGCGCTGAAGTTAGCCTATGTGATGTTTAATATGTTAAATAGTTGCCCTGCCTATTCCACAGGAGCTCTAGGCTCAGTTTCGGTGAGACCCTGCTTTGCCATAACACTGAATAAGTCACAAGGCCAGTCTTTGCAACGTGTTGGTGTCTTCTGCACAAGAGACTTCTTCAGTCATGGTCAATTCTACGTTGCAGCCAGCAGAGTTGGCAGATCCAGCAGACTTCGTATTCTTGCTCAAGATAATGAAACAAACAAAAAGCGCCACTTTCTGAGCAATGTTGTCTATAAAGAGGTGCTGCTGACACAAGAACAACATGTAATGTTGGCTGTGAATCTTTGGGTAGGCAGCGAATCGATTCGATTCATGATTCATAGGTTTTCGATTCGAACCCAACGACATTGTCTATTTTTAACGTTAGTTCATGTTAGTTTTTAATGAATCTATTATAAAAAATATTTCCAAAGCCTTGGAAATTAGCATTTGTAGAAAATGTAAACCAAGATTTAAAAGGGCTTTAAAAGTATTGTTAGTTCATCATGCTAACAATTTTGTAGGATAGTGTTAATGGATACACAACCTTAAAGTGTTCCTGGTACATTAAACATCCTTCCATTGTGAGACTAAAAATACCATGAACTTTCCCAACTTTACTTTACCCAAACCTTAACTAACTTTTCCTCATGGAATAGCTACTCTGTTCTCTTTAGCGTGAGCAGTGCAGCAGAAACAGACTCTGTGTCTAAACCCGCTCTTCACTGCTGCTCATGCGCGCCGAAAATAATACGCGCTGCTCACGCTTGCGGTCGTAATTCACAAGGTTTCCAACATGTGCGCTTTCACTGAGTGTGAGCAGTGCAGCAGAAATAGACTCTGTGTCTAGACCCGTGCTTCACTGCTGCTCGCGCGCTGCTCCTGCTCCCGGTGTAATGCACTCAGTGATTAACAGGCACGCCGAAAATAATACGCGCTGCTCACGCTTGCGGTCGTAATTCACAAGGTTTCCAACATGTGCGCTTTCACTGAGCGTGAGCAGTGCAGCAGAAACAGACTCTGTGTCTAAACCCGCTCTTCACTGCTGCTCATGCGCGCCGAAAATAATACGCGCTGCTCACGCTTGCGGTCGTAATTCACAATGTTTCCTACATGTGCGCTTTCACTGAGCGTGAGCAGTGCAGCAGAAACAGACTCTGTGTCTAAACCCGCTCTTCACTGCTGCTCATGCGCGCCGAAAATAATACGCGCTGCTCACGCTTGCGGTCGTAATTCACAATGTTTCCTACATGTGCGCTTTCACTGAGCGTGAGCAGTGCAGCAGAAATAGACTCTGTGTCTAAACCCGCTCTTCACTGCTGCTCATGCGCGCCGAAAATAATACGCGCTGCTCACGCTTGCGGTCGTAATTCACAATGTTTCCTACATGTGCGCTTTCACTGAGCGTGAGCAGTGCAGCAGAAACAGACTCTGTGTCTAAACCCGCTCTTCACTGCTGCTCATGCGCGCCGAAAATAATACGCGCTGCTCACGCTTGCGGTCGTAATTCACAATGTTTCCTACATGTGCGCTTTCACTGAGCGTGAGCAGTGCAGCAGAAATAGACTCTGTGTCTAAACCCGCTCTTCACTGCTGCTCATGCGCGCGTGATGCACTCAGTGATTAACAGGCATGCCGAAAATAATACGCGCTGCTCACGCTTGCGGTCGTAATTCACAAGGTTTCCAACATGTGCGTTCAGTGTGCGCGTGTGATGCTGATGTTTTGCGATGTTAATCATGCGGCACCGAGTGCATTTGATAGGCATAAAATCGGCATATGTCAGACTGACCGGCCGGTCACCGATCATAGCCGATCACGTGAAAATCAGCCGATTCCGGTCACCAGCCGATCAATCGGTGCATCTCTAGCCAATACCAAAACAATATTGTAACAGTTAATCCTTAAACCATTATTAACAACTAATCTCTCATCTGTGATATCTTCAGCTGTTCCATTAATGTCCACTCTCCCAGTGAGGCGATCGTCTAGCACATCTGGAGGAAGCGAGGACATGGACCTGTAGTAAAGAGTCCAGTTAGTATAAAACAAGACGATGAACAGGGCAGAAAAAAGGTATCAGCCACAAGAACATCCAACCCGATCTCACGGCAATTCGTAGGAATTTTACGAAGTGGCTAATTGGTATGAATTGGTACGCATGAGGGAACGGGAGCAGGGTGCTGACCTCAAGGTGTTCTCTTGATCCAGAAGATGTCAATGGTGTTGAATTAAAGACCGTTTCAGGCCTCCGTTCGTTTCTGCTGTGAAACTCTTTTTGAGGAAATACAAGAACTTTTGTTGGCCATGTGTGTGTTCCTGGATATTTGCTCCGTTTCTTTCCTGATTCCTGGATTTGTCAGAAATATAACAATTATTAAAAGACAGAATAGATTTTTTCATTTGTTGTAACAAAGTATGAACACAATGATGATCTTACTCAGTCCAGAGAGAGATCAGAGATCATGTGACTCCACTCCTAACCTCTTGTTGAGTACGCCACATCTGGAACATCCCACATCTGTAGGAGAAACACAAGCCACGTGTTAAAACGAGTTACAGTTACATGTTATATTTATGTAAGAAGACATGCAATTAAACACACCTCATAATGTGGAGGAGATCGACTTCACTGTCTTCCCCAGTATAGTCTTCAAACTACAATACAAGTAATGAAAACTCACTTTGATTTAAACTAACCCATGCGGGTAAAGACGTGTGTGTAAGATCTTCACATGCTCACCGCTGGCTAGTCTTGAAGTGTGCTTATAAACACACACGTGTTGTTCTTTGAGAAGGCTTCCCGAGAGCCTCTTGGACAGCTGTGGTTATAGAGATGCGTTTCACCTCTGAAATATTACTCCATATCCTCCTAATTATCATCTTTATCCTCCTTCTCAGCAGGCGCTCAGATGACCCAATACACTCAACTCCACCAGTCTCCACACAACTCCAACATACACCTACACGTGAACAAACTTACAGATGTTAGGTGTCACAAACTCAAATTTAAAAAAAGGGGCGCATCACTATTTTATTTTTGAAAGATACGGGTTACGGGAAGTGCTTATAAACAACACAACGAAATAAAGCCACAACACAACGAAATAAAGCCACAACACAACGAAATAAAGCCACAACACAACGAAATAAAGATACAACACAACGAAATAAAGCCACAACACGACGAAATAAAGCCACAACACGACGAAATAAAGCCACAACACGACGAAATAAAGCCACAACACAACGAAATAAAGCCACAACACAACGAAATAAAGCCACAACACAACGAAAGAATAAAGCCACAACACGACGAAATAAAGCCACAACACAACGAAATAAAGCCACAACACAACGAAATAAAGCACACACGAAACAACAACGAAATAAAGCCACAACACAACGAAATAAAGCCACAACACAACGAAATAAAGCCACAACACAACGAAATAAAGCCCCACAACACAACGAAATAAAGCCACAACACAACGAAATAAAGCCACAACACAACGAAATAAAGCCACAACACAACGAAATAAAGCCACAACACAACGAAATAAAGCCACAACACAACGAAATAAAGCCACAACACAACGAAATAAAGCCACAACACAACGAAATAAAGCCACAACACAACGAAATAAAGCCACAACACAACAAAAAATAAAGCCACAACACAACGAAATAAAGCCACAACACAACAAATAAAGCCACAAACAACGAAATAAAGCCACAACACAACGAATAAAGCCACAACACAACGAAATAAAGCCACAACACAACGAAATAAAGCCCCAACACAACGAAATAAAGCACAACACAAACGAAATAAAGCCACACACAACAAAATAAAGCCACAACACAACGAAAATAAAGCCACAACACAACAACGAAATAAAGCCACAACACAACGAAATAAAGACCACAACACAACGAAATAAAGCCACAAACACACAAAATAAAGCCACAACACAACGAAATAAAGAACAAACACAACGAAAATAAAGCCACACAACAAACAAAAAATAAAGCCACAACACAACAAAAATAAAGCCACAACACACGAAATAAGCCACAACACAATAAAAGCACAAAGCTCAACAATAAACGAAAATAAAGAACACAACACAACGAAATAAAAAGCCACAACACAAAATAAAGCACAACACAACATAAATAAAGCTACAACAACACAACGAAAATAAAGTCCACAACACCAATGAAATAAAGCCCACAAACACAACGAAATAAAGCCACAACACAACAAAAATACAAGTACAACACAAAAAATAAAGCCACAACACAACGAAATAAAGCACAACACAACTGAAATAAAGCTACAACACAACGAAATAAAGCCACAACACAAAAAATAAAGCCACAACACAACGAAATAAAGCCACAACACACAAGAAATAAAGCTCAACACAACGAAATAAAGCCAACACAAAAAAAGCCACAACACAATCAAATAAAGCACACACACACAACGAATAAAAGCACAACACAACGAAATAAAAAGCCACAACACAAATGAAATAAAGCCACAACACAACGAAATAAAGCCACAAACACAACAAAATAAAAGCCAAACAAACACAACAAGAAATAAAGCCACAACAACAACATAAAACCAAACACAACGAAATAAAGCACAACACAATAAAATAAAGCCACAACACAACGAAATAAAGCTACAACACAACGAAATAAAGCCACAACAAAGCAAACGAAATAAAGCCACAACACAACGATAATAAAGCCACAACAACAAAAAGCACACAACGAAATAAAAGCACAACAACAATAACAACACAAGAAATAAAGCCACAACACAAACAACACGAAAAATAAAGCCACACAAACAACAAATAAAAGCCACAACACAAATAAATAAAGCCACAAACAACAATAACAAATAAAGCACAACACAACGAAATAAAAGCCACAAACACAACAAAATAAAGCCACAACATAAAATAAGAAAAATAAAGCCACAACACAACGAATAAAGCCACAACACAACGAAATAAAGCCACAACACAATAATAAACCACATAACACAAATAAACCACAACACAACGAAAAAGCCAAACACACGAAATAAAGCACAACACAATGAAATAAAGCCACAACAACGAAATAAAAGCCACAACACAATAAAATAAAGCACAACACATAATAAATAAAGACAACACAAATGAAATAAAGCTACAACACAATGAAATAAAGCCACAACACAAGAAATAAAGCCACAACAAAAACTAAAATAAAGCCAAACAACAATAAACCAACACAAAAAAAAAAGCACAACACAACGAAATAAAGCCAAACAAAAATAAACACACACATAATAAGCCACAAAACAACGAAATAATAAGCACCCAAACACAACAAATAAAGCCACAACAACAACGAAATAAAGCCACAACACAACAAATAAAACAAAAGAAATAAAGCCACAACACAATGAAATAAGCCACAACAAAAAAACACAAAGACAACAATAATAAAGCCATAACACACAACGAAATAAAGCTACAACACAACGAAATAAAGCCAGAACATAAGAGATAATGAAATAAAGCCACAACACAACGAAATAAAGCCCAACCAACAAATAAGAAAACACAACCAAAAACACAACACAACGAAATAAAGCTACAACACAATGAAATAAAGCTTCAACACAAACAAGAAATAAAAGCCACAACACAAATAAAAAAAAATAAACCACAACAAAATAAAATAAGCCAAACACAACGAAATAAAGCCACAACACAATGAAATAAAGCCACAAAACAACGAAATAAAGCCACAACACAACGAAATAAAGCCACAACACAATGAATATAAAGCCACAACACAATAAAATAAAGCTACAACACAATGAAATAAAGCTTCAACACAACGAAATAAAGCCACAACACAAAAATAAAGCCACAACACAACGAAATAAAGCCACAACACAATAAAATAAAGCCACAACACAATAAAATAAAGCTACAACACAACGAAATAAAGCCACAACACAATGAAATAAAGCTACAACACAACGAAATAAAGCCACAACACAACGAAATAAAGCTACACACACAACGCAATAAAGCCACAACACAACAAAATAAAGCCACAACACAATAAAATAAAAGCACAACACAAAAATAAAGCTTCAACACAACGAAATAAAGCCACAACACAATAAAATAAAGCTACAACACAACAAAATAAAGCCAGAACACAATAAAATAAAGCCACAACACAAAGAAATAAAGCTACAACACAACGAAATACAGCCAGAACATAAAGATAATGAAATAAAGCCACAAACACAACGAAATAAAGCCACAACACAACGAAATAAAGCCACAACACAACGAAATAAAGCCACAACACAACGAAATAAAGCCACAACACAATGACATAAAGCTACAACACAACGAAATAAAGCCACAACACAATAAAATAAAGCTACAACACAACGAAATAAAGCTACAACACAACGAAATAAAGCCAGAACATAAAGAAATAATGAAATAAAGCTACAGCACAATGAAATAAAGCTACAACACAACGAAATAAAGCCACAACAGAACGAAATAAAGCCACACACAATAAACACTCGCACCGCCTCCGAAGCCCACAGTGAACCGCTTCGACGAGGAGCACAGCACGACTCCGGTGTTCTATAACCAGTGGATGGAGTATGTGAGGACTTTATTGTATTGTAGCTTTATTTAATTACAACACAACGAAAAAAAAAGATACAACACAGCGGAAACGCTCCACCAGAGGGCTCTCAGAGCGCAGTAAAGTTAGTTTTCCTTTCCACTGTCTATTGAGTCGGCAGTCTTACAAATATATCAACACCATGATTAGTTTTAACAGTATGTAAACATTGTATATCGACACGAAATAATATTAATTCAAAACCACCTACATCATGCATACAGCTGCCGCGTACTCACGGCCGGGCCAGTGTGAGCTCACATCTGGAGGTGTGTGTCCGCTGGCCCGGGGCTCTGCTCATGGAGGGCAGGCTCGATGGGCTCTTGCTCCGGTGTGCTGGGCTCTTGCTCCGGTGTGCTGGGCTCTTGCTCCGGTGTGCTGGGCTCTTGCTCCGGTGTGCTGGTCTTCAGGCAGCTCTTGAAGGGTGAGGCTGCAGGAGGGCGGGTTGGCAGTTTGAGGAGTCGTGTTTTGATCCACATCGCAGCTCTTTTGATGTATCCGGGTCCAGGTTTAACGAGCTGCTCGGCCCGGATCTGCTTGACCTCCCGCGCGTCCCGCACACAGCGCTCGATCAGGCCGCGCTCCTCCTGTGGCCTGAAGTACACATGGTGATGCAGACTCACGGCGTCAGGCCAGTGCACCCTCTTGCCCTGAGCTTCGGGGTCCTCCTGGGGCTCGGAGACCGGCTCCTCACGGGCCTTCAGGAGGGTCTTCAGCGCCTGGACCGGGTCTGACCAGAACGAGGGTCCGGCCGGCTCCGCGGGCGTGTTCCTCACATACTCCATCCACTGGTTGTAGAACACCGGAGTGGTGCTGTGCTCCTCGTCGAAGCGGTTCACTGTGGGCTTCGGAGGCGGTGCGAGGCAACTCTTCAGCGGCCCGTACACATACTTGTACTTCTTAGGGTCTCTCCCGCCCTGGTCCGCCCAGGACACCTTCTTCGGTCCGGGTGTCTTGGCCATGGGCGTCTCCATCCACTCCAGCCACCTCTGCTCGCCCCAGGGGAACGGGAAGTACGGAGTGATGGGGTTGCGGAGGAAGGGGTAATGGCAGGGGTTTGAGCTGTCGAAAACCTCATTGCTCGTCGGCCGCACTTTAACAACAACCGCATTCATGCGTGCGCGTCGCTTCTCAAACTCCTCTTCTTCAGCCTCCTCCTCCAGCTGCCAAAGATACCTCTTGAGGCGCATTATTAATCAGATGATCTTTATCAAACTCGTCAAACAGGAGCATTGAACCTCGAGGCTGCTATTTACCGGTATATACTGCTCTGGGGCGTGACGTCACAGTGGCCGCGTGAGCCGTGACGTCACAGTGGCGTTCCACTGAGCGAGTCACGAGTGAAACAGCAGAGCAGAATGATGATCACAGGTCAGTTTGTTCATCTAGTAGCCTAAACTAAAGTATGCTTATTTACATTACAGACAGCGTTTACATGAAGTTAAGGCTTCATCCCAGTAAACACAGAACGTTCCCCTAACGTTCCCAGATGGTTCCCATTTGGTTATTTTTTTGGGAACCAAATAAGAACGTTCTAGGAACGTTCTCTGTAGGTTTTTTTTTTAATAACCTAAGAGAGAACGTTCCGGGAACGTTCCCTGCAGGTTATTTTTAGGTTTAATTTTATAACCTAAAGAGAACCTTCCCAGAACGTTCCCTGCAGGTTATTTTTAGGTTTAATTTTGTAACCTAAAGAGAACGTTCCGGGAACGTTCCCTGCAGGTTATTTTTAGGTTTAATTTTATAACCCAAAGAGAACGTTCCGGGAACGTTCCCTGCAGGTTATTTTTAGGTTTAATTTTATAACCTAAAGAGAACCTTCCCAGAACGTTCCCTGCAGGTTATTTTTAGGTTTAATTTAATAACCTAAAGAGAACCTTCCCAGAACGTTCCCTGCAGGTTATTTTTAGGTTTAATTTTGTAACCTAAAGAGAACGTTCCGGGAACGTTCCCTGCAGGTTATTTTTAGGTTTAATTTTATAACCTAAAGAGAACCTTCCCAGAACGTTCCCTGCAGGTTATTTTTAGGTTTAATTTAATAACCTATAAAGCTGTCTGTGAAAGTTCCCTGCAAGTTATTATTTTAATATCACTTACCCTTAACAGGCTCATATTTAATATTTATAGGGTTTCCTTACCATTTTCCTGGAATGTTTCAGGTGTTTAAGTAATTTACTACTCAACTGATGACTTGAATCAGGTTTATTATACTTATATCATTATAATATAGAAATTATATAAATATTAAAGATTTTCATGGTTTATTTTGAAAGATCTTTCATTATGGTTTACAATTACACACATTGTTGGGCAGAAATCTATTTGGCAAGACTGAACAAAACACAATTTCACTACAGAGTTAAGCAGTTTTATTAAAACAAAGAACAAATGAGAACAGGAACAATAAATAAAACAAAACAAAAAAATGACTCTTGTTCCTCAGGGGACACCAACCCAACTACTGAATACAGGGTAAACATTATTGTGCATCATTCACCTGTCACCCATCTGTGTCTTTCATGTAATACAGCCTCCTCCCAAATCAGCAAAATGAGAAACTGAGGAATAGATGAACACTTGCAAAAGTAGAGACTGGATTAAAAATATTTAAAAAATACATCTAGGTTGGAATGGATGGATGTGAAAATGGTTTAGCTCCTAAGGGTTTTTGCCTGTGGTAAGCAAGTAGCTATATTGTTGTGATAATGCAAACAGAAGTACATAGGTGTTGGAGTGACCCTGTGGTGGATAACCTCACTTTGCACCATTGAGGCTTGCAAAGCAATGTCCAATGGACTACATGTATCAAACCTGACAGGGGAAAAGAACTAACCTGTGCTAGTTTGCTCTTTATACACTGGTAGCCAATATATATCATGTGACCAATATAACCCAGTTGTAAGTCAGAGTCAATAAGATTAATTTGAATGTAATTTTTACAATTTTTTTTATTTTTATGTTGATTTACTATTACATCATGTAATACAATATATAACAATTACAAGTAATGCATGAGTGTTTTAATTTTTATAATCTTAATATTATTCACCTCAGAATGCGATTTCATTTTACTTTACCATCACGGTTCACTTTAAGGTTGTTAAATGTGGCACACCACTCCCCTGGAAGTGATGTCATAGCCACAGAATCTTTTTTTTTAATTTTTTATCACAAACTTGCTTATGATGAGCTCAATGTTGATTTTTTGTAATGGAATAATTTACATGTAAAGATAGAAATTAAGAAGCTTAACTGTCCCACTTTGCCCATTGTCCCACGTTGCTAGTATTCACCCTATATTTGACTTCACAATTCTAGGTTTCTCAAAAGCAGCACTTGTAAACTTGTATAGCAGTAAAAAAAAAAAAAAAAAAAAAAAAAAAACCCTGGTGGTCTTTTGACTTTTGACCGAAAAGTTTTGTCTTGAATTTTTAAAAAACATAACTTCATCGGAATGGTATGGACGGGATCTAGTGTTTACACAATGAAATTACATGTTTTATTAAAATAGTACAAGAAGTTGATATTTTTATGGACGATCTTATAGTTGAACACCTCCAGAGGGACAATGCAAAAAGAGCCGCAATGTCCTAGACAACCATCAATGTCCTAAAGACTTTTACGTGTTTTTTTTTTATCTTTGCATTTGGACATTTTTGTCTTTCTATCATACTACTTACTTCTCAACCATTTGCACATCAAAACCAAATGCTTCCACCATAAAGGCTCACATACGTTGATAGAGTAACTCGTTTCTGTGGGCTAGCTGGTTCTCCGCTTGCATCCTACGTAGACCTACATAGTCAAACAGGATTAACTAATAGACAGTTGGTTTGGTTTTGCACTTTTCCATGGACACTCAGAAAAGTAAATGTTTAACTAAACTCTGGTACTTGTGTTGTATTTCATCTGCCTCTGGTAAAGAAAGTGTTAAGTAAAACCCTTTCTGCTCTTCCTTGTCAGATATCCTGTTTATCTGTTGTACACACACTTGTGTGTGTGTGTTGGCAGGGGCGCCGCCACGAATTTTGGGCCCCATGACAAAAAAAATCACATTGGGCCCCCGCTACGCAGCTGTTGTCACCACATCTCTAGGACCTGTCCCATCAAAAGCTTTACATAACTCTAATCAAAGGCTTGCAACTGTCTTGCTTCTTGTAGTTCAATACTAGTACTAGCACAATATTTACTGCTGGTGATTAATAAATGCAAGTCTGCATACAGTATGCATTTCAATATTTTTTTTGCCAGACACCAATAAATAACACTAACACTACAGAACATTGACACAAATACATTAGATACTGTGTGTGTGTGTGTGTGTGTGTGTGTGTGTGTGTGTGTGTGTGTGTGTGGGGTGTGTGTGTGTGTGTGTGTGTGTGTGTGTGTTGCCCTTCATGATGGAAAATAATAAAGTCTGTATAGATGTCATTTACGGCCAAAATTCAGTCTAAATGAACGGATCAAACTGGATTATTTTAATACTGTCTGTAACTTACTTGCAGGTTGAGGTAAGCTACTTATTGTTTCTAACTGCATCTACTGTACAGACAGGAGATTTTTTTTTTTATTGTCATAATGGGCAAAAATATTTTTTGTTGATGTCAAAAAAAAAATTATGGTAAAAAAGAGCAAGAGAGACAGAGAACCCCACACAGACTCCCTGGAAGGATGCTAAGTCATTAACACAATGTTGCTCACCTTCTTCACTGGGACAGGGACAGGGAGGGGTGCAGTTAGTATGGGGAGACTGGGGTGCTGCTGACCCATCTGTTGTTGTTGTTAAGTCTGCTAAAAGGGGAATGGATGATTCAATATGAATATATTGCTAAACGTTTCCCTGCACTTATTAAATGTTGATGAAATGTAGGCTAACACTAGCCTGCAGCTAGCTAGCTTATTTCACTATGGACAACAGGTTACCACTCACAGACTAAAGGCTACCCACCTTTCTTTGTGAAAAACTGGTATACAGAACGACAGCCTTTCCTCTCTCTCTCTCTTTCCTTTTCTGGAAACCAGATTTTATCTTACTATTCGACATTATGGTCTCTCTGTATTTCTAGCGCGCCGGCGACTTCACTGTCCGATTGACTGTCTGCTAAACACCGTCACCGATGCGTGTGCTTAGGCAGGACCAAACCATTTCATGCAGATACATGGGGGTGGTCGGTCAATATGGATAAGTTTTTACCTATTTGCTGGGCCCCCTGTCAGTCAGGGGCCCTTGGAATTGTCCTAACTTTTCCCCCCTATACAGCGCCCCTGTGTGTTGGACTGAGTATGTATATGACCCATTCAACTACGCCACTACTGAATGCAGATAGAGGAAACCAGCTTTCAGCCATCTGTGCCTCTCCTGTAATGCTGATACTTGGTCCTTCCAAATGAGAAAATCTTTAATCAGATGAACACCTGTAAAACAATGATAGAATAGTAAATTAATAATGGTTATAATAATAATCATCATCCACATCATCTACAAGCAAAATAACAGAGACCAGGGGCCTGATGTATAAACGCTGCGTACGCACAAAATAGGCATAGAAATATGCGTACGCATTTTTCCACTCACATATCGGGATTTATAAAAAATAAACTTGGCGTAAATAAGTGCGCACCGTAAGGATGCTCTTGACCGTGCGTACGCACTCTTTTAGAAGAGTGTGTGTTTTGGCGACACCGATGGTGAGCTGGAGTTAAATGTCTTTTTGCTCACTATTAGACAGAGAATCTAAAGAAAATTATACATCTACAGAAATATAATTCAAATATAATTTCACAAACCTATCATCACTTGAAGCAAACATCCATCCCTTCTTAAATGACCGCGCCAGCACGCGCATTGGGCCGTTTAGTGAAACTGACGCACATATAATCTAACGGCAGATGGAGTAAAACCGTAAATCTTCATTATGAGTCCAAATCATAAATGCATGCTCTCAATAACAGTTTAAATAAATAAAAGAATGATTTGAACAATGTTTTACTTCTGATATAAACATTTAGATTAAATATGCCATTCTCATTTATGAGTTAAACACTTAAACTAGGCTACATGAAATCATTACTGAGAAGTTTCAAAAAAAAAATATATTCAATGAATAGAAATAGACCAAGGATATTTGTTGTGGATGCGATGCTTTTGAACACTTTTCTTCTGGCATGCTGTGTTTTAATGTTTTAGAGATAATTGCTAATCATCATAATAGCAGATTGTCTGAGAAAATTGTTTTCGTGCAAATAATGCACAACCATATCTGTTTCCATTAAAATATAAATCAATTAAAAATACTATTTGGCCAGTGGAAAAGATTGAGAAAAACTTTCTCTGAAATGTATTTAAACGTACAGTATGTAACTTTTGGCCACCAGGGGTCACTCAATCAAAATAATAGCAAAAGACGTAGTCTGATGACGTCGTGAAAGAGCGTGTGCTCATGGGAGTTGTTGTCGTTGTCGATAACCAGCCCTCTGAGGGAGAGAGGGAGTGCGCGCGCGAACCAGCTATATGATGTTCATTGGGACACGCGCGATCTGTCATTCATTCCCCAGCCATCTAGCATCTCCAGCAGATAACATGTTCATTGACGAGGTAATGTGTTGTTATTTATATTATATCTCTATTCTTGTTACGTTTAGTTACGGCTATTCACTTTATGTAATGCCATTGTAATGAACACGCGCGCTCTGTCGCTCCCCACATTCCTCACTCATTCTAACTTAGTGTTTTTAAAATCACGTCTTTTCAAACGGAGAGATATATGAATTATCAGGGCTATTAAATCAATATTCCATCTAGCTAGTATTAATAGATGTTAAAAAACACGATCACCTTTCGTTAATAATTATAATTACGTTTATACTATGATATTGAAAAAGATAGTGAACTGCATTATGAAGCTACTTTCTGCAGCTATATCTAGAACAAATGTGAATTTACATTATACTATACATGAGAGGTAGTCCGTCTGCGTTTTACACATGCCATCATCGTTTCACAACATATAAGTTACGGATAGATATAGTTAGCTGAATGGGTGCTTACTTGTTTATTAGAATGCAAGCGAGAGTAGTTCCAGTTGTCACGAAGCTCGTGGAAATGCAACTCCAATGTTAACGTGAATCATTCTCCTGTCCCAAACCCTTCTCGAGTCATTTCTTTCACCCGTGCGTTTCCGCTTCACGGCTCTGCCTCCAGCAGCAGAACGTGCAGGCAAAGCATAATCATGGTCCATTATTGATATCCAACTATTGATTCTTTATCGTCGTCTTTTATTTTAGTGACGGGCGTCCGGTGTTCACATTTGTGTTTGGCGGTTTCCATAGATATATGGGCGGTTTCGCCGGGATCCACAGGAAGTTAGAGAAACTAGAGGGGTTAAAGGTTATATGACGTCATAGACGGGCGACGAAACGGAAATAAAGACACGGTCCGTGTCTTCAAATTAAAATATAAATTTCTCCGGATTTGAAAGTTGGTGGAAACTTTCGGGATAATGTTAGTACACAACTTAAAGAAATATATAACATAGATACAGTTTTTTTTGCTATTTTGAAAGCCGAAAAGTTCCATATTGTGCCTTTAACACTATTTGATTTATTCATTCAAAAACAAGGCAAGGATAGGCTACTAAAAAAATATATGTTTGTAATAATGTGACGGCACAACCACATTTCATATTTTCCTAACGTCTTGTACCGTTAAACTTGGTATCACGTGGATGAATAATCATATGCAAATGATATGCAGATGAGGATATGCATTGTAATCTCCATATATGGTTATTTCGGGGAGGAGACGCACGTGCGCACAATCTCCCGCTGACTGGGATTTATAAAGTGAATTCTGCGCAGGTTCTGGCATACGAACGGTTTTATAAATCTGAAAACTTTTGTGCGTACGCAAATTCTGCCTTGTGTGCGTACGCACACTTTAAGGATGAAATCTACGCAAAGTTTTATGCATGAGGCCCCTGTTCTTTATACATGGATTACATTAGGATTAGTTAACAGTATTTTACTGTTGATGCTTTGAGATGATCCAGAATCGTTATGTTCTTCGAAGTCAGCAAACTCAAACTTGCTCAGGAGCAAACAAGATTACAATGAAGATTCAGTTACTTTCTTAACATAGAACCTACAGAACCAGGGAAATTAATAATTGAAAATATAAATGCACTAGTCCATAATAATACAGCCGATCCTACTCATTGAGAGATTTATTCGTGAGGGAATAATTATCCTAATTTTATTGGAGCCTTACACATATTAAATACTGTAATAAATTTGTTCCTGGTCCTTAAGAAATGAGAATTGCTTATTGATTACAGTAGACTATACACTTGCCACTGAAAAAAACATTGTAATGGCTGTTCAATTACACAAATTTGTGAAAATTTTAAATATTTAGGAATCGTGTAACAGTCACTTATACATATTATTTAGCTATTAGACATTTTATATAATTTTGCCTACTTATAAACCGTAATGTTTTTATACCTTAGAATGAGACATTTATATTTACATAACGCGGGAATACCCTTCTATGCAGGCCGCCATATTGTGACGTCATGTTTCTACCGTAGCCGAACGCGAACAAACAGCGCTACAGAAAGCGTTTCATTACTACCTTGAAAGAGAAGCAGATGCATCTATCCATGATGTGGTTCATAATGGACTGTGGTACAGAAACAGTGACAATGTTACACACTCTTGTCTTACTCTGGCTATTCTCTGCTGTCTCAGCCGACGAGATGTTGTCCCATTTTAGCAACCGTAGCTTCTTCGAAAGGGAGGGGTGAGCAGTGGGCTGAGCCCTTAGTGCAAACCTGGTGCAAACTCGCAATCAAACCACTAGATGTCACTAAAAATCCCATACTGCACCTTTAAGTATTGATACATCAATACAAATGCACACAGAAGGGCACATGGGTTTCTGGGCTACTGACTTACCCAGCATCAGGAGAATGAGGACATCCCAATCCATTCTTGATTGACATTTGGACATGGTAGAGCAGTTTCCGATTGACTACATGCACCAAGCCTGCTGGGTGTAATAATAATAATAAATTAAAAAAAAAAACTCAATTTAGCATATGATATGTATTGTTCAGGCCATTAAATAAAACGTAACAATTCATTCTTAGATTTAATCAGTATAGGTGAGTACAACTGAGGTGCCCTTGCCATATACCCCCTTAAGTCATTTTTACCCTATTGGCTTCATCTCAAATGTAAATAGTACAAAACATATTGTAACTCCACAAAATGTTTGATTACTTATTAAATATTTAGCCTTTAACATAATGTCATGGGGTTTTCATGTATGTTTTTCACACGCACAAAAAGAAAGTCAAACTCAATATTAGGCCATTAAGATGTACTGGAAACATTTATTTAAAAACGAACAAAATCCTACACATGTGTGCTGGATGTCCCTGCATAGTTCTGCTATACTTTGGTTCATTCAAAAAAACCTGTAGAAAATTGTATGTATTCATATTGTCAATGTATACCTGTAAATACTGCACATAAAAAAATAAAATAAAATAAAAAAAACACTTGCAGGACTATTTATTTATTTATTTTAAGGAAAACGGTTTTCATTCGCACCTAATTACATATGGATGCACCTTGCACTTTCCTTAAGTTTTTTACATGCTTGTAGCACATTATCATATTATGATAAAACTATACATTTCCACATATTATTTTATATTAGGCCTACTTACCTTTTAAACATTTGCACATCAAGAAAATGCTGCAACGGTCGCGTGCATCCGTGCAATTCTTCTCTTCAGCATATGGCTTTTGGCGACTCGCTTATCGCCACCTATGGGTTGAATATTAAATTATGTTATGTGTATTTATTTTCCCATCCTCTCTAGGTACCGGCACTGCCTGCACAACTTAATCTGAGTAGTAATCAATTACGTAAATAAATCAAGCCAATTTTATTTTTATATTCTAAAGTTAATATCACTTTTATTTTATTATTTAAAAAATATAAATATATAAATAAAACATAAAAAATTTAAAATAAAAATATAATATATTCTGTCAAAATTTACATTCTTCGCGTGCCAAGCTACGTCACCTCCAGCGGGCATATATAAGCAATGAGTGACCATCGCACGCAGAACCCGATTTTTCCCTGTGAGTGGACATCCCTTTCTACCAACTTTTCCGAGGTAAAGTACTTACTTAACCGATTTAACCTTGTATATTACTTTTACAAACACACGAGCCCCCTACAAAGGTAATTAGGCCCTACACTTAAAACTTTGAAGAAAGTAAATAAAATCTAGTTGTAGCATATTATTGGTGGGCGGGCCTATTCAGGGTAGCCAAATAACAGTTATAACTAGCTGCTAAGATAAATAACTGTCACCTTCACTTATTGCAGATATGAACATTTTACATTGTCATAATACTGATTAACCGTCCTTTTACGGAAATGTACAACTAATTTTCACATAAACAATGGTTTTCCGTTTTTTTTCCCTCAATGACTAGTCACCACAAATAAACACCGTTAAATGTCGTTACGTCTGTGTGACGTCATTTGGGAAATCCGCTCAGATAAACTTTTTTCATAAGTCATGTCTGTGATGTTAACGTTTATTTCAGTCATGTCTGTGGTGTTATATCGTTACTTTAAAGAAATAATTATATACTTGTTTGTTAATAATAATATAGTTACTTTCTATGGAAAGAGCGTTGTCTCACATCAGGCTTGGCTGGGAGCGCGTGAACGAGAGCACGTGAACGAGAGCGCTGGGAGCGCGTGAGCGTGAGCGCTGGCGCGTTACACCTGAGAGAGAGACGCGTCTTGTAAAGATGAGATCAGATTTATAATGAAATCGGCCATCCATCAGTCATTTTATTAATGTTATTAATATTCCTACGTTTATTTAAATATGTAATAATATTAATATCGTTTAATTTATAATAATAATAATAAATCAGTAGTAGTTCAACAGTCAACAGTTCAAGAATGAAAATGTATTTTACTGACTTAATATAGTTTCTTTGTGGGTTGTAAAGTCGCATCAGATAAATTCATTTATCAAATCAAGATACTTTATTAACTTTTGAAATTTATACCATGAATATAATTATTCTCTTCTATCTTTTCAGCATCAATTGCCGTCAGATTTTTGTAAGTGATAAATCTAGCAGTCATCCTGATTAGTCAAAAATAATTTCCGAAATGTAATATTAATTCGTATCGCACTCATATTCAGACATGTTTCTACTTTCTCTCCCTTTTCCTTATGTGTCAACAGCAGCTACTACACCCCAAAGGCTCTTTTAAGAGCCCTAGCAGAGAGCGACTTTTGGCTTTTGTAAGTATGTTTTGAATGTCACGTACCTTATAGTATTAAGGTTATAGGTCAGATGTTGGGCTGGGGACTGATAGATTTTATATATATATATATATACACTACCGTTCAAAAGTTTGGGATCGGTAAGATTTTTAATGTTTTTAAAATAAAAAATAAATTCTTACTGACCCCAAACTTTTGAATGGTAGTGATTAATGTTACAAAAGCTTTCCATTTCAGATCAATTCTGTTCTTTTGAACTTTCTATTCATCAAAGAATCCTGAAATAAAAATTTAAAAAACTGTTTTCAACATGGATAATAATCATAAATGTTTCTTGACCATCATATTATAATAATTTCTGTAGGATCATGTGACACTGAAGATTTTAATGATGCAATGTAATGATGCTGTAAATTCAGCTTTGATCACAGGAATAAATTACACTTCACTATTCACATAGAAAACCGCTGTTTTAAATTGTAATAATATTTCACAATATTACTGTTTTTTGTTTGTTTTTTTTATCAAATAATTGCAGCCTTGATGAGCAGAAGAGACTTCTTTTAAAAACATTAAAAATCTTACCGACCCCAAACTTTTGAACGGTAGTGTATATATATATATATATATATATATATATATATATATATATATATATATATATATATATATATATATATATATATACATATATATATATATATATATATATATATATATATATATATATATATATATATATATATATTAAAATATTATATATTTTCATTTTAAAATGAGGCGGAGGTGCATGGTAAAATCCTGCTCAAGTATTTTAATAAGATAATCTGATTTTTGCAAGTGATAAATCTAGCAGTCATCCTGATTAGTCAAAAATCATTTCCGAAATTGAATCGATTTTAATTCGTATCGCACTCATATTCAGACATGTTTCTACTTTCTCTCCTTTTTCCTTATGTGTCAACAGCAGCTACTACACCCCAAAGGCTCTTTTAAGAGCCCTAGCAGAGAGCGACTTTTGGCTTTTGTAAGTATGTTTTGAATGTCACGTACCTTATAGTATAATTTTCTAATCTTGTTTTGATTCATGATACCATCGGCAGCATTAAACCAACCTAAACCAACCCAATCTGATGATGATCTTTTTTTAATTTATTAGATTTTGCATCGTTCTCAACTGCCTCCTCCTCAAAGTTATTTAATTTCAAGGTAAGAAATATTCTTTAGCTTCACTTCAAGGTTTGTTCATTATTTTTATTATTTATGAAGTCATCTCAGACTTTTCAGTAAGTTCATGTGTTTTTTATTATGGATTACCTGGCCATATGCTACGTTCACAGACATAAACGATGTTGATGTTGATATTGTCTACGCTAACAGAAGGTTTCCATAATAACAGTTGAGTAAGAATACTAATCATTCTCTACTTTCCACTACCCTTTCCCCCAGCCTCTGGACCCATCAGTGCCCAGGCCTCAGCAAGCACTGTGTGCTCAGTTGCCCTGGTCTCCACAGTTTAGCCAAAGGTAAGTGCTACATGCACATGCAGGTTTTTTTCCTGGCTTAAAATGATCCGGAGGTGCATGGTAAAATCCTGATCATGTATTTTAATAAGATAATAAAATGTGTATTTTTCGTAGACCATCATATAGTCTACTGTGTTACCCACAGTAGGTGGATCTCGGTACCTCTAGGAGGGTCCGGGGGTCATTTTAAAGATAAATTCATTCATCTGGTGCATTTTTTCAATAGTTAACCCTAATGCCAGGATGCTGATATACACTAAGAGCTCCATAGCAACCACCTCACACAACTAAATAAGTGTTAAATGAATAATATCACACTCATAACAGTGTGTTATTGCTGTATAGCAGCATGGCTGTGACTTGGCCTAACCCAAGGATATACACTAAGCTCTCTAACATCTAAAACTCTCAATAAGAACTTCTGAGCGATTCACTGTGCCAATTAATGTCCACATACTTTTGGCCATGTAGTGTAGGTCTAGGTATAGTGAAATATTACATGATGTGTCATTACCACATTTTCATCAAGTTCATTACTTTGAATTTAGAATGGATTCGAAATCAAAGAGGCAACGCTACACAAGGCAGTGGAAATATGCACGTAGATCATTGGATGAAAGGTTTATTGGAGAGGAATCATCAGAATCATCAGATCATCCAATAACACCTCATCCAATAACACCTCAACCAATAACACCTCCACCAATAACACCTCCACCAATAACACCTCAACACATCAATTACATCGATGAAGATATCTCAAGTGTTATTGAAAGCGTAGAAATCAGTGTCAGTGGGCAGAGCTGCAGTTCGGGACCGGACCATGTGGACGATGGTCTCAGTGAGGGAACATGCATTTCAGAAACTGAGAGTGAAAACGAAATGGCCTCAACTTCACTCACAACATTCCTACAAGAATGGGCAACAAAACACTTAATCAAACATAATGCCATTGATGATCTCCTTAAAGGACTCAAACAAAATGGACACTCAGACCTACCATCAACAGCAAGGACATTGCTGAAAACTCCAAGAATCGTTAAATCCGTGGTAAAGTCTGGAATGGAGTGTGTCCACTTTAATTTAAGAGAGAGCCTTCATGAGCAGCTGCAGCGCTATCCAAGGGAGATAATGGAAGGAGTTAGCACATTGGAGCTATCATTTAATATAGATGGCCTGCCCATTTTTAAAAGCAGCAGGACACATCTTTGGCCCATCCTCTGTGCCATTCATCTGCCACCCATCAGTGTCTTTCCTGTAACACTGACACTCGGTCCCACCAAACCAACAAATCTGGATTTTGCTGAGGAAGCAATAAAGGACATTCAGGAAATCCTCGACAATGGTTTGGATGGAAAAGAAATAAAAATCAGATGTGTTGTGTGTGACGCACCCGCTAGAGCCATGATAAAAAAGATCAAACAGTATTCCGGGTATTATGGTTGTGACAAGTGCACACAGAAGGGCACATGGGTTTCTGGACGAGTGACTTACCCAGAGGTGGACAACCTCACTCTACGCACCAATGACACATACCGTGGTGAAATGACAAGACGTCAGGAGAATGAGGACATTCCAATGTCTCCTTTTATGAGCCTCCCATTGGACATGGTAGAGCAGTTTCCGATTGACTACATGCACCAAGCCTGCCTGGGTGTAATGAAAAAACTCATCACAGCGTGGATTAGAGGAGACAGAAAGGTTAGAATGTCTGCTGGGCAAATAAATGAGGTGAGCCAACGGTTGCTGTCACTCAGGAAGGCCATTCCAAGCTGCTTTGCCCGAAAACCAAGGAATCTAGTAGATATTGACAGATGGAAGGCAACTGAACTGCGGCAGTTTGCTGTATATACTGGCAAGATCGTGCTGAAGGGGATTCTGGCTGACCAGTTGTATGACCATTTCATGGCGTTCAGTGTTGCCTTGAGTCTTCTCCTTTGCCCTACACTGACAGTGGACCACAACAGCTACAGTAAAGAGCTAATGACATTCTTTGTTGGAAAAACAAAAGAACTGTATGGAGATCACTTCATGGTGTACAATGTACATTCAATGGTACATCTACCAGAACAGGCACTGGCTTTTGGCAGTCTGGATGCTTGCAGTGCATTCCCATTCGAGAACTATCTTGGGAAGCTGAAACGACTCGTAAGGTCAGGAAGGCGGCCGCTTATTCAAGTGGTCAAACGGCTGGTGGAAAGACCAAATTCCCCACTATCTATGGTGACCTCCAAGTCCAAAATCAATAGGCCTAACAATGCCTTCATTCTTGCTGAAGGACACTGTTGCGAGGCAATCGAAGAGAGAGAAGTAGATGGTTCCCAGATGCTGTTGTGCAAAGTTTTCGAAAAAACTGAACCACTTTTCAGAGATCCATGTGACTCAAGAATACTTGGATGTTTCAAAGCACAATCAAGACATTCAGTTGTGAAGCTCATACCAGAATGGCAACTGACAAGAAATGCCATAATGGTAGAAAGAAGACAAGAGATGATTTTCTTAGCAATCCTGCATGAACACTGACACTGCCCTGGGAAATCTCCTCTCTCTCTCTCTCTCTCTCTCTCTCTCTCTCTCTCTCTCTCTCTCTCTCTCTCTCTCTCCTCTCTCTCTCTCTCTCTCTCTCTCTCTCTCTCTCTCTCTCTCTCTCTCTCTCTCTCTCTCTCTCTCTCTCTCTCTCTCTCTCTCTCTCTCTCTCTCTCTCCTCTCTCTCTCTCTCTCTCTCTCTCTCTCTCTCTCTCTCTCTCTCTCTCTTAGTCCAGTCATTTTATGAAAAAAGGTTGAACAAATTGCAACAGAAGCAAACTACTCAAAAAATCAATAGGACACACCCCTGTTTCACCCTGTGCATACAAGGAAGGGCTGGGATTCTTATCCGCCTATATGGTCACCCGAGCATCATCCCATCATGGAACTGGCAGAGGATATTAACACATTAAATGGGACAGCCAAACCTGAGGAGGACATCCATAAGAGCTTTCTTTGCACACTAGAGAATCCTGGAGAGATTGACAAAGGCACACACACACACACACACACACACACACACACACACACACACACACACACACGAATGCATTAACATTGAGATCTCCTGTTAAACAATTCCCATTTAAGGAAATTCTGAGAAAGCACAGAGGATTAACAATAAAGGTCATTAACATTGGTTATACGCAATAATAGTTTTTTTAATTAACTTTTGATTAAGTTTTTGATTATCATTATTTTTTCAACAGATGGAAACAAAAAAATATTCAGTGGTGGAATTCACAGTGGACAGTACAGTCGAAGTAGTCCCAACATCATGGTTGGAGGTGACCAAAGAGGTTTGTTTTTGTTTTCAATACATTTTCACATTCGTTTACATTACATTATAACAGTTTTTCAGAATTAATAAAACACTATTCCCCATTCTCTGAATTAATTTCTTAACAGCCTAAACCAAATAGTCAAATAAGTCAGTCTTTCTGTAAAACATTAAGCAAGTTCAAGCAGTTAGAATTACAGAGATAGAGCTACAACCATTTGAAAATCTGCTATTATAAAATTGATGGATTTTAGAAATTTGTTTTAGTAAAACTGTAAAGTCCGCTACTTTTTTCCCCAGGGAACGTTCTGTTATTGGACTTATGGAAATGCGAGGCAGCTTGTAAAAAATTGCACAATGCCTGACAAAGCAAAGTGGAGCCGGTGTTTGGTAAAAAAAATTTGGCTAAGCACAGGTAATATAGTAATTTTTACATTATATAAATTAATCTACAGTATTTCAGTGAGAGTTGTTAAAACATTATCCAAATATGAAGAAAATTGCAACAAACAAAACAATACTTACACCAACAACATAATTTCCAGACTCATACACTAAAGGTGTCCAGAAATGCCGGCGTGTAATAGAGACCTCAAACATCGAAACGGAGGACAGCTCCACAACAAACAAAAAGAGGGCACACAAAAAACCACAGAGATTTCTGCCTGAAACAGATTCCTCCTCAGATGGTAAGTATTCAAATCACGTCAAATAATATTTTTTGTATTTTACCTGCTGAAAAAAACAAACAAACAAGGTACTGATTCTGTTGACCCAGTAATTTCTGTATACACATGGAGAAAATGTATGTTGTGTGCTTGTGGGAAGTACACATTCTAATGGGCATTTTCATAAAGAAATTTTACAACTTGGAAATTTAAGGGCACCTCCGTTTAAGGGCACCACAATGAAAATAACCATAAATAAAACCGTTAACTGTGACTTGTTTGGTTACAAAACTGAAACTGTGCACTTCACACAGAGGACAATTTAAGTGAGTGAAATGAGTGAACAATGTGTCATAATTGTTTTATTGATCAATTTCTATTCTATTTGTAAACTCTGTTTTTAATTTTAAAGCATGTTTCTATTTCAGATGATGTCAGAGTTTTCCCTAAGGAGAATCTATCAAAACCACTTCCACCCAAATGTAAGTTGACATGCAACACGATTAACAACTGATTAAATCAACAAATGGAATGTCCAATCCATTTTATTTGTATTTACAGATAAGCCAGTCTCCAATATTCATCCTCTTGACAAGGGTTCGTAAAATATACAAATGTATTTTTAAGTATAAAGACATTTTGAAAAAAATATATATATATCTTTGCCCTCTCACAGGCAACAGAGACATTTGAAATTTGAGGTTGTCTGTCTGTTTCTTTTTCTGTTTAATTCTACCTGCAAGTCTACTAGGAATGTTAAGTCTATTTGGATTTTTTTTTTTTTTTTGCAGCAAAAACATCACTGCCAGAGTTTGGACAATCAAGCACGTCACAAACACTTCAAGGTATAAATGTTATCATATTGTTATTATTAACAATTCTATTTAGAGTAATTTATTATTTTGAAAAGTATATTTTGATGTCATCCCACAGCTGCCTCACAGCTCCTCTTAGAAGAGCCCCAGTGTTCTTCTGAAGCAGCAACAAAGAGTGAGTCACGTTTTCATCTTCACACTAAAACAATACTGTATTTTCAAGGACCAATCTGCAATATTGCTTCACAGACTACCGCACAAAAGTCTTGCAAAAACTGCAAGAGATTACAGAGAACCAGCAAGACATCCTGGCCATGCAAAGAAGTTTGCTGGCTGCTGTGTCTGTGACTGTGACTGAGGAAGGGGAGGATGTCCTGGAAAATGGACCATGCCAGACTGTAGAGGAATTACAAAGTCTTTCCACAGAACTGGGCACCAAAGAAAAAAGGACCAAGCTGGTAATACACACCACACACCACACTCATACCCAACACCACACACCCCAGGCACCCTATACACACACCCAACATCACACACCCCACATGCACACACGCCACACACCCCGACCCCGCATATTTTAAACAGTCTGACCATTGGCCTCAACATTACCATTCTAACAAAATGGCATTATTCTAAATAACAGTGTTTAATTATGACTCATTGTGAATTTTTTTTTTTTTTTTTTTTTTTTAACAGATGAACTACCTCCGATCCCTGGGAGGAACAAACCCAGGGGCAGCCGTGCGCAAAATGTTGCGCAAGGTTGCATCAAACCAAGTATTGAGTGTCTTCAGTTTGAAGGGAAAAAAAGGCAAACTAGCCTTTAAAGACTTGACCATCTGCGATTTAATTATAGGCAAGGCTTTTTTTTCTTCTTTTTTTTTCAAATGGTTATCAATCAATGTAGAGTTGGTAAAAGTAGCAGTTTTGTATTTTGCACTTTGGAAAAAATACGTATAGGCCTACTGGTCACAAAATACAGTAGCCTATTTAAAATAATTCCATACCTCAAATCTAACATTTTTATTTTTATTTTTGCATAATCAATTTTGTATATTCTAGGAGCAACGCAAAAGATGTTCAAGACGTTAAAGGCAACTGACGTGGAAGACCTTATTTCAATGGTTTTAAAATTTGCCCCACACAGGCATTTAAAATGGTAAGTTAATAATGTAAAAAAAAAAATGTTTTGAGATGATCAATAGTCGGCCTAAGTCAATACAACGTCATCTATTGATGAGATTTAAAGAGTTGGTGGTTGGCGACACCATCATTGCCAATTACAGGCTTTTTACTCTCTATGTGACATTTAATTTAGGCCTATATTTGTACAACTAAAATTTTAACTTTGTAAGTATCGGTACTACCTGACTTAATTAATTTTATTAAGTGCATATAGGGGAGAGCGGGGCACAACCTAACGCATTTTGGTTTTGGCTCAATTAATTAAAAAAAATTTAAAGTTAGATTAATATTTTTTTTTTACACAAGCAACATACACATCTCTGCTACAAATGAACACTTAAAGTTTTTTTCTAGGACCTACCATTTTTGTACAGTTGTACAAAAGTGACAGAAGTGCAAATGTTACAACTTACCCCATGCGGGGTTAATTGTAACAGACAGAGGGGTTAGTTGTAACACTTGTGTGTAACACACATAATTCAGTACTATTTTATTTGTATAGTTTGATATTGTTTGTGCATCTGTATAGACAGATCTCCATACATCCATCCCTCATCCAATCATCCTTCTATTATGGATCAATATCATGGATAGAGACATACTGTAGAAAAGGGCTGCACAGTTTTGCAATAAATAATAATAAATAAAATTATAAAATATTGTAATTGCAATTAAATTAGATTTGTGTGTGGCAGCTGCATGTACAATTATTATTATTAATAATAATAACAATAATAATAATACAAATGAGCTTAAAATAAAAATTTAAAGGGTTTATTGCATTAAAAACATGCCATATTTTTAATAAATAAACATGAATCTAACTATTATCATTCATAGTACACTAAATTTTAAACATTTTAAATTCCAACATTGTTTGTGAAAGTCCATCAAAGTTAAATAAATACTCAAACCTGAAAAGTTGTGTGGCTCCGTTTTCATTTGATTATCATTACACTTGGCGGCTTGTTTGTAACACTGTGTTACAATTAACCCCGCTGTGTATTAAATATTTTATCCCTCGCTAACAGTCGCTAGGAATTGCTGACATGTTTCAAAACGGTGCTATGTTTGAGCAAACAAGACAGTGATTAAGGCAATATAAAGTTAGATTTGGAAACTTATACACCCAACTCAGACACCGAAAAAAAAATCTATGATGAAAAAATTTACTTTCATGGTGTCAAAACACTCTTTGTCCAGTATCTTCACGAAATATATTCAAAACTTTCCACAAATTCGCGGGAGACCGTCTTCTGGCAGCAAGAGAAAAAGAGCGGAAAGACAGCTTGATCCTGACTGACTAAAAGGACCGTTATTTACCCCGCGTTAGGTTGTGCCCCGCGCTATCAGCCCACAAGGCATTGACAAAAGTGCAATTGACTAAATATAGCGTATTACACGTTTATTTAATTTCTATCTGACTTGTGTACATTTTGTTTCTTTGTTTTTGCTTTTCAGATGATGGTGAAGAGAAGATCTTTTTTTTTTTTTTTTACATTTCATTATATGTGTGCTAAACTAAAAGGTGTATATATAGTTTCTCATTGATATGAGATATTCACATTTATAAACTTGTATTATTATAATCTTCTAAAGTCGTAGAATTTTTATGTTTTCATGTTCATGATTATTTTTTATTTAATTTTGTAATATATGTTGTTTATAAAAATGCATGTTCATGGCTTTTATATGTATATAATTTTTTTTTGCATGCATTCAATTTATTGTAATGATTTTATATTCATATCCATTGTTTTAATTTTTTAATAATATTACTATTCAGGTCAATGTGAAAAATAAACAATGTCAATAGTTTCTCATGATATTTAATTAGTATATGATCATATATGTCCTATTTACATTTATTAAATTATTACAGGCTAATCTCTTTAGTTTTAGAATCTTTATCTTCATGGTTATCTTCATGGTTTTAAACAATTTTGTAAAAATTTTGTAAAATATGTTGTTTAAAATATATGTGCATGGCTTTTCGTGGCATTAAAATGTTGTGCATACATTACATTTATTGTATTAATATTATATGCATACGATTCTTATGTTTTGGAAAAAATAAACAACATAGAAGACATTTTTTTGTAGACTTATTTGTGTACAGGCATATCAGGATGTAGAGGTTAGGAGAACGTTCCGGGAACCATCCGGGAACGTTTCGGGAACGTTCCAGGAACCTTTAGGGAACGTTCCGGGAACGTTCCAGGAACCTTTAGGGAACGTTCCGGGAACGTTCCGAGAACGTTCCGAGAACGTTCCGGAAAAGTTCCCGGAACGTTCCCCTAACCTAAAGGGAACGTTCTATTAACGTAAAGAAAACTTTCCTAGCTAACCAACAGGGAACGTTAGAAATGTTTGTTCTGAGAACGTTCTGGGAACGTTCTGGGAACCTGAAAATAACGTTCTGGGAACGTTCTGGGAACCAAAAATTGTTAACTGGGATTAACCAGTTTTATTACAGTAAGTAGCCACGTTTCTTAGCAGGTTGTTTTTGTATGAACACAGTTTTACTACAAATACCATGGTAAAACTATTATTAATGTAGCAAAATATTGGTTAATTTGTAGTTACAATGGTTTAACTGCAATAGCTAAACATGTTCCCATGGTCAAACTATTGCTAGTGTTGCAACATTGGTTAGTTTGTACTTGGGTCATTCCTGGGATTGTGGTAATGTTTCAACTGGGGTTTTTAACCCTTGTGCATCAATTAAAAAAAACATAGAGGACAAAAATGTCATAAAAATGTGAATCTTGGGAGCACAGACTTAAGTCTGGTATCATTTTAAAGAAGACAATTGGCAGATTATTGCTGAAGTAAAACAAAATTAATAATTGAATAATAAAAAAGGTTATATAGGTTTAAGTTTATGACAATTATGAACATTATTTTATATAAAATATATATTTTATGAAACAAGTTGAACTTTAAAACGGCTAGAAACTCAAAGCCATAAATCTAAATATGTTGTGTTCTGCATCTGAGGTTGAAATCTCAAAAAATGAGCTTTCTGTAAGTTATTTACTGTTGAGTTTGAGTTCTCTCTCAAATATTAGACACACAATTGTTTTTTATAACACACATACTAACCACACTCAAGACATCCATAGCAACACACACACACACACACACACACACACACACACACACACACACACACACACACACACACACACACACACACACACACACACACAATTATCGTTGCATAATGTATCCAGTTGTCTCTATAATATGCAGAAGCAGAAAACAGGAATAAAGAGAGTATTTGCTTTATAGGACAAACCTGAAAAAATGGCTCCATCTGATAAAAAATTGTAAAACTTTTAATTTTGAAGCTTTGCCAACAGAATGAACAGAGTTTTAACAAAGACTGCATCATTTTATAGTTAAATGGCCCTGGGATTAAAAATGCATTTTTAATGGGTTTCAATGTGGAGATTTTTGTCCAAAATGTGCTGAGTATTTTGTGTTACAAGTGAAAAATAGATTTTTAAAGGAAATGGAGGTGAAAGACTAAAATTACAATAAAAATACACACCTGTGCCAAATTATATGCAGTTAGCATTAACACAGGCAAAGTGATAAAAAAACGAATTATTAT